>JAODTK010000156.1:0-279137 GCA_026419785.1 Sclerodactyla briareus | reverse complement strand
ATCGCTGGGAGGAGATGCGTGAAGTCGATTAAGCCGACCATCTCTCCCCTCATGAGAAGAAAAGTTGGTGTGATAGCTTGAGTCTCCACCTCGGAGGCAGGGCCAGTACCGCGATAAGCTATAGAACACGGAGTCGTGCTTCCAGGACCTGGAAAAGAAAATAAAGAAATAGAATGCGAACAAGAACAGAATATGAACAAGTGTACAAAGGAGCTTTGAGAATGGGGATCTGTGAGAAAGGTTGTTCTACCTTCCGAAGTCACTTTCGGCTCGATGAAATGAAATAGCTGCAAAATACATGTTAGTGTATATAGAGACGCTTCCTTTGGAACAAGCGACTAACATAGAACCAATTTTTTTAAATGGATTGATAGCAATTGTGTTTTCGTGCGAGGAAAGTCTCAAAAGTACACGAATGACCGAACGATATAATATCACTAGCGTACTGTAGGGAGGGGGGGGGGGGCGCTATGCGATTGATACTGATACCGTGGCGCAGAGATAAGAAAGCGGAAAGGGAAATTGGAGAAGAATACGAGCATCGGAAACGCATGATGATTGATCCGGGAGCCGATCACTGGTGATAGTTCACCTCACTATTCAGGACTATAAGGAGAGTGGCCCACGACAATCTGAGAGTGCTAAGTTTAGTTTAGTTAGTTGAGTTTAGTTGGTTTAATGAACTAGTTTATTTAGTAAGAGAGGGTCATGTCTCCTCATGAAAGCCTGAAAACCACAAACAACCCAAAAAAACAGAAAGATCTTCATAGAATTCTCCCACAAGTGGTGAAAAAACAAGTCAAGCCTGTTTCTGGAAGGCATTAACACCCATAGATTAGATGCCATATCTGCAAACTTCATCCCGAATTCGCCTCAGTCCCATTGAAAGTCAGGCGAACACGCTTTTGATCATTCCCTATACGGTAAATCTTGCAGCAGTGCACTGATCTCGTTAAGCCCTCCCTGAAATTCAATAGGCAGCTTATCTTTCGCGAAATGGATGCCCACACGTTTGCACGAAATACTCCAGGCGAGGTCTCACCAATTGCTTTAAACAGCCCTCACAACAATGTCGTTGTCATAAAACTGAAATAAATAATCAAGTCGAAAATCCAATTACCTTCATCGCAGCTATTATAAATTAAAGTACAATGTCACCGTAATGGTTCTTGCGGAGTCAGTCTTATAAACTATAGTATAATTTACGCAGGAACCCAAGGTCTACTGCAGAAGCACAATAAGAACTGTAAATCCTCAGTGTATAACTCCTTTGAAGTTACAGGTACTTCACTTGTAAATTTCACTGTAGTTTATTTAAAGGTTAAAGTAAATTACTGGCAACTCAATTTACAGTAAAATACTAGCAAACTCAGTGCAATTCCCTCGTAATTGTTTGTAGTGTAAATCCTTTCACCCATATACTAAAAAAACTCAGATCAGTTATAATATGAAGAAAGGTAATCGCTACGGCCTAAATATCTCATGGTTGATATTCGATCAGCATGGCCTAAATATCTCATGGTGATATTCTATCAGCCAGTAACTGCGGAGCACAAGCAATGACCACCCACCTTCTCAAGTATACACTAGGAAACTGTAGCATGACGCGCGCCATTTTGTATACGGGGTTACCCCAGCAGATTATTTATTTATTTATTTAGTTATTATTTATTGATTTATTTAATTTATTTATTTATTTAGTATTATTATTATTTAATTTATTGGGTGTTGAAGGGTTTTAAAAAACTCGGTTAGCCAGAACGCTAATCTTACCGAGGCCCTTACTATAACAACAAAACGGGATGAAACAAAATGCATGTAGGCATATAGAGAATGAATCTACTTGAAAAAGTAAAAAAGGAGTTAAACAATATGGAATGTCTACTAAGACATGAAGATGATCGTGAATCTACATATAATAATGATATAATATGATAACGAAGCTGGAATATGTACAACAACCTCCATTTTTAAACGTTCAGGAGTATATGAAATCATAGCTAACCAAAATGCATTTAATAAAATAAGAAGTATTAATTCATTACCATACTTCAAAATCATTAGTAAAATTTACTCGTTTATTCAACATGTGTGACACATTTTAATCGTTGAGGAAAATATAATCATATTAAAATGATTTATAATAAGAAGTATTCGTTTAGTACCATACTCCAATCATTATAGAATTCACTCGATCATTTGGCATGTTGCTTAGAAGTGGCCAGAGAGTTGCACTTTTGTATTTTGCTGGAAGATCATTCCATTCCGCTAGTACATTATGCGCAAATCTCCTTTTATGGTATTTGCCGCCCCCCCCCCAGTGTATATTGCTAGGGAAGGTCGATCTGAAGGAGTGATTGTTTATTTCAGCAGTGCACTTGAACATACTAGTAAAATAACGCTGTGTTTTGCCGCGTAATGCCTTGTATAACATACACAGTCGTTTATTACGTAATAGCAGATGTATCGGTTTTTCCCTCTCAATTTAAAAACCTTGACTAAATCGGTTGAGTTTTCTTTCCTTCATACAGACAGTCCGTATATTCTTGCCGCTGTTTTTGCAGGCGAATAATTCTGGGACATACTTCAATTACAAGTCCCCCAAATGACACTGCAATAATCTAAAATTAGAAGAATGTATGCATCATAATAAAGAATTTTCGTATTATTATCAAGATATGGTCTTATACGTCTGAAAAGGGCCAATCTACTAGTTATTATTATTTTACACATAATGGTCAATTTGACTATTGCATGACAATTTGGCTGTCAATCATTTATTTCCCCCATATCTTCTTCAGCTTTCGACAAACCGTTACTGTTTAGGAATAATCTTCATTTTGGTAGAAATCCTTTGTGCATCTACATCATCGATTTCAGTCCTTCTTCTCTCTTGCTTCTTTTCTTTTTTTATGTTAATTACCATTTTGTAAATAAGCGTGGTCCAGAATGGATTCCTGGGAACTTGCATGGGATGTCCTGGGGGTTACAACCCACTGTTCCGTAGTACTTGTTTTCCAACTACTAAGTTTACGAGAAACCAAAATTAAATTGGACGTTAATTGATACAATCAGCTTCGATCATCTTTATGAATCGGAATTTACTTTTGTATGTTCCCAACTGGAAGGGAACTCCATTACTCTAATTACTTCTATACCTGTTGTTAGTTATGTTGTTAATAGCTCCCAGTGATCTCATTGCACATATCTTTAAAAGATGTCCACTAAAACCATCAGCCCCGTGGCTTTACTCGGGTACAAATTCCTTCAAATATTGTGAATACAAAATTCCTCTGAAACCCCTGGAATGTGGAAGGGAAGGTTGCATCGTCTGGCAACTGAAAGACACAAATTGTCACACGTCATTGCGGTCATACTCATCCCTGAAAAGAACTTACTGGCGACAGAAGTAAAAAAGAAAGAATTAAACCTTCAGCTGCACCTGTATGATCTGGAGTCTAGTACAGCTGGACTATTATAATTTTGCATATCTGGTCGTTGACTGAACATTGCGAACAATTTGCAATAGTGCCTTTGTATTACCGTTGATCATGGCAATTGCTTGATAATAGTTTTTGATTCCTGCCAACGGCAAAGCAATCTATCAGTCATGGCAGTCTGTGTGTGGTCCGTATGTGTTGTGTGTGTGGTATGGGACCCATTTTGTCCGGACGATATTGAATACCGAAGCATTATCAAGTTATATCAGATGTAGGTCGTCATGTGGTGTAGTTGATCTCTATTTTCCTGGTTGACTATCAAGGTCACCGAAGGTCAATGAGAGGCCAAAATCTGAAAATATTAAAAAAGGCAATAACTCTCATTAGCAAGGTCATACATCGCCCGAAACCACCTTTGCGGACTAGTTGCGGGGATGATGAGAGGGATCATATTCAACGTAACGGTCTGTAATCCAAGGTCATCAAAGGTCAATTAGGGGTCAAAAATTAGGGTTTTTTGATAAAGGAAAACCACATGTCTGACGAGGTGGAGGATGCGGCCATTGTGATCATCGTGGACCCCATCTGTGGGACCGTTGACCCGTCAATTTGACCTTTACCGAGTTTCGGGCCGAATCAAATTATAGGGCCATTTTCGGAATCAAAGGTACTTTCCATTCGGAATGGACCATAAAATGACCCCATGGTGACCTTCGCTGTGCGAAGGATCACGGTCAAAGTTCTTTTGAAATTTATTGCAGTTAGGATGTTTAGAGGATGTGTCATGGTGTTATTAGAATCAGTGGGTCAAACTCCCTCTGATGATGAGGTCAAAAGGTCAAAAGGTCAAATCTCGAATGGAGTGCCTATTCAGAGTTACCAGGGCACCAGAAAAATTAAAACCGTCATTTTTTGGATAGGTGACGAGCTCTGTGGCTGAAAGACGAAAAAAACCCCGCTTCAATCGGGCCACTCGATTACAAGTTTACAAGGGATCAAAGTTTGGTTTGATACCTTTTGGCAATAGCATCGGCAAGATACTGTGGGAACATAATGCTGTAGTAGGACGCGTCATGAATATCATCGAGAGTAGTAAATAGTTTTCATGGAAAATGTCATGCATCAAAGGTCATTCAAGGTCACTTATGGACAAAAAACTAAGATTATTGGAACAAATTACAGTGGCATTGTTCGGCAATGTGAAATTTCAGGATAAGGGGGTAGTCGGTGGAGAACATTCTTACCATGTCATTTAAAGGTCATTCAAGGGCACGTATGGGCATAAAACTGTGAAATATATGTTGTTCCGCAAAAAAATTCCAGTTACATTTCCAGATTGGTTTTATATTCAAGGACAGGGGGTTTGTATCTATCTAGGGAAAATTTTATACAAGGCGACGCCAAAAAGTATCTCGCCTTGGTTGCGCGATCTGTGGTTCTATTTATTTTTCCCCCACTACACTGCACACTGGTTACACACCAACAGTGGCATGCAGACAATCGTCATGTTCAACACAACATCAATAGTGTCACATATAAACACAATAAAATTCTAAAAAATCCTAAAACTAACTGCTCCAATAATTTTACTTTATTACAAAAGTCCATTAATGATCTTCCTGCGCATGCCCCCCCCATCTCCTCTATAAAAACCCAAATTGAATTTTTACTCGCTCAGTCAACTTACTCCTTTGACCCAAAAATCCATCTCGAAATGTTCTAAACACCTTAGCAGCTGGGCTTCTTTGCCTTCTCTAAAATCATTTCCTCAGTATAATTGCAGATATGTTCCAGCAAGCCAGGACATGCAACCCCCCCCCCCTGCCAGGCAGCAAACAACCTCCCCGCCTCCCCCACACACCAACAAACTATCACAACGCAGCAGTCAAAGATGTCCCCCAAAATATATCTTTAGGAAACCTCCACATCTCTCCGTCCCTCAGCAAGAGAGAGGAAAGGAAAAGGTTACAGTATTTTTGAAGGTCTAATCAACCTACAACCCAATTGGTGTTGGGTATAGAAGAGGTTTGTTTTTTTTTTTACTTGGGGGCAGCTATAACAGCACAATTGTAACAGGAGTATAGTTTAATCGTTCCTCAGTGCTCTAATCTAACAGAAGCATGATATGATGGACTTCAAATCAGATTCCTGACATCAAAACATCAGATCCAGAAAATGTTTAACGACCATACCAACTGAGTTTGGCGGAATTCTTACCAAGTTGGAATTGGAATTATTATGCAATTAGGCACATACAATGCCCTCTATGACCAGATGTACCTTTAAATGATCGGATATCAAAGGTGGATCACATCTACCAAGTTTTGTGGGAATCCAACAGAACTTTCAAAAAATTGCATAGTAGGCAAAGTAACACATTAAATGGACCTCCAGTGACCCCGCACACACCCGGGAACCACCATGGCCGACCCGACCCACTCCACCAAGTTTCGTCAGAATCGGACAAACTTGAAAAATTCGCAAATTATGCGAATTAGACCACTTAATAGCATACTTTAGGCTGAAAAATCAACCAGTTCATCTACCTGGCATCCAGGGCCTACATGCCGAAGGACATAAGTGTAGCCACATACGGACTCGGAGTAATCTGCTACGGAGCTTAAAACAATAATTACATAAATGAGCTAATACCCAACTTATTAATGACTTCGCTACCAACATTGACAGGACCGTGTACACAACCCCGTGCTACACACAAATTTCGTCATAGTCGGCCTCACGGTTTGTGAGAAATCTGCTAGAGAAAGTGTGACACACACACACACTACACACACACACGCATACACACGCCATAGTGACACTATGTCTTCCTGAATTAATTTCAAGGAGAGAAAAGAAACGGTATGTCACCCAAGTCAATCAAGGTCAATTAGGGGTCAAAAAAACTTTTTTTTTTTGCCATAACACGGAAACCAAAAATGGCTGCCGCGGTGGGGAGGTGCGCCAAATGGATCCACTCGTCGACCCCCATCTGTGTGACGTTTGTGACCCCAAAGAAATGGAGGATAAAGAAACAGGTTATTTTCACCATTTTTTTTGAACTACCACACTGTGCCCCATCCTTATGTGATCCCAACCCCCATAAATGGCGGCGATTCGTCCATTTCGGCCAAAATGTGGTGATGGGGATATGGAAGAGGGTCCAAATTTAGAAGTTTAAAAAAATAATGAGAACAGTCCTTGAAGATATATACTTTGTTTTAACAATGCAAAGCAAGCACTGTAACTGTGAGTAGTTACGAAATGTTTGGAAAAGGATCTGTTCTTTTCATTCTGGGATTAAAAATCTGTGACCCCAGGAAGAGAATTTGGGTGCTAATGTAGCTATCAACGTAATACTGTGGTGTTGTAAAGTGGTGTCTGTCCAATTGCGTTAATTCTTTCAAACTAGGGCCTAAGCCAGCTAGCTAGCCTACGTGTAGCCCAGCTTCGGTCGTAAATATTGACAGTTCGCCTAATGTAATTCCAACTGGATTTGCTTTCTACTTCGCCACTAATGTTTACGTTCAGGGGATACAGTAATCTTCTCAGTGGATTCAGGATTCAGTGCTGGAACTGACGTCCAATGACGGTTTTGAATGCAATCATCTTGCACAGATTCAAGTTAAGAGAGTGGGGTTTAGGAACAATACCATCGCTGGGGCCGTGGCCTTATTCTTTTAGTGGATGCGTGGAGGGGGAAGATCTTCAAATCGTTTGAAATCAGGTTTTAGGGTTCATAGATAGGTCATGAGCATTATTCAGGTTGATTCATGTTCGTCCTCCAGATCCGTCTTCCGAATGTGGAAAAATGTCTACAAATGGTCATTTGAGAGCTATGCGAATGCATCATGCAATTGATCACTGGGTGAAATGTAGTGCCTGTCGTGTGCCATTACGGACCTGGTTGACTAGGGAGCATGGAGCTAGTATATTACAAGGTGCAGGTGTCAATCAAAGTGTATTGTTGGAATCGTTGGAATCATAGGAATAGAACCTTATCCAGGGGGGTTGGTGTTTTTTTTTAAATAAAAAAATCGGATTATTTGATTTAAAATCGGAGTTATGTGCTTGGAATCGATTTATTTGATTTTTTTTTCGAAATTCACATTCCACTTGGTCTCAAATGTTGCCTATACCTTGGTGAAAACCCCGTACACACTGGCATATAACTGGATTGAACCACATTGGGTCCTAATTTGAACTTAGAATTGAGATTTTTTTGAAAATCAAGACCAGTTGTGTGATATCAAATTGTCACTAATTTGTCACCATATCTACACAACAAGATATTCATCACATCGATAAAAATTTGGGAAGCTGGAATATGCAAGCCATGCCACCATCATTAAGGTCACTGAGGTTTAATTGCTGTTTGTAATTCTTTATTTCCGAATAGTCTGGATTGGTTGGAATTGCTTCTGGACCGAATGCATGAGGAAACAATTGAACACAAATCTACATTAAATTTGTAGTCAGTACCTGACCTAATGTTGTTAAAAAGTCAGAAAGTGACTGTAATGTAGGTGTAAGCAAGGCACAGTGGTGGCACACCCAAATAGTTGTGATCATTGTTTGGAATCATAGATATCAGTAGCTCATATATTTCAGAAATTACTGTGGTTGCGGATAATATGCAAACATTTTTGAATGAAAAGAATACTGTTATCATTCATATTAGGGCTATTGTCGTACAGTAGGCATATGTCCTGTTTCCATCATGATAAACTGTACGTGAGGAAGGACATGAAATTACATGAGAGAGAGCATAGAATTCCATTCATCAGAGCATTGAAATTCCAGCCAAAAAAATATGATAAAACAGGTGATTGGAAGGCGTGGAACCAAATTCTTGTGAAATGCTTTTGAGTTATTGAATGTTAGAGGTAGGGATACCACATGTGTTAGAATCATTCATTATAGTCATTCCCATAATTAATTGCACTTTAATCAACGTTCTGACAAAAGAGGGAAATCTTTGAAAAAAAGTGATTTAAAATCAGTGATTTAAAAAAGATAAGAAAGAAAGCCAAAAAGGCTCAGTGACTCCTTGACTCTTTCTGACAACCTATTAGCTAGACACAAGGACAATAGGAGATTGCACCAGCACATCATGGGCAACATAACATCTGACAAATTTCCCATTTACCCCCCAACCAACCAGAAGGGTTCCTATACTCTTGATAGGAAAGCTATCGCACTGAATTTCGAGATTTCAGACTCCCACCTATGGTGACCTCAGATGACAGGTGACCTGACCCCAAATCCATAGGGCCTCATGTACTCATTGTGGGGAACACAATAACCATGTATGGCCTCATCAAATCCCAAGTGAAAAGTGAAGAATCATGGTAACAAGCCAAAGGTGGGCAAAATATCGATGTTCACAAAATTTTCAATTTGGTCCAACATTCACCCGAACTAACCAAAAACAATAGGGTTCCTGTACTCCTATATAAAAGCGACACACCAAATTTCAACCTGATCAGACGGACCGACTATCTGTTTACAAGGTTTCACATTTTGACCTCTCGGTGCCTCAGACGTTCTCTGACCTGACCCCAAAGAACTAGGGTCATGTACTCATCATGGGAAAACCATACCACGTATGAACTTGATCCCATCCAAGTGCGGTCCGAGTGATCGTGTTAACAAGTTAAAATTGGCAAAATTATCAGTTTTTTCTACAAATTTACCCCCGAATCAGAAAGTGCATACCGAGTTTCAAACCGATCGGGAACCAGGCATTCGTGTTAATTTAAAAAAGATAGTTCTTAGACTCTGACCTCTCTGACCTCAGATGACCTTGACCTGACACCCAGAACATTAGGGATAGGTACTCAGTATGGGGAAACCATATACCAAGTATGAAACTTATCCATCGGAGTGGGGTCGAGTAGAGTCGAGTTATGTTGTTAACGAGCTAAATTGGCTAAATATTAATTTTTTTTTCCAATTTCCCAATTTTCAAAAAGACCCCGATTTTATGCCAAAACAATAGGGTTTCTGTTTATACGCATGAGAAAGCTGCCTACCGAAGTAGTTTCAAACTGATCGGACCAGGCATTCTGAACTTAGCGTGGTAACAAAAAAAAATTCAGACTTTGACCCCTTGACCCCGATGACCTTGACCTGACCCCACCAAAATGGGGAGCATGTACTCATTTGTGGAAAAACATTATCAGTATGAACTTTATCATTAAGTGGGGTAAGTTATGTGTAACGATCTGAAATTGGCACACCCCCCACTTATCAATTTTTCACAATTTCCCAATTTTCTCCCGAATTGGAACCCCCGTTTACACCAAAAACAATAGAGTTAGTTCATGTACTCCTCATAAGAAAGCTGCATACCGAGTTCCAACCCGATCGGCCAGGCATTCTGGACGTATCGTGTTACATGATTATCCGACGCTGACGCTCTCTTGACCTCAGTGACCTTTGACCTGACTCCAAAACACTAGGGACAGATACTCATTAGGGGGTCCCATATACCAAGTATGAACTTTATCACCTAAGTAGGGTCGAGTTATCTGTTAACGCGCTAAAATTCGCCAGATTATCAATTTTCCCCAAAAACAAATTCCCCCCCCGAAAATTTTTTTTTTACCCAAACTGACACCCCGATTTACAACCAAACAATAGGGTTCCTGTATCTCTCAGAAAACTGCCTACCGAATTTCAACTCGATCAGACCAGGCAATTCTGACTTATCGTGTTAACGATATGTTTCAGACTCTGCCTCTCTGATCCTCAATGACCTTGGACCTGACTCCAAAACAAGTAGGGATCATGGACCCATATTGGGAACCCTATCCCAAGTATGCCCTTATCCATCTAAGTGGGGTCTAGTTATCTTTTAAGCGCTGTTCACTACTTGTGCGATAGCGATACGATACGATACGATAAATTTATCGGATGGATTCTTCACACTGTGCGATAAAAATGTCGTAGACATAATTTAATCCGATGTCCTCGGTGCCTATCATGACGGAGAAAGTGGTGGATTTTAGTTAAAAAAAGCACAAGTTTCCCCTTTTGTCGCTTTAGACGGTGGATCGCCTCGTCGCAAATTGTTGTAATGCAAGAATTGCAATTTCAAAGCACTTCGAAGCTTGTGCCTTCTCAGTACTGTAGGAGGCATGAAATAGTGATTTATCGACGCCATTTGTAGCGAAACAACACTGCGTTACAGCCTCTCTAGGTCCCTCGCCCCTCCCCCCAACTCCCCAGGTACCGCGCAGCTGCCAACTCTGAGTTACTTGTCCGCCCGGCGGACGGCCCTAACCCAGGGGTCTCGTGGAGACAGCACGCGTGGACGTATCGTCCACCGGGATGCCCAAAGAAGGACATTGACGATCACGATCAGGCAGCTGACCCGCCATCCCCCGCCTACCCTTTCGTTGGACACCCAGACTTAATTAGCATCGGGATCCAAGAATAAATGTAAAGAGTGAGGTAGCTAAGAAGGCATTCAGTCCAATTCATCAATGGAACTGAATAATTGGAGCTTGGTTACTCTGCCAGAACAAGTACGTGGAAATAATGCCTACGCTCCGTCCACCTGTGTAACCTACTACTTTCCTCACTGACTACAAGACTTATTACCTTTGATTATTAACTTGGGGGCGTTAGATCGACATTATATCCCCCCTATAGCTTTATTTCCGTTGCCTCCTCGTTTCTTTTCCCGACTTTTTCTTCACATAGGGTTAGTGAAGTTCCGTCAAGAGTCAGCTGTGGATCGACCGCCCCTGGGAAACTCCCTCCTACCCTCTCCTGCTCAAACAGCCACACACCCCCTCCCCGGCCTCTCACTAATAACAGCATATCTCCTTTCTTTGCATGTCATCATGTGGACGCCGACGACACATGACCCTCCCCATTCCTTCACTGGTCCGCTACTATTTGTATATGGGGAAGGCATCATGGCCTTCAACTAAAAAATGGTTTTCGTAGGTCCCCTGCCTGGCGGCAAATAGAGCCGGGAAGCTCAATCAGAGGCCAATCTCCCCGAATACGTCCTACCAATACAGTAACAAAACCCCTGATTCATCACGAAACCCACTTTTCAATCTCCAAACTTCCCCAATTGCCTGTTTGGCTTTCCATACTCTTCGTCAGAATGGCGCAAGTTTACAACTGGATGTGGGGCATTTCTCGCTCCGAATAAATTTTATCGTTCGATAAATTGAAATATTTTCAACTCGACGTCCGCTAATTTTATCGTATCGTAATCGTGTCGTATCGCACCGGTGTGAACACCCCATTGAAAATAGGACACTTTTTAACTTGACGTCCGATGAAATGATCGTATTGTATCGCACAAGTGTGAACAGCCCTTTTAACAACTAAAATTGGAACAATTATCAATTTTTCACAATTTCCGAATTTTTCCCCAAATCCGACCCCGATTTACACAAAAAACAACGGGGTTCCTGTACGCTTCATCAGAAAGCAGCCATACCGACTTTCAACCTGATCAGACCAGGCGTTCTGGACTTCTCGTGTTAACAGATTTTCAAACTTTGACCTCTCTTGACGTCAGATGACCTCGAGTCTGACCTCCAAACAATAGGATATGTACCTAATATGGGGAACCCATACCAAGTATGAACTTGATCCAGCCAAGCGTGGTGAGTTATCGTGTTAACAAGGCTAGGCGTCACACACACACACACACACACACACGGTCGGTGACTGCATAGATTCCTTCGACTTCTTCAGAATAAACAAGAAATAAAAAAGCTGCTCCCTCTTATAAAGGTCCAGTGACAAACCCGCTTTTCTGATTCATCGTGTTCACAAGGTTTCAGACTTTGACCTTAGGACCTCAGATGAACCTCGGACCTGACCCCTCGATACAGGGTTTCATGTCTCATCATTTGGGGGAACACACATACAAGTCTGAGCTCATTCATCAGGTGTGGTCGAGTTATTGCGTTCACAAGACAAAATTGGCCCAATTATTGACTTTTCACAAATTCCTATTTTTCCAAATTCACCTCAGCCTATACCAGAAACAATAGTTTCCTGTACTCCCCATAAGAAAGCTCACCACCAAATTTGAACCCGATCATTCCAACCCATTCTGGGCTATCGTGTTCACAGGTTTCTCAGACTTTGACCTCTGGTGACTCAGATGACCTCTGACCTGAACCCCAAAACAATAGGGTGAAAAAAAAAAAAAAATAAGAGAGGTGTTCCTGTACTCATCATGGGGACACACATCCAAGTATGAGCTTCATCCAGCCAGGTGGGGTTCGAGTTATCGTGTTCACAAGCCATCGTACATACACACACATACCTACATCTACATACACCACACTTTCATGACTGCATCGTTCCTCTGACTTCGTCAAAAAAAAAAAGCAAAAAAAAGCAAAAAGGGGGGGAGGAATAAAAAATCATTTGTTTATATCGCGATTTAAATCTGGATTTAATCACGTGATTAAACTCAACCAACCCTGGACACGGAGAACGCCGATTGCCGCTTGTAAGTAACATGTTCTTACACGCTACAACAGCTGACTGCTGAGTTATGCCGGATACGTTATTTCGTGATCTGAAACTCAGCGTTTCATATTCGTTCAAAATACCTTTTTGTGTAGAAATATGACTTTTCCAAAGGCTATAATTCAGGTATAATATTTTAATAGCATATTTGAAGAGGCTATAATCCATGTACCTTCAGTCATTTTGCTCCGTGTCTTCATGTTTTTCGACGAATGCAGTATTCCAAATATTCGTTTCAATTTGCGCAGTTTCGCATCCATCTGCATATATGGAATACTAGCTTAATGCTTTCGTGATCTGCGTTCAATATGAGTGAATTTTAATTTTGGAGTTGTCTGACGTCCGTTAGAAGACAATAGTACGATGTGGACTCCGGTACTTTGAGTGAGTAACAGCCTAAGTGAAGTTGTACTATGCTTCATCTGATTTCATCATTCATTTGTAGGCACTGTGTGAAATTATACAGAGTACATACAACCTATTATCTTCCTGCATTTTCAAGGGGCCCACCCCTCAACTCATATGGGAGCCTAAAACGGTGGCAGCCAGTCATTGTTCTAGCACGCACCAACAATACATCTTTATAACACCCTGCCAGTGCTTGCATTTTGAAATTTGAAATCAGGTGTGTATCTTCAAAGTTGTCCAATGATGTTTCCAGAAGCTGTTACAGACTATTTTTATATTGTTTTACAAATATGAAGGAATCACTACACAACTTGTGTTCTTTCTTTGGCCACCGAATAATCGATGTCACCTCATTTCCTCCAATATCGTATGGAGTCTGGATCGGGTGTCCCCACCCACCTTGGCTCTATTACGCATATTTATTGTTTCACGTATATCATTGGTAAACCAACTGTTTGTTGTTTCTTTTACTCTTTTACTCTCATGGGTGGCAGGTCGATCTTTACAACATTCCTAAAATCATGTTTCCAGTTTTGGACTGCCAAATCCTGTACAAAGCTTCCAACACCAGGTGCCACGGGGGACATCTGATGTCGGAAGGCAAATGAACTGATCAATATTTTGATAGGTGTATATTTACTACTTACTAACTACTTTACTGTGGGGGCGTTCGTGGTAGTGTTTCATGTTTTTGTCTTCGATACATACTGCTCATGTAGCAGCAAGGGCGGATCCAGGAGTTTCTGTAGGGGGGTGACCAATGGTCCCCCCCCGTTATACTAATTCTCTTGTTGGTGATCTAGGGAGGGTTCACAAGGTGAGGACGAGTATCCCCTCCCCTTAGAGTTTTCCCCCCTCCCCTTAGAAAAATGTAATTTATTGGGCCCGTAGACGCAATGGTGGCATGTTTGGGTAAGAACATAACAGTCCAATTTTCAATTGAACATTCACATTTTTGCTCATCCCGAACAACTCTTATCTCAACCATAAAGAGCCAAAAGGCTTAGTGATTCCTTTGACTCTTCCTGACAACTTAGCCATACCCAAGGACAAATGGGCGATTGTACCAGCTGTATGACCTCTGTAATGACCTCCTGACTGACCCAGAAACGATTAGGTCATGTCTCACATGGGGAACACACATACCAAGTATGGATCTTCAATCCATCCAGGTGGGTTCGATTTTATTGTCTTCACAAGCCAAAATTGGCCAAATTCGACTTTTCACAAATTTTCTATTTTTTGTTGACCAAAATTCACACCCGCCTATACCAAAAACAAAAGGGTTCCTGTACTCCCCATTAGAAAGCTGCACAAACACACCAAATTTCAACCCATCAGACCAACCATTCTGGAACTTATCGTGTTCACAAGGCTTTCAGAACCTTGACCTCTCTGGTGACCTCAGAGACCCTCTGACCTGACCCCAAACAATATGTTTCAAGTTACCAGCAGGGACCACACATATAGTATGAGTCTTCATCCATCCAGGTTGGGGTCGAGTTTATCGTGTTCACAAGTCCAAAATTGGCCAAATTAGTGGACTTGTTTTAACAAATTTTTCAATTTTGACCCAAATTCAACCCCCCCGACCATACCAAACACAATAAGGTTCCTGTCCTGCCCATAAGAAAGCCACACTCCAAATTTGAACCTGAATCAGACCAACCGTGCTGACTTACGTGTTCCAAAGTTTTTTTCAGACTTTGACTCTGGTGACCTCAGATGACCGTCTGACCCGACCCCAAAACATGGGTTCATGTAACTCATCATGGGGAACACACATACCAAGTATGAGCTTCATCCATCCAGGTGGGGTCTGTTATCTTGTTCACAAGTCAAAATTGGCCAAATTAAATTGACTTTTCACAATTTTCCTTCCTATTTTTTGACCACAATTCACAAACCCCCGACCTATACCAAAACAATTAGGGTTCCTGTACTCCCCATACGAAAGCTCAACACAAATTTGAACCTGATCAACCAACCCTTCTGGACTATCGTTTTCACAAGGTTTTTCAGCCCTTGACCTCTGGTGACCTCATGACCTCTACCTGACTCAAAACAAATAGCGGTCAAGTACTCATCATGGGGAACACACATGCCAAGTATAGCTTTCACCCTCTAGGTGGGGTCGAGTTATCGGTTCACAAAGCCAACAATTGGCCAATTAATTAAAACTTTCACAATTTCCTTTTTTTGAACCAAAATTCACACCCGACCCCTACCAGACACATTGTGTTCCTGTACTTCCCCCATAAGAAAGCTCACACCAAATTTGAACCTGATCAGACACCTTCGGAACTTTATCGTGTTCAAAAGTTTTCAGACTTTGACGTCTCGTGCTCTCAGTGACCTCTGACCTGACCCCCAAAACAATAGGGTTCATGTACTCAATCCTGGGGACACACATACCACACATCTCATATGAGCTTCATCCCTCCAGGTGTGGTCCGAGTTATCGTGTTTCACAGCCAAAATTGGCCAAAATTATTGACTTTTCACAAATTTCCTTTTTTGACCCACAATTCAAATTCACCCCCGACCTTACCAGCAATCATGGGTTTTTCCTGTACTCCCAAAGAAGCTACACAGCAAATTTGAACCGATCAGACCAACCATATCTGGTACTTCTCGTGTTCACTAAGGTTTTCAGACCTTCACACCCTGGTGCCTCAGATACCCTCTGACCTGACCTCAAAACAATAGGGTTAAAGTACCAATCATGGGGAACACATGGCCATATGCTTCAACGCGCCCCTCCAGGTGGGGGTCCGAGTTTATCGGTTCACAGCCAAAGCGTTACATACACACATACATCACACACCCACACACACACACAACCACCCAACAACCCACTGTCATGACTGCATAAATTCCTCTGACGACTTCTCAGACTCAAAAGAGCAGTGGCGTAGGGCCTTAAGTAACCTGTGCTGTATTCACTCTGGTTAATTTCCGAGATGGGGGAACTCCAATGTCAAATTCTCATACGACTTCTACCTTACCGAAGCATAACTTCATATTCTGTACGAGCTCGGTAGCCGCCGCAATATACATAGCGGCCTTTTTTCAGCCTCAAGCCCTCAGACGCACTCACTCCTCACACAGAACTCCGAGATGCGGTTTATGAAAAATGTCTGGAATCCATTGGATGCATGGATTGCATTCCTTGGTCGTTTACACTGACAATTTGAACCAGTGCGTATTTTTTGACAAGTACATATAGCCTATCAAATGAACAGTGGCGTATATTTGTTTCTGCATGTGGGAGGGGGGTTACTGGTGTGGATACTATCTAAGCGAACGCCACCATTGGTTGGCGCGGAGTGTCCAAAATATGTTTGGATTCTAAGACTCTTCAGATAGCCGGAAAAGGCAACTGCCGGTGTTTTGTTGAGCTGCATTTATTCACTTGGAAATATGCATCGCATTTCTGCACTTTCCAATTCAATGAAACAGAAAAATCCTACATTAGAAAATGGCACTTCCCCATACACATTCGCCATATAAACATTTCTTCAGCGTGGCCTTCATTCCTACCAGGTACGCGTCTATTTGTTAGATTAGTTCCGCTGTCCATAGACCCTTCCAATTGGGTTTGAGGTTGCCGCACCGATCTTGAAATTATGCTCGCAACAATCACGTCGGGGTAAAATATGTCAGCATTTTTCCGGGACTTTTGGTTATAAAAAAAAAAAATCCGAGTTATCCAGTAGGAATTTCGGTTCGTCATTTTTTGTGAGATTTTTCGTTCCCAAACTTTATTCAAATTTTAATACATGCCCAAGACTTGTTTTTTTTTCCCCGCCCTCTGGGCCCATATAATATGCCAAACGTAAATCACGTAGCCTCCATTTTGGTTTACAAAAAAACCGGGGGGGACCCACTGCCTCTGTTGTTTTTTTGTTGCAGATAGCTTTCATCAAAGAAGCAGCATCAAGATGTTATAACAATAGGGATTCTTAAAGGTAGACTGAACTTTGGTTATGTGCAAGTGATAGGAAGATGCCAGCTAGAATCCAGCATCAGGTGAGGGCTACCTGAATCTCAAATCAAATTCTCTTGTGGCCTCTCCATATGTGCACCGCATTTGTAGATACACACGTATGGGGAAAAAAAAACACAGTTGCCAAATATTGACGGAGGGTAGTGGCATGGCCTAATGGTATTATATATGTAACGGGGAAAAAAAAAAAGATAGAAAAAAGCGCGCGCAGCGCAAATTTTGCAGCATAGGTCTCCTCCAAAATGAAATTTAAGGCAATCTTATTTAGAAATATGTGTCAGGGCCGCTACTGTACATTCGTTGCTAACACCTCTTCATTTATTTGGGGGGGGGGGGGGGGGAGGGGATGCCTGCCTGGACATTGGGGGAGGAGGAGATCACAGACCTAGTTAAAAATATCAATTTCTTGTTGCCACCTCTTCGAGGAACTATTTTAGGAGGTTTATGTCAAAAATCACCCATACTATTAAAATGTCAGTAGAAGAACTATAAGGTTTAGACCATCATTTCATGAAACTGATTAAACTATAAATCTGCTGGATCAGGGGGACGGACGGTTTGATAAAATGCATATTGAAACATTCTAATAAACCTGCGCCCAAACACTATTCAAACCAGATTGCTTCGACATCGTCTACCTAGCGTTGAGGGTGTGAGGGTTAGTCAGGTGGCAGGAGGAACGGTTTTAGTAGGAGTGTTCCGGCCTGTAATGCTGAGGTCCCTGTCAAACCCCAGGTGTCGTCACAGACACAAATTTTCACCCCGATCCTTTCTGTTGTAGGAAAGTGGCTGCACGAGTGAAAGATACACTCTCGTAGGTCGGAATGGGGGAACGTTAAATGGCGATACATGAGGCAGGAATTTCACCGGACCCCTGCTTTGGTAATCTGGCCCTCTTCGAAGTGTCCTTCCACAAGCCAAAAACTGGAGCCTCTTTCCGACCAAAGGCGTCCTAGTCACTGAAAGCACCTCGGGTGGAAGGCAATCACGAGGCGTGTAAGTAAGTTTATAGGCAGAGCCCTCACACAATGTTTACTTGCCTATCTGTACAGATTTATGGGATTAGCCTGTGTAGGGCACACTTCTGGGTCGGTGAGGGAGTCATTAGACAAAACGTTTGTTCATACCAAAAAGATGTTTAAAAATCTTTACCTTATGGCAGCAGTAAGTAGTGATTGCAATTGGGCACCTTAGGATAGAGGAGATTAATATTCAAAAAACCAATTTCAAGTTTTTTGGTGGCACGATAGTGGACGATCAATCCAGTGGAAAATTTCGGTTGAATGAGTAAATTTTGTTAATAGCGCTGCCAAATTAAAACATTATAATTATGAAATTGATATCGTTGCACGAATATTGCAACGAAGAGTAATTAAAAAATCCCCGTTACCACAATGTCCTGAACGTCTTCGTATATATTCATCGTCAAGTACGGTGAATTTGTTGAACGATTTTTTTTTTTTTTTTAGTATTTTACGAAGTCTTTTTTCGGCACTATCAAGGTGGTAGTATATATAACCGGTAACTTATTTCAGTCGACCTTAGCGGCAGTTGAGCAAATAACGGCATGAAAAAACAACAGTGATTCTCTTTTATCAGTATACTTGATGTTGCTGACATTGGTTGCAGTACATTTTAACCTCCCTAATATTAACGTAAATACGTGTTCACAGAAAGAAGCAGATTTTATTCCCCAAATTACGTGGTTTCGTCCACAATATTTGGCGGACATTTCAAAGGTTCTAATACGGATGGCATTTCCATCATTCCCCCGTAACCACCCGATGAGTTCGAGTTATATACACGCCAGGGGCAGCATAACAAAAGAACCACTACGGTGGTCCCGAAAATAGTTACCTTTATTAGCAAAACTCACCCTCATTTGAAAAAAATAATGGTGTCTCTTGATAATTGATTAATTTGGACTTTCAACGGAAGGTTAATGGGCAAACACCTCTCTGTGCTAGTTGTTATGCGAGGACTCACCTAACCACTGGTTATGGGTAGTTTGCCGTTGAGATCGACGCCCATACACCCTCCGCCGTTGGGGTTGCGGTTCTTTCGCCACAAACGGTCACCATCTGGGGCCTGTGAAAGTTAACAGGAAGTATATTCTTCAGTCAAAACATTGGTATTGCCGGAGCCTGAAATTCAGTATGCAGTACCTGCTTTCACGGCTAGGCAAACTGGTGGTATACAAAAGTGCGCCCGATTTCTCATTAATGTTGAGAAAAAAAGGAACCATTGAGTCCATTTTGAATTATCCGTTGTTTTGCTATCCGATCTCCTTGCACGTACCTGTCAACGAGGCATCGAAAATGTTAAGTTTAGTTGAAAAGGAGCAACGGCCACTCACTCGGCTCCCCTGCTAATTCGAATCACTCACCTGCTCACCCCCTACAGACAAGTACTTTCTGGTCTGCCAAAATGTTCCTGACTGCAAAACCACCAGACCGAGAACCCCCTGGCGGAGAGGTCCGGTTGTCTCATGCCAGGAAGGCAGGTGACCTGAAGAGTTCAAGAAGCGCAACCAACAGACCAAAAGACGCCACTGTGTCTCAAGATTGAACACTCACGAGCCTTAAGCTTATCTCCCTTCTGCCCCTCAATACTGTTTTTCCTAGGTAATCAATCAGAGATATTAAGGAGTGCAGTGGACCTACGTAACTCAGTGACTTGTGGTTCTCTAGTGGCATTGTTAGTAATAGCCAAACCGACGAATGACCGAAGCGACGTTATACGGGGCGCATGTGTTTTCAAAAAATCTCACAAAAAAAAAAAAATCAGCCATGTCGAAAAAAAAAAGTAGTATGTTGAAAAAAAAAGCAGCATGATATTGCCCCTGCAGGTAGCAAGCGTACAATAGGGATACGGGGCACATTGGGATTTTTTTTTTTACATTCTGTTAAATAATTCTCTTTCGAAATGCAATGTGGCACCATTGCATTGAATAATAGAGCATCGTGTAAGCACATTCACATGCAGCAAATGACTTGATTATCCTTCAACTTCTTCAGAATTTGGAGTTCGAAAAAAGAAAGAAACAAAATGACCCAATGCACCCAATAATATCAAAGCTATAACATGTACCAGCTTCCCACCGTACCGAATGAACTGATATATCGCCCAGTGCCGGAGCAACACCACTACTGATGTACTTTACTCTTTACTTGAAAATACTATATAAATTCTGAGCCCCTATATATACTCGTCCCATCGCCCCCATTCCAATTTTTTGTCCCACTATGCGCCCCTTAGTAAGGTTTTTTTTTTTAACCGGGAATGGACCAATGCACCAAATGTGCGAAATATTCATGCGTCGGCTCATGCGATCTATAACCTTGATTTACAAATTTTACTCGCACAAAGTACATTTGTTTCTAAGTGGACACGGAAAACATAGGGGCATCTAATTAAAATCTTGAATATTCGTCAAATGCAAAAAAAAACAATCCTCACATTTTGACGATAACCCTGCAGATCGAATACTAACTGCACGTTAAATTGTGCTCACTGGCTTATTTCTGCTATACTGTAAGAGAACGAAGTACCACCACTTGTGTCAGCGGCTATTCGCACTGTCCCACACAGCGGAAAGTGGTCCCAATTCGTCCCGGTCTCCCCTACTTCATCACCTCTTAGACTGCACGATATTCTATCGCCAGCCTTGACTAAATGACTATCACCTCAATTAGCTATCTATTCTATTCTATTCGTCTCATATCTCATTTGAATGTTGTTCCGAATCCTGGTAAAGTAAACTGATATGAACATCATAATTAAGCGCACAATTGATAACCATTAAGCAATAACTGTTGAATGGGCGATCTGACAAACCTTTTGCGTAAGAGGTCCAAAGAGTTAATAGTTATGCGTAACCTGTTGATTGCGAATCGATGGCTTAACAACAATACAACAAAGATTCAGTTGTGCCCAAACACTTCAATACAGGCAGACCGGTGAAGCATCCTATAGAGAGTTCGTTACTTCGTTTCATTGCCGCCATATGTTGGTAGATGACCACTTCATAACAGAACACAACGGGTATGCAAATAAATGTGTCAGAATGATACATGTTATTGCACCAAAGCCCACATGATTGATTCCCGTTGCCTGTAAACACAAACTTCCCATCAAATGGCGAAAAAATATTAAAAAAAAGTTATAGTAGACATGTCAGCCTGTAGGATTGCACATCACTCGCATAAGTCAGAGGCGAGCAATCCAAAAAGCGACAGGGAGGCAATATTACGCCGTCTGCCTATAATTCTTCACATGGAAATACATACGTAGGTGAATTCGTATCCGTCAGCAGGTTGTCAGCGGCAGTATGTAGTAATCTAAGGTGGTGACATTTTACCACCCCTAAATTGTTTTTTTCTGTAGTCCTCCACAAGCTGCAAGCTAATAATGGTCGTTATTACTCACAGTCAGTTTAAGTCAATTATGAATGAATGGTCTACCATTTAGGAGAATGCATATTTTCACGCTAATATTAAGCGACAATTACTTATACGGAGGTTTAAGGTTTCATATTCATGTTCGTGAAACTTTTCACAAACTTAAGCCTAAACCCGGGAATGTTTGTTTTTGAGATATTGTACTTTTTTTCCTTAAACTTTGTAAATATTCGCCCTTCTAATTCTAGATATATGAAGACACCCATATTTTCAAAAATTTAAACAACTTGGCAATTTTCCTTCCTAAGTCAAACTTTCTGTATGTTTTCAGCTAATTGCAGGAAAGTTGAAACTTTTTGAGCCGTTAACAAAATCTGAAATCATTCAATAATTCATAAAAGGAGCCTCCCTATGTTGCACAATTTCGAGAAAATGTGTGTTCTGTGACTTTTCGAAAAATGAAATATTTTTCGAAAAACATCACCAACACACGAACGCACACACACATGCACCACACCGTCTTTCCATGCAACTACATTGCTGGACCACCCAGCACCTGTGGATACCCACCAAAAAGTATCCCTCAGCTATGGCTAACAGTAAGTGGATAGGTAAAACGTAAACTGATCTCATTCGGTTTTCGGGATCGTTGAGATAATTATGCGAAGAATCTCCAAATTTTCCATTGCGGAAAACAACCCAGTGGTATACGGAGGATGATAATTATGGCTCCCCATGGACACAAAATTTTTTTGTATGATTCCTAGCCATAATTTGTACTGATATCAAACTTTTGTAGCACTTGTCCTTGCACACCTTGTCTCAAATTTCACAAAGCCAAGCACTGTCCACCGTGAGTCGTTGAAATGTAATGTTGGGTGCGTATAGAATAATGACTGGCCGCCATCGTTATATACAATGATCTTACGGTGGCTTTCATTACATGCAAGAAATAATAAATGTATGATCTTTTGTATAAATTTCGCCACATTTGCTCCGAATAAATGATGAAATAGTGAAAGCATAATTAGCGTAGGTCCACTACTGTACTCTATCATCTCATATCACTGTAACCCGCATCACACTCTTCTCACTCCACCGCAGCCGGACAATTCCGACCACCCCAAAACATTCCATCAATGTGATCCAAAAGGCTTTTGTTAGGATTCCTAGATGCGAATGTAGTACGTCTGGGGCGGATGTGAAAATCAGATTTTTTTGGTCGAGCGTGATTTGCTACTGATAAGGGCCAAGAAATACCTATCAACTCAAGTAGTCATATGTCATGCATTGGATGGGGGGGGGGGGTGGGGCCCCCGCGCCCCTAACCCACATTTTCATGTACCCTCCGTGCCCCCCACAATACGTGCATGTGGCCCGCCCCTCATTGATGGAGACTCTAGTTCACCTTGTTATGATCTTGTACTCCACCCGATACGGTTACAGCTGTCGTGGTACATTCCGAGAAGTTTTGTCCTAAACCCATGAGATTGTCCCCTCCCCGACATGAGTAATGTGCCCTCTACCTAGTTTTTGAGTGTACGGCCCTCCCGAAACATGAAAAGGCAGTCCCCTCATATCGCCCTTCTCGGTGTATGGTTCATAACATCGGCAACCTCGAGTGCGTCAAACGGTACATACCCTTAGGGTAGTGTAGGATGGTCAGGCACAGCGGTACAAGTGTAGGTGCCAGGGCACGCAGGTCAAGGAACCCCTTTGTTGAATCAATCTGAGTGAAAGGTTTGAGCTATAGTGATTGGGGTTAAACGCGGCGGGCTCCTCTCTTGTGCGGGGCATCCTAGTTTAGTACTTTAATTTAATTACTACCAACCCGGTCCACCTTCTCTAGGAACCATGAAATAGCCGGTGCTGTGGGCTTCTGTGAGAGTTTGCTGGCAATTCGAAAGAATAATATATCTTATAGATACGAATCATTTTCATGATGAAAACTTTACACGCGCACCGTTAATGTAAAGTGGATAATTAGGGTCCCCCATTAATCCCCATAATATTTCGACACCAAAGTAATTTATCAAGGGATTCAGAAATGTTGAATAAATAATGAACACTGAATGAAAAAAAATTAAACTTTGTGTGGTGGTTTTTTTGCGCATGATTTTGGAATGTTCAAAATGTATTACCTTTGTTCATTAACGGATGCCTGGAGAACTGTATAAGTGAATCCACATAAGTGAGTCAAAACCGACGAGATATCAGAATCGAGGATATTAAAAGGAGTATTCTTGGACAAATCTAGCATATTTAGATTTTGTATTCCCCCAGAAACCATCGGGAATGCAAGTCGTGAAAATAAACAATTTTTTACTGCGAAGCACAGAGTGGAGTGGAGTTCGGTATTAGATGTTGGTTGGCCTACTTCATGTTGAGAGGAGCGTCACAAACTTATATTTTGGGTCAATTGAATAAAGTTACACTGTAATAGTTTTCCTATGCGTGACTTATTTTCCACTACTTTAATCACTTATAAAGCAGGGTAACACCTGGCCCTCATCATAGAACACTCTGGAAGTGGCATAGTCTAACCGTCAATCCCAACCGCACATGTGCAACGGCGATATCTGATAGTTTACATGTTAGAACCATTAAAACGTAATGGGTCGTATGCACTCGAAGGTTCCCAGAAACATGGCAGCGGATCACATTGCCCATCTGCCTATTTTACCCGGAGCATACGGTACTGCTCATTCACTCATTTTATTCAGAGCACACTGCTCATTTTTTGGGTTTTTTGTTTTTGAGCACGCTTCTCCTTCGCTCATTTAAGCACCAATGCAATCTCATCCTCCATTTTGTTCTGAGCACACTGCTCCTGCGCTCAATTTAATCATAGCATATTGCCTGATTGCTCATTGACTCATTTGCATTTTGAACCACGGCTCGTTTTAACTCAGTTTACAAGTGCATAAGCTCATCTCCGCACTCTCGGAAACCGACACATTTTAAAGTCTGTTGGGCTGGGGAATTGGGCGGAAAAGTCTGTCAAAATACACCCACACCATGGACTGTGGAACAAAATCGATACATCAAACCCCCCGCGACAATTGATGGCATTTTTTGGGGCAACAAACATGATTAAGGTGCATGACGCAATCGAACGGAACTTAATCAAAAAAATATGTTACTGCGGACTAAAGTGTAGAGATTGGAAAGTTTAATTGAGTACTGGTTGTTTCCTCTCCGTAAAATACTTTTTTAGTATCGTGTTTTTCTGTGCAAATCAACGTCCGCCCTCTTTTTCACGTCTCGGTATGGCGCGCATCTTTGTGGCAACTCGCGTCATAACTCCCGCATCGTTAACTGTAAACTCGCACCATGGACGAAGCATCATCGTCGGTCCTTGTCTTATGGGCCTCAATTTGCCCCATCCTTACTATAGTAGCTGCTCATTTTCTCGGAGCACAGTTGCTCTAAACTTCTCAATTTACTAGGACGACGCTCGTCGGGTCCTAAACTACGCTCATCGTTTCATAGACTACGCATCATCGTGTCATAAACGACGCATCTCGTCATTGTTTCGTTGCTCGGGTTAACACTGCTCACCTGCTCAATTTGTTTTTTAAGATTTTGACTGAATTGTACAAATATGACAAGATGTTTTTTCTTATTTCGTATTCTTACCGTAGTTATTCAGAAATAGCGTCTGTGTGGTCAAAACGGGAATTGTCGAAAGCTGGCTTGGGTTGGATGCTCGTTAAGTCTCGCCTATCCGTCATTAAAGGCTGTCGTGCTCAATTCTATTACGCAAATTCCATTAGTGAACTCACTGTCCCGGCCGTAAACTTCCTTAGAATCTACACGGCTAGCTATATTGCTCGAAAGGCTAATAACAACTTACACAGACCATCATCTTCCCGCTCGAACAAACCCATTGGTGCTCCATACTCGTGGAAGCCTTTAAATTAGTTCGAGCCGGGTAGCTGGTTAAGAACAGCGCGATATATCGCTATGTTGGGGGTATTTGGCGGTTGTGGATGTTTTCTTTTCTTCTTTCTTCTTCGTTTTTCTTTCTATCAAACCACGAGGCTTCGCAGCAGTTGCGCGCGCGCTTTGTTCGCACCTGTTGCTGCACACTGCGCAACCATACTGATATTGCAAGAGGTGACGAAGGTAAAGATGTACTTAATATATACTCGTATACTAACACTCGAATAAGGACAAAAATTTACATCTTCATATCCATATTAATGTTGACCACTCAATATTACAATGTAATAGAATCGATAATGATCCAGCATAGGACATTCCAAACTTCGTACAGCTGAGACGAACTAGATGAGAAGGAGGACAGAGAAGGCACTGTTCATGTGGGTCGCCCGGAACTCGAAGACGGCCATGGCACTCATTGCAGCAGGGCATCCTGGTGAGAGCGCAGAAATCCCGCGTAACTTCAAAACATACATATAAAAATCCCCTTGGCTCATTACCCGCTCATTTCGATAGTGAGCGCCGACCAGATGAAATTTTCCTTTTCCTTCCCTTCTTGTATCTTTGTGAAAAGACCTTTTCTCTGTCGTTTAAAAAACCTTCGGCGTCCACATCAGAACTGGTACATTGGCGCAAGGACTATCAATTTTCTATTTCGGCACAGAGAATACCACCACATCCGTAAAGAGGATTTTATCGCTAACAATGCGAAAGTCGAGTTCAGATGTCAGCATAGCTAGTTTCATCCTATAGAAAGAGAAGGCCCAATGAAGTTGCTATTCAAAATGGTAGGCATAATTCGCGGGAATAGATGTATCAGATAATGAAACACGCTCGGAATGGTGACAATTGCGTCTGTTTTAGTGAAGAAGGGGTTTCAGATATTCCGGAGTCAGCTGGTGAGAGGATACTGATACTGAAAAGCCATTCTCAGAGGAAGACCCCTAAGCGAAGAATGAGTCGGATAGAGAGAACCTTGGAGCTCTTTAGTGAACATCCATCGGAATTTCATAAGCTACTCCTCGCCGGGTGTGAAGCGCAAAAGGGAAGATGCAGACTGAAATGGATACTTACTTTCTTCGACTTGTAAATTAACTGATGACTGAGGGTGATGCTGACGATGACGCTTGAAACGCATGGGTTCACGCCATATTGAATATTCCCTTGTTAGACTGAACTTTGAAAGGTTTAATACTTCCCGTATATACCTATAAAGACCCCCGCAGAACAGTTCGAAATGTCCTGTCGTATCCTCATTATTCTCCATAAGTTGTGATTGATTTGCATGTGTCGCCAGTATTATCCATTTCACTGTTTTATCCCCATCCATATTTTGAGACTGTATCTGGGTGCCTATCGATTTTAATACATTGTAATAATTGATGGTGGAATTATATGGATATGGATGTAATTTTTCTGTCCTATTTCCGAGTTGTTTTAGTCTACGAGTAATATTTAAGTACATCTTTACTTCAGTCGACCTCTTCAACTATCCACGTTCGCGCATTGTGCATCAACAGGTGCGAACAAAGCGCGCGCAACTGCTGCGAAGCCCCGTGGTTTGAAAGAAAACGAAGAAGAAAGAACATCTTACCACGCCAAATACCCCCAACATAGCGATAAATCGCAGCGGTGCTCACCCAGCTACCCGTCTCAAACTAATTTAACGGCTTCCACGAGTCTGCGCGACACCCAAGGTTTTTGTTTCGAGCTGGAAGATGATGAGTCTGTGTACGGTGGTTATAGCCTATCGAGCAATATAGTCTGCGTGATGATTCTATAGGAAGTGTTACGGCCGCTACCTGAGTTCCTAATGGGAATTTTGCGTCATAAGACTTTGAAGCACGACAGCCTTTATTGACTGATAATGCCGAGACTTAACGAGCATACACCCAAGCAGCTTCGACTACTTCCCCGTTTTGACACACATACGCTATTTCCTGAATAATTGCGGTAAGAATACGAAATCCAGAAAAGACATCTTGTCTATTTGTACAATTCATTCAAAATCTTAACAAATTGAGCGGTGAGCAGTGTACCCGGGGGGGGGGGGGAAGGTGAGCAAACGCACAATGACGACGATGCTCGTCGATTACCGATGATGCGTCGTCATGACCGATTAGGCTCGTTTATTGACACGACGAGCGTCGTCCCTAGTAATTGAGAATAGGCAATTGTGCTCCGAGAAAATAAGCAGCGTACTCATAGTAAAATGGCAATTGAGACTATAACGCAAGGACACGACGAGGATGCGTCGTCATGGTGCGAGTTTTACACCAACGATGCGTCGGTCTATGACGCGCGGTGCACAAGACTGCGTCGCACTACCGAGACGTGGAATAGAGGGGCGGACGTTTTGATTTTGGCACCGAAAACAACGATAACAAACACGTATTTTACGGTAGACGGAACCCACCATCCCTCAACTTACCCTTCCATTCTCTACACTTTTATTCCGCAGTAACATATTTTTTTTTGATTAAGTTCCGTTCGATTTGGCGTCCTGCACCTTTATAATTGTTTTGTTTGCCCCCAACACATGCCCAATTTGTCAGAGGGGGGTTTTATGTATCGATTTTGTGTTCCACATTCCAATGGTGTGGGTGTATGTTTTAAGACCTTTTCCCTCCCCAATTCCCCCGCCCACAGCGTTGCAAATGTGTCGGTTCCGAGAAGTGCGGTGATGATCATTACTGTTTACTTGTAACTGAGTAAAACGCGCATTTGCGTTTCAAAAGTCAATGAGTCAATGAGTAATCAGGCATATCTATGGATAAATTGAGCGCAGGAGCAGTGTGCTCAGAACAAAATGAGAGGAATGAGATGTCTGCTCTGAATTTAAATGAGTCGAAGGAACCACAGCGTGCTCAAAAACAAAAAACAAAAATGAGCATGTGCTCTGAAAATAAAATTGAGCGAATATGCGCATTACCGTAGGCTCCGGGTAAAATGGGCAGATGGGCAATGTGATCCTCGCCCCTCATGTTTCTGGGACCTTCGAGTGCATACGAACCCAATACGTTTTATGGTTCTCAACATGTCACCTATCAGATTCCTGGCACATGTTGTGCCGTTATTGACGCAGTACGTACTATGACACTTTCAGAGTGTTCTTATGATGAGGCCAGGTTTTCACTCCTGCTTTATAAGTGTTTAAAAGTTAGTGGAACATAAGTCACTCTAGTGAAAACTATACAGGTTTAACGTTTATTTCCAAAAATAATGAGTCTTTGTACGTCTCCTCTCACATTAAGTAGGCCAACCAACATCTAATAAAGAACTCCACTCCACTCTTTGCTCGCAAATAATTGTTTATTTTCAACGACTTTCATTCCCGCTGGTTTCTGGGGAATACAAAATCTAAATATTCCAACACGAATATTCCTTTCAATATCCCGATCCTGATATCTTCGTCGGTTTGACTCATTTTACAGTTCTCTTCTCCCAGGCCATCTTAATGAACAAAGCTCACCTTTTTGAAAACAATTCAAATATCATTCCGCAAAAACCCAAAGTTTAATTTTTTTTTTTATTCAGTTGTTCATTTTATTATTCAATCATTTCTAAATCCCTTGATAAATTACTTTAGGTTGTCGCATATTATGGGATAATTGGGCGACCCTATATTATCCACTTTAATTAACGTTGCAGACGTGCAATTCATCATGAATGACTCGTATCTATAGATATATTCTTCTTTCGAATTGCCAGCAACTCTCATCAGAAGCACAGCAACCGGCGTACTTTCATTCATTCATGGTTTCCTAACGACGGTGACCGGTGTAATTAATGTAAACGCGTACATAAACTAATGGCCCGTTACAATAGAGGAGCCCCGCCGCGTTTAACCCAATCACTATAGCTCAACACCTTTCACTCAGATTGGTTCAACAAGGGTCCTTGTACCGTACCTGCTGTCCCTGTCACCCCTTTACCACTTGTACCTGTCACCCGCTTTGCTGACCATCCTACACTCCCCTAAGGGTATGTACCTGTTGACTCACTCGCCTGACGATGCTATACCAATTACACGAGCAGGCTATACCGAGTGGAACTGCATTTTCATGTCTCGGTAGGGGTAACTCACATTAGGGTTAGAACTGGCACATTACTCACGTCGGGGAGGGTACAAATCTCAATGGTTAGGGCACAACCCTTCTCGGGAATGTAACACGAAGCTATAACACGTATCGGGGTGAGCTACCAGCATAAACAAGTTGAACTATAATCGCCATCAATGATGGGGCGGGCACATGCCCTTATTGTGTGGGGGCACGGGAGGGGACAATGAAAAATGTGGTTAGGGCGCGACCCCCCCCCCCCTTCACATGCCATGTCTCTATACTACGAACTCATGAATAGGGACGTGTCAATTGCTTAAAAGGATAAATAATCCGTAGACACAATTGCCGTGATGCAGCATCATTGCCAGATTTTACCCAGTTTTGCATTCCATTGTAATCTGATTCTATTTTTGCTGCTATGGACTTGTCTCTATCGCTTCAAACCAATTGCAGATTATTCAGATACTTTTCCTGTCGTCAATCAGCTAATTGTGGCGTCATGCCCACCCGTGTCCCCCTCTGCACTGGATATACGTCAGTGATTAACTTGTTTGTTCACAGTCACGGGGGAGCAACTATTTCACTGCACCCTCGGCCTCTCGAACTGCAGCGGGTTCTTTGCTAACGAGGCCAACTGTATAAGGGTACAACTGTAACCAGACTATTCCTTTAAGTGTATCTGTGTGAATGAAGATTAATTTGCACGCATCCAAGTAGTCGATACTTCCGGGGTAGTACGAATGTTAGAGAGTACTTAGCCTACTGAATCACTGACGTCGAAATAGTGATGTGGTAAGAAAACAATTTCAGTTAAAGTAACGCTTGGTTTTTACTGTCAATATTACGACAGCGAGGCCTAGATGTGGCTCAGGTCGCTTGGCTAGTTAGTACTAGTAGCCATGCAATTGGAAGGGAGCCCCACCTTCCAGCAATCCTTATTACTTTGATAAGCTAGCACCACATTCTCGTGAAATGTGTTGCAGGGGGTGTAGAAGAGGAGTCACATTTTTCATCCCGGAAAGGAAAGAAACTGATCATTTGCTTCCATCTACAAGGCTGTTCTTGACATGTTCCTCAATTTCTTGGGTTTTTCAAAAAGTTTGACCTCTCTACTATTCCCCCCGCGCCACATTATTTTCGCAAAAATTGGAAAAAGCACAAATTTCTGAGAATGCATGGCGGTCAACATTTGGGTGTTGGAACCCTGTGGATGAAGTGTCCAAAATGTTGGGATTGACCTGTCCTTCCATTTCTGAGGTTCAATAACATTACTAGCCACTCTTCCATCCCCCAGCACTACTATTTTGGGCCGACATGACGAACGCACATTTCTGAGTGGTGGGTGTCCAACATTGGGTGGGGCACGAGTGTGGGTGAGTGTCAAATGTTTGGGAAAATTGACCTGTTCTTATCCATTTCGGAGTTCAAAATTTGTGATCCCTCTTCTATTCCCCCGCACCCATTAATTCGGACGAAAGGTGGACAAATGGCACCCCAAATTTCTGGGGCGTGGGGGGGTCCAAAATTCTGATGGGGCACAAGTGTGGGGGAGGTGTCAAATGCTGGATATGACCTGTTCTTTTTATTTCTGGGGTCCCAAATTTAGAGAGATCCAAATGGCCAGGACAAAATTTTAATCCTCCCCCCCTCGGCAGACATGTGGATTCCATTTAATGGCCAGAAAACTGACCCTAATGAATCTTTTATGACTGACCGTTTTTTAAAGTGTTACCTCCGATGAGATACACCCAGTCCCACAAGTATTATGTATTCCGGAGTATACTTCCGATGCTATTGCCAAAGGTATCAAAACCAACCTTGACCCCTGTAATTTGAGAACTGAGTGCCCATTGAAGCAGGAGTTTGTTTTCGTGTATTCAGCACCTGCACAAAGCTCTGTCGCATACCCCACATTAACATTCTCCCTTTCTTTGCCCTGTAACGAGATTTGACCTTTACAACCTTTTTGACCCTATCATCATAAGTAGTTTTGACCTACTGGATTCACCACGACAATCAACTCCTACGAACATCTTAACTGCACTAATTTCAAATGAAAAATTTTTAACCTCTGATATCTTCCACCCAGATGTCAAAGGCGATTCACTTATGGTCCGTTTTGACAGAAGGTATATTGAGATCCGGAAAGGGCCACGAACATTTGATCGGCCCATCAAATGGTAACTCCAAATTGAGGTTCAAGAATCACACAGTCGGGTCAGCGAGTGGATCACGATGGCGCACTTTCCCAACCTCGCAGACATTGTTTCCATGTTATGGCCAAAAATCTAGTTTTTGACCCCTGATTGACTCTGAGTTATCTTGTGTGACATGACCATTATATTTTAATTTGATGCCTTGCATCATCGGCAACTAAGTTCCAAAAGATCAGCGAAGTAGGACCTGGATAACACGGAGTTATGCCTTTTGATATTTCGGTCATTGGCCTCTCTTTGACTTTGGTGAACTTGACAGGCAACATGAAACATGGATCAACTACACTACATTACGAACCTACAGGCCGAATAGAACTTGATGCCTGCTTGCATTTTCAAGATATCGTCCGAGGACAAGGTGTTTTCATGCACCCTGCACACAACACACACGGACACACACGGCACATACTCCTTGACGCATAACTTCTGGCCGTTGGCGAGGAAATAAAAAAAGCTACAAACCAAATGTCAGCTTCATCGGTTCAATCAGTCTAGCTTTGCTGGAGTTTTGGATTTTCATGTAAGCTTTGAACCCTTGAAGGAACACCATCACCAATAAACTAATAATGCGGTGTAGAATCCAACTTCCCTCGTTTGCTGAGGTGGCTACACGTCCCCGAGTGTTAAAGTTGTGTGAGACAAAAAGGTTGAATTCTACCTGGGGGCTGTCTCATAACCAATCCTAGAAGTGTTGTTTCAACCCTTCTTTTTGCTACCAGTGTAGACCTTTTATATTCAGATACCTGGCCCGAGTTAGTTAACTATTCGAAATATCCATGTTTTACGCAAGAATGACTACAGAGGCCTTCACAACAACAAACCCCCCCCCCCCTCCTCCTAATAATGGCCTCAAATGATCTTTTAGCTGAACAGCCTGAACCCTAAAAACTAGGGACCATCTACTAAATATTTTGACTGAATCGCCGCTGATATTTACCCTTCTGACGATGATTTATACGGTAGCGCGGTGAAATCCATTCTCTGGGGTGGATTTCCTCCTGGTAGTCGACTGCGGACTTGTTCGACCTTTGTTCGACTCCAATCTGAAATGCGCAAGTGAAATTGAAGATCATCGTGTCAGTTTTGAACTGTCGATGTATCGCCTGACGTTACTTCCCACTACATTTCTTGTTGATTGACTTCGAGTTCACTTGAACTTGATATCCATTGGGGTTGACACAAACGTGCTTAATAATGAAGCATGATACCGCTTCATAATATGAACCGTCATCACGTTGACCGTCACCATGTAACAAGGCGATCGCCATAAGTATCTCGCCCGTTGTGCAATCGATTTTTTTTTTTCAGTCACTCGCTAGTGTTTTCCCGGGCTTTTTCCATCGCAAATGCAGCTTCTTCAGTTAATTGGTCAGGTTGAAGCCTCTCACGTCACCCTCGCCAGTAATTTACTTATCTAGTGAGCAACTGACAACCACTACAGTGAGCTCTTAAAAACAACATGGATTATGCAGCAATATGTGGCAACAAAATTGCAATGCATCCCTGTGTGTATTGTGTCAATGAGTATTACATGGGTTTATGATTCTCCTAAGCTAGTACAACCATAATGCCTGTTGATTAATTGCCTGTTGATATGTCATATAACTGGCAACTTTTATAGGTTCTTTTTCACCTGAATACAACTAATTTTTACCATCAGTTTGGGTGGAGTAACTCAGTTACTGTCCGTCATTACAGAACTTCAAATATTTATCTGTTTACAGTTCATGGTTCGCAGGACTTCAAGGTTTTTTTTTTCTTTTAAATGGATGACCGATGGTGTTGAAGTTATTGTTGAAACAACTTACTGTACGTCATTACGTTAGTTTTTTGGTGCATAATTTCCAGTTAACGGCTTTTCTACCAGTGTTGGGGTTTTTATGGTAACCTGAAATGGCATAGCATCAATAATCTAGTAAATTATCGGAACAAATCACTGTTTTTACAATGTCTCGTCATTTAGGCCTACATAATTGCACATCTAGCTGATAAATGGTGGTCTTGGATAGGTTCCTATTATCGGACGGTGCAGGTCCCAGTATCTTGTGTACCCCCCTACAACACAAGCTACAGTTATACTGGCAGTATGTTAGACATTAGAACGAACTTCTCCCGATCATATTTCATGTATTTATATGTGAAACTTGCAAAACTGGCATGACAACTAATTAACAACCATTATTTCCGAGGAGAACATTCATCTCATGGTCAAGTACTAACTCGCACAACTGATATTTCCTTGAATGGGAGAAACATGGGTAAAGTTTGGTTGGTGGTAATGAAATCACTAGCAGAACCAGTTATTTTGTGATGCATTGGTTTGGTATGGTGCTTCAAGAGCTCATTCGTTTTAAGCCACCTTGACTGTGTTTAGGCATCAGACGTCTGGGCTATGCTTGCTTTTTTGCTCTAGTATTGTTCATATGACGGTAATACTATGCTATTCCTGAGGGCTTTTATTTGGCACGTCTCTGCTCCCTCCATTTTATATCAATAGCAGAGGCCTCATTTAATTAATATTGCCGTCTTCTTCGCCAACATTAGGAACAATACAACAGATTGTGAGCCCGCAAACTTTTCTTAAGAAAACAAGGACCGTTCGCCCCATTACAGTACCCCATTACAGTTCTCCCCACACTAATTGAACTTGCGCAGCCAAATCTCTATTAATAATCTCCACATTTTTTCCCATTAACGTTCGCTCCAACACTAATTACCTCTCACGCAAGGTCTCTATCAACCAATAACATCAAAATTATATTACGTTGAATCACTTGGATAATGTCCTGAAGTAGGCCTATAGGCGGGCCGTTCCATAACCCCATCGTTACTTATCTCGTCAATGTTCCAGGCGTGGATATTGTTCGTTTCCTCGCCGCGACGGGCCTACACCCGGAATGTAACGTAGTCTACCCTACATCGTCATGCATCACGGAGCCTACTTGATACCGCAGTAACGTACTACCTGTTGGATCTATACGCGATTGAGGTTTTTACAAGTTTACAGTTATTTTTAAAAACCAACGTTTTTAAAAATTGAGACCGGCATTAAACTTTCGAAAAAAAATATACATTTCATGTTTCGAAATAAGTTGCAGCCGTCCTGCACCTGCGGTAATACTATAATCTTTCCTCCTATCGAGAAGATACGATTAGGACAACTCAAGGCTCCGAGGCAATGCTGGCCAATCTCCCATGTTAAAAGACAACTATTAATTTGACTTTTCAATTCAATTTGAGCCCGAAATATACGACGTCTCAAAAGTGAAAACGGTGTGAAAAATTGGATAGATACGCCCTAGATGTCAAGGAAGATATTAACGGATGATGACCACCACAGAGACTTGCGAGGCCGAATACGTATAGGGGTGCATCATGAAAGTTTGTTAAACTCTTACGTATGACAAATTTGATGTGGAATATTTATTCAGATGAGAGACTTATTTTTCTTATTCTGACCAACTTTCACAGCGAGATGCGCGTTCATTCCTGAGAAATCGTGTTCCACAAACTTCGAAGGTGCACACGCACACACACCACACACAACACACACACACGCACAACGCACACATATACACACATAGTGAGTACTAGGAATCTTCTGAACAGAGTTAAGCGGACAATAATGGCTAGCCAACTATTTTTGTTTCCCAGAGCTCTAATTATCTCGAGACGATTCTTGACCTCTGCTACAGAACCACTGGCTAATAATTCGACATGAGTTCTTCCACTATTTTTTGTTGTTTTGTTGTTATCGAACTACGTGTTATACCATTGAATTGTTTTGAACGCCCCATACAGCCTGAATAATGTACGTAGGGACTTGATAACAAGTGCATATAAACTTCCTTCATATAACATACCCAGGACCATAACTCCACGAGTTATTACGTACGCTAACATACGGCACGTCATACTGCGTAATATATCCCGAAATCTTACTTCCTCTCCTACGCACGTAAAGTTATACGTACGCACTTAAAATGTGGTCCGAACGTACGTATCATCAATCGTCCACGCCTTTACTTTTTAGCTTCTGTATAAGGACTACAATCCTGTATATTCATGACTGCAACATCGTCGATTCCTCAAATTAATGCACTTCCCTGAGCCTCTGAGGTCGCGCCTTCCCGTGTGTCCTCCTAGCTTCTCTTCCCGGTCTGAGTCTCAGCGTCCTTTCGCTCCGGTCGTCCGGTGGAGATCGGGTGATGCGCGTGTAGACTATGATATGCAGATACATATTGAGAGGCGGGATATTGGAATCACGTGTACTCGACTTCCGTAATCCTCGGTCGGCTCCACTAAGTGCCCGCATGGCTGCGCGATCTGACAGTGGTTTTTTACTTTCCTTCCAATCTTTTGAATTCAGCATGACCTTCCTAGTAGGCGTTACAGACTGTATGTGTCGGGAAGGTTTCTCTTTCCCATACTGAGTGCCATCAACAGTAGGACATCTTCCAGAAAGTTCCGTGATGTCGAGAAGTTCCTCAAGAATATTGTCCAAACTTTATTCCTGGTTAGTCCTGTTGCCCTGTATAGGTTTAGCCAAGAGGGCGGCGATCAGGATGGTGGGGGGGGGGGGACGGGGGGGACGGCGTCCCCCCAATTTTGGGTTGGGGGGACGCATGCCTTTTGTCCCCCCAATTTGAGCCCGACTGCTATTTCGCTGACACTGTATCCCCCGACATCCCATCACCACCACCTTGAAAAAAATTCATGATGACTAAATGACGAGTTGAGAGTTCTGCTGCGCTTTCGTTCTGTTGTTCGGTAGTGGTCGGACATATGATTTGATGCCGGTCCATCCTGTGCAACGACAGAGTTCTGATTCGTTCCTTCATGGACAACCAAAATGTCCGCTCGAACCTATATTTTTAAGTCTACTCTGTGTGTGTCCTTTTCTCATCTTTAGCCACAGCTGCAGCGGTGTCCACTCGCCCTATCCCCGTGTGTGTGCTCTGGGTGCTCTCCCGGCATGTGGGGACGGTGTGAAAAACAAATCGCTATCTCGAGGTGAAGAGGGTTAAGGCGACGGGGGAAGGTCGGGTCGTCCCACGATGGGCGTGGATCTGGGGATGTTGTTTATTTATTTATGTGCGACCACTTGTGAAAGTTAGTGCACGAGCTGGCACAGACTATCACTAATGAGGGCACACGGTGCGGCTCGAATGCAAACCCGGGAGCCACAAAAATTAAGTTGTCAGAAAGACATGAGTCTTTTCACCCGTGTCCTTCTACTCTGGCTTCCACCCGCTTACCGCTTGTGTGTTACTCTATGCCTCCGCCTGATGTCCAACTTGCTTTACCCGCGCATTGGCTGGCGATTGGCCTTGCTTTAGTTTGTTCCTGGATGGAGTGCCCAAAAGTGTCAACTCTGTTGTCTTTGAAGGGAGAATGGTGGGCTGAGAAGGCTAAGGTGTGGAAAGGGGGGGCGGGACAGGCGGGGCACCAGACTCAAGTGCGTGTTGGCCCCATGGCGACACCACGTGGCGCGGTTGGAGAACATCTACGCCACAATAAGAAAGTTCGTTCCATCGTGTGTGAATGACTTTTCGCGTGGCCAGGAAACGCTCATCAAATTTTTGTGTGAAGACACTCATTTTTATCCAAATTGACTGTCTTTTTAGATGGAATGTCCAAATGTAGAATTTTTTCGCCGACGCCCGCCTGATCGGCGGGCAGTTGCGGTTTTACGTTTGTGTTATACTCATTTGGGGACCCAAGTCCTGGCTTCACGTAAAATTTCCCTACCAGCCAGCTCCTGTGGTCGCGCAAAGAACTGACGACAAACCGGGGCCGTATTTCGTCAAGTACAAATCCTACATGCTCCGTTTGCTATCTTAAGTGATTGGTCAGAGAGTGGCTCTGTGCAATTGAGTCGAGTTCGTGGTCAATGGTGACTGGATCCTCGCAAAATCCGCCGCTTCGTGCGAACTGTAGTGTGTTGGCAATGTCCATATGTCGTGCTTGACTCCGTTCCTGACCTGCAACTTGCCTTTCCTTTGCAATCGTTAATTTTCAGAATGTCCAGCACCCAACGCAAAACGCTTGATATTTTTTGGACGAAACCTCGTTTCCTGCCTGACATGAAAAAAAAATGTTATCAATGTGAGGATACTGCGCCTGTCACATGACGCATGGGAAGTGTCCGTTTCCCTCCTGCAATCTAGGGCTGGCTCCTCGGCCAAACGAAAAATTGTCTTGTACGATAACTGCGCCTAACCTGTGGTGGGTCGCTCCGCGTAGAGGGTACTTCACTTGTCCGCCCCCCTACCGCCACACAAATCTCCCCCGCCTCTCTTGGTTGTAGCACCCATACGACAATATTTCCTATCCCCGCTCCAAAAAAAAAAATCAATGAATCAAAACAGTCCAGTGACACACTGGTCACTGTCCATGTTTCCCCACTACCACTGAAACCGTGACGTCAAATTGGGTATCAAATGGACCCCTAGTCCCCCCCCCCTTGGAGATTTCCCCATCGACATTTTGATTGTTGGCGCTAATGTGGACACGACGCTACCATTGAGGCTTTAGTTACAGAAAAATGCTGCAAGATACCAAAAACCTGAATGATGAGTCAAGTTCCATCATATTAGCACAGTCGTCCGATCGACTCTTTGGGAATGACCGATCGTGCTTCAGCCGGTTTAGGCTTTGATAATTATTCAGCATGATACTACATAGGACTTGATGCGTACAGGTTCTCATTATTGTGTCAAACAATCTGAGGATATCCCGCGAATCGAAAACCGCCTATAACAACCCACTCAGATATTTTGTTTAAATCCATTCTATTATTGTCCATTGTTGTAAACGTGTACAGGGGGTAATACAATATACGTACACTGTCGTATGTGTTGTAAGTGTTGTAGTTTCCAAGGTAACATGACATGAGAGTTATCGATCGCTCATTTTGGAACGTCTCAAGCCGCCTGTGAACTGATGTGGCGTCCCGGTTGCTTCTCAACGGAAGACAGGAGGCGGACGGACCTCAATGACTTCCCGCAGATTGTCCGAGCAAGGCCCGACTCCTTCAGAAACTCGAGCCTATAAAGAGAATGTTATCCATAAGATGAAACCGAGATTGGTCTCTAAGGTTCCGAACTGTAACTAATCTAACAACCAACTAGTTTGAACCGTTAACGTCAGACGGCCACATGCACGCACAGCCACGCACACTGACAACACCACATATGTGATGTGTGTATTGTCACTGCATCTCATTATCTGATACCCCACCCCACCATAGGGGTTACCCTATTTCACTAGTACTAGTGAATTATGGGCGGGGAGGCTCCATAATCATCTGTAGCTACAACGGGCTACTGAGATAACTAGATCATGTAATATTCCGACACTCATTATTTAGGGGAACGAGACATTGTTATTGGCCCACAACCACAATGTCTTTATTTTTACGGGGAGCCCCAGCGTTACATGGTTGCGTCCCATATTCAACGAGGCTCTGGTTCCCACAGTTGGTCTTCGTTTTCATCAGTTCCCATTAGGTTTCAAATTGACCGGCCAACTCCTGTTGCCGGCCACACGAACCATATACCGCGGATGCACCCTGTGTGGGAGGCCCATGACCTAGTCGAACTCCACGAACATTAGCCCGAGACTGGCCGGATACCTACTAGTTACCGGATAGGTATCAGGGAATTCTTCGAAGACTAGAACTAGATACGCGAGGACTTGTGCTCGTCCTTCCGAGGTTTCTGGTCGTCAGCTGAATACCTGCGTGATATACTTTATGAGTCCAAGCTTTGCCTTTTCTTTCGAAGCGGCTGATACCCTGAGTACCGAATAGATATTCGCCTGAGGTCTGACGACTTGCATGTAGCACTTGATCAAATAGATAATCGGTTAGATACTCAGCTAAGTATTCAGAGTCGACAGCCTGTAGCTCTTGAGGACCTATTTTTAATTTTTTTTTTAATGTTTTGATGACATTACAGGGCAATGAAATGAAGCTGTGTCATGCACAGATCCCATGATAATCCAAGTTATAGTCCTATCTATGATTGGCCAAGTGTGAATTGAGAGGGAAATTTTGCAAAAAAAAAAACAGTGCCGTACCTGAACAAAGAGTGTGCCGTTGCTCGTTGTGCTCCAGTGGTAATGGAGGTCATATGTTGTTATACTATATGGGAGTATAGACATTACAGTATTTTTGCATTTGTTAGGATGCAGAACCCCTGAAACCTTTGGAATTACTCTTGAGGTAATTCCCTGTTGTAAATTATTTATTAGAGCCAGTCAAGTCATTTACCCAGTGTGTATGCCAGTTTTATAGTTTTAAATAGTACATCAGGGGTCTTCCCGTTATGAAGATTTCATGAGCTTAAGTGACATGGTAGCATGATCTTCATCATGTAACATGTACTATAGATTTTGCTATACAATAGTTTAAAGGTGTATAATTAATCATATGTGACTTTTTAGTAATGCATTAACTCATGCTCTAATACAGAATCAAACCCTCCCCCCCCCCCCCCCCCCCCCATCCTCTCCTCTGTAACAATTTATTTGGCCCAGTATTGTGCAAGATCATGATGCACTCGATCTATAAACATGGTCATGTTGCATTACTCTGGGATCTTAATGAAGAACCCTTTCGGGGGGGGGGGGGGAATTATGCCAAAACCGGTCTTCTTCTTCTTCATTTTGTTTCCCCCTCAACCCCCCCGAATGGACAACTTGAGCTTGCTGTAAAAAAATCAGTCATTCCACAAATCTGAGATGGTAGGGAGAAATTACTGAAAGTGGGGATAGTAATAATCAAATAGTAGGGTCACTGATTAGATTCTACCGTCATGTACACAAGAACATTCCATTCTATCTCCATATGCCCATAGAAGGAGTGGCCTATTGTTTTGCCCCAACTAACCCATGTTCACACCCCAACTATCTATACATTTGCAAAGAGCAAGGCATACTCGGATGGACTTAAGCTTGCTGTAAAAAAAGTTCAGGCATTCCACATCCCTGGGAGATGTGGGGAGAAATTAACTGAAGTGGCGATATTATAAATCCAATAATAGGTCCACGATAGGACTCTACCTGTCATGTACAAGAACATTCATTCTCTCCCCATATGCCTATAGAGGAGTGGTTCTCAATTAGTTTACTACGCCCGCCACTAAACCCCCCAAGGTTTTCACCCCAACTAACTATACATTTGCAAGAGCAATCATAGTCTACTATCGCCTATCGCTATAGCAAAATAATAGTACTAATTTTTTAGGATTAGTATTTTTTTTTTTATCTTATTTGATTTCCCACACGTGAATGACTCAAACCACCCTGTAAATGGACAAGTTAAGATCGAAACGTGTAATTCTGTTTATCTACACATTACTAAATGATAAATGAATGTGTCAGGCTAAAGTAATTGTGTCCCAAATCTGATTAACTCCCCTCCAGTCACCTGCATTAGGAAAACTGTAATCAATACAATTTCATTATTCTCAATTATTGAAGGCCAAATATTAGATACTCCTAATGTAGTACTCGAGCTCTTAAATCCTGGGCAATAGGTACTCCAAGCCCAATTACTCTGCATTAGATACTCGAAGTCTATTGTGCGCTCAAAGTAAGTCTCGAGCCCTATATAGATAACTCGATTACTTAGCCCTTTGGCATAATTCAGCTCCTACGGGTACCTAATGAGTATCTATAGGTATCAAAGAAAAGACCTATAATCTTCGAATGCATTCAAATCATGTTGCGTCAAATCCGAGTCTGTGCAATAGGTACTCGAATACTAAATTGACGGGTGCTCCGAAGACTTCTCAAGTATCTATCGAGTATCTACAATTCTGCAATTGAGATTATACCGGTATATGGTGTAGATGTAGGGACTCCAATAATAAAACCTCAACCCTGAAATCATGCAGGTTCCTGAGTGTCTCTAGATTAGAGCTGTTCCTCGGGTACCTGAAGGTTTTGTAACCTTGAGGCAAAAAAAAAAAAAAAAACACACACGGGGAATGAACCCCCGATCGTTCATTCAAGGTGTGGAAAGTGGTCAACTCGGGGAGGAGAGTGACAACCTCTTGGTGTCGAAATTGGCTTGGATAATTTTATAAAATGGAATTACAGGGGGTATCACCCCTACCGGTACCGACCGTCTATTATGCATTCTCAGCGTGAGTGGTTCGGCGGTATCACGACCTCGCACGCTTAGTTGATGCGACTATGGGTAAAAGGTTCGCGCGCCTGTTAGAATCCGTCACAATAGCGTTTAGGTGGGGGACGACCGGCTGGGCAATCACCTTTCCCCGTCTTGTGAATTTTCGAAGACGGGAATACATGGGGCAGAAAATCGGTTTCCGGAGCAGTTGGTGAATTATATCGATCTACACCCCAAATTACTGTCCACCCACGTCGACGTCCATGGTTTTCTCGATGAGGCTTTCATAACCATAATAGAACATCTCTTCAACATGTTTGTAATTTTTCAATTAGTGAACACATATCCAGCGACAGAATGGTCCATGAACTTCCTCGTTGTCTATAGACAAATTCACTGCCATAAGTACTAGTTAGGGGAGAGAACGAATGGCATGACCTATTCCTTGTGCAGCCGTATAAAGTCTTGTGTATTGTGCATTCTTTGTGTTTGTGGTTTTTTAAATTTATGTTTTTTATTTTATATGAATACTGGCCGATCAAAGGATCGATCCTTTCAAAGTCAGCAAGGTGCAGACGTGGATCTGCACCAAATGTCTCTGCAATCCTTCACCAAGGTACACGGAATAAGCGCCATGCCTCTTCGGCATGTTCCTCAACTGTGGGGTGGGGTCAACACACGCAGACGGCAATTGCAAATTGCCTACCTCAGGTTTGTCCCTGCCCAATCCCTTGTGCGGACTGAGGCCCAAGTTCCAGTTTTCTAAGTCTTGGTACATGACCCGACCGGAATCGAACCCTGTTCTCCCGGAGGAAGTCCCGACGCTCTACTAAACCCTTGGTGTCCAACCATCGGTACAACGTGTGCGGGTACGTGTGTGTGCGTATGTGTGTGTGTGCTCGCGTGTGTATGTGTTTCGTGTTTGCGTGCGTTTTCTCTATGATTTGTGTGCGTAGTCGACGTGTTCAATGACATTTTTTCCAATTGTCCATTCATCCGATTTTTTCCCTATTCGGAATCTGTTTCGGTAACCGAGAGGAGTGTTGACAGTTAGCTGCATTACCTGATATATTCATTACGGTTAAAGCAGGATTAATTATGGAAAAAAAAAAAGTATAATTTCCAGTAAACCCCAAATTTGGTGTTGCTCTATACTAGTTAGTATGTTTCTCATAGTAGGTAGATTGAAACAGGCAACAAATACAGAGGTCAAATTACTCGAAACTATTCTCGCAGTAGTATTTTAATGTTTGACAACAAAAATAACCCATCGGGGTGTGACCCATGACTGAGACCTCAATCAATGACAGTTACTGACCAGCTACATGAATGCATATTTTGTAGCCATGTACATTAGTACTTTCACTATTTTAAAAGGCGAATTAAACCCCTAAAATGAATTCAACCCCGAAATCCTGGAACTGACTCATATACACGATAGAACTGGACGAGACCTGGATGGATTTAGCTCGTTTTTGGTATGTGTGTGTCCCTCACAATGAGTCAGGTCGAAGGTCAACATAGGTCCACAATCTGAAAACCTTGTAAACACGATTTAGGTTTTTAGAATACTCGTTCTGATTGAGTTGAAATTTGGTGTGGCAAATTTCCTGTCCCATGACCCTACGCTCATTACGATACCGGGTGTCATGGTTAGGCCAGACAACTTATAGAATTTTTGAAAGTTGATATTTTTGCCCATTTAGAATGTGACGAGACTTGGTCTGAATGAATGAACTCCCTACTCAGTACGTATGTTTCCCTTTATGAGTGCATGGTCCCATTGTTTTGTCGTCAGTAAATTCCAATCTTAATATCATCACTATAAATTACTCCAAACTTTCCTAAACTCCTTATGTCAAATGTCACCCTGTGGCCGCCCAAATTCAATAGGCCTTTTGGCTTTCTTTTGGATATTAAACCTTCCACCTGTCCACAACAGTGCTATTGACTACACCCAGTAAACCCGAAACGTTTTTCAAAATATTATCGTAAATATTTGAGCACACGTTTCTCACACATTTCAGGAACGTGAGAAAATATGAAAATGTTTAGCAACACAAAGGTTTATAGACATAACTTTCCAATAACATTCCACAAAAATAACTTCCTACAATGCCTGGAAACGTTTCAGAAATGTTTCTATAAACATTCAACCGAAAATGTTCACTAGAAATGTGCTCTGCCCATTTCCGAATAATGTGAGAAAAATTTTAAAATGTTGAGTACATAAAAGTTACAGCAACATTTTCATACCTTTCCAAAAACGTTTTTATACTTGCCTGAGAAACGTGCTGGAATGTTCCAGAAAGGTTCTAGGAACATCTCACAAAATTTTCACGGGAACGTTATTAGAACGTTCGTAATGCTGTTTTTTAAAACATTTTCAGAAACTTGCATTCACGTTTCCAAAAACGTTTCTCAAAACGCCAGAAGGATGTTGATTAGTAACAGCCATACAATTGTTTTTTATATAACGTATCGAAACTTGAGACCAACGTTCCAGGCCCTTTCGAACTTTACTTAACTTCTCTTCTCCCATTCACTGGTTTTTATAAAAAAATGTATTGAAAAACATGACTGTCCTGTTTCCAAAACTTTTTGGACAAGGTATAAAGCAATGTACAGTAACAGCCAAGCACATTTTACAACGTCTTGAAAACATGCGATAATCGTTCCAAACAAAAGACACGTTTCAATGCACTATTACATACACGTTCTCAACTAATGTCGTCCATCAACTATTCACATCACGTATTGACAAAAAATGTCTATAACTTTTTCAACAACTTTTCACAAATTATTTGAGTGTGTTTTTATTGCTATACCGTTTTCCAAAACATCAAGGCAGCGTTCCATTGAACTATTACATAAAGTTTTGATCAAGAAATTTTATTTTAACTTGCGTCAATTTACTCACTATCACAACACGGACAAGTTGTAAGACACCGTTGGAGAACGACTTTTATCATTGAATTTAAACCTACAACTAGAAAGCCAGAGCTTAGTGATTCCTTGACTGCCTCATAACCTTTCACGTAAAAGTCGGTTAACCTCAGATTGATACCTGACTTGACTCCAAGGAAGTTGTGGGGTGGATTACAGACTGAAAATATCTGTAGGATCTCCTTGTAGATTCCTTTCAAGCAGGAGTAGCCAGCATCAGACCGTTGACCTCCCCTGATGCCAACATTACCTTCCAGAATGAACCCAACATACCAACGCATTATTTAATTGTGTTGCCAAGCCCGCAATTGGTAGAGTGTAATAAAAAAAAAAATCATATTGCTAATCTCTACCCCCAATCTCCCCAGTCTACTACAACATACATGGCGTAATTGTACTCCCAGAAAAGCTGCATACACATACTTGATCCCCAGCATGTAGCCTTATACAAGGTAAAATTGCCCAAAATAAGCAAATTTTTACAGGTTTTCACTTCTTTTCCACAAAATTTACCCGCTAAACTCATACAACAATAAATGCGTTCATGTACTCACTTCATGGGAAACTCCCACCACCGCGTTTGACCTTAGCCTGATTACAAGGCAAGTACTCAAAATCCCGGAATTTTAGACAGGTCCCACTTTCCCCAATTTGACCACCCCTACGCCTACAACAAATAAATAGCGTTCAAATACTCATCATGGAAGCACGTCCATCAATGTTGAACTTGATCCCACCAGGCATTCTTTTTTATTTGACTCAAAAATAACATATGAGAAAACATTCGATGACCCACATGAAAAATACTCAATACTATTCAAATAATAATAACAAATTATAAATTTACTAAATAGCATAGCATAAAGGTCATTACAATACTTAGAATGTTTCCCCGACCTTGCTCTTTAGATTTTAATATATATTTCTGCACAACCGAATATTCTTCAATGATTTTTCTTATCCGTAAATAGATGGAGGCAATTTCACGAGTTTGCACTTGGAAATATAGTCTTTGACTGGAATGATCCAAATTAAGCATACGGCTTCCGTTACAGCCGAACAATATCACCTCTTTTCCGTATTATCAATCCCGCAACCTGTAAGTATTCGGGGATATTATGTTGTTTTGGCCGTGTGCCCCGCTCTCCGCCGCCGCAAACCGCCTGCCCTCCGCCGCCGCCTGCCGCCGGAAACTTTAGTCGTTAGCGCTCTCATTCTTTAACATTTTTCCGTTGACCCAACCTCGGTACACTGTCCGTATGAGTACAAATCTCGGATAAAGTTTTCGAGATATGGGTCGCTTATCGTAGATTTGTTGCCTCGTTATTTTGCAGGTTTTTCCGCCAAATTTTCAAGTTTCGTGTTGTCGGTGCGATTTACAACAATACACGAAACTGTGGGGGTGGTTTGTGGGTATTTTGGAGCCGAAAGACATGGCGACAATTTCAAAGTCATCCAGGTCAGTTTGCATTTCTTGGCCAGTACCTAATATAGCATATATCTTGATAATCCTCAAACTTCATTGATTTTCAGAACTTGGTGAAAGGGCCGACCATCAGGCCGATGAATTTTCCCCTAATGTGCCGAGGTCACTGGAAGGATCATCTTCAATGACTAATGTTGCATAATAAGTTGGCCCAAATTAGCAATTAGGCAATTTATAAACTTTGTTGGATTCTCACGAAACTTGGTGAGTAGGACCTTCTAAACAGTCCCGATAAATTTATTTCAAAATTGCGTTGAAATCACTGAAGGTCATTTGTTTGTTATAAAATTTACATATTCGTCGTTAGCATAATTAGAATAAATTAATGCAATTATTTTCTTCACTTTTAGGGATTTTGACGAAACTTTGTGAATCTAAGGACCTACTGCTACCAAGCTCCTGATAAATTTCTTCAATAGCAACGAGATCACTGAGGGTAATTTGTGGGACTACTTTGGCATATTAGTTGTCCTGATTCATTCAAAATATGAGTTTAATACTTTTTTCGCAATAACATTGGCACAGGTTCATTGGAATGCAATATGCGACTAGGAGTGGGTCATCCCATGGAGTGTCACATTTTAAGGATTTTACGGGCAAACAAAATAGAAACTGTTATTTTTGGATATGTGATAGAGCTTTGTGTGTTTATGGAGGGAAACAACTCCCGCTCCGATTCGAACCTTAATTTGGTAGTACAGGGGTCAAAGTTCAATTTGTTATACCTTCTTCGTAATAACATTGGACATGTTCATTGGAATGCAATGCGCTTCTAGGATTGGAGGCATCACATTGAGGTACCAAGTTTTCATAAAAAAAAACCCGCCATGTCATTGAAGGTCATTAAGGGTCACTCAGGGGTCAAAAACGTATTTTAGTACTTTTTCGGCAATAGCACTGGGTGTGTTCATCGTAATGCAAAATGCTCCTAGGAGTGGATTTATCACTGGAGAGTACACTTCCCATAAAAACTGTCATATCATTAAAGGCATCGGGGTCACTTAGGTCAAAATCTGTTTTTTGGCTATAAATCGGGAATGAATATCTGCGAAGGCCTGGATGGTTCCATTGTGATATTATTGTTTGACCTGCATGTGTGTGACCATTGACCTGAATTTTGACCGCTGTCGGTTGTCATGTGGGTAAGGTCGAATCTTGAATAATAAGCTTATTAAGGAGTTCGGACGGGTGCAAAAAAATGCAACTGGTTTATTTTTGGATATGTTGATAGAGCTTTTGTGTGCTTTAGGAGGAATAACTCCCGCTCCGTCGGAACCTACTTTGGAGTATACAAGGGGTCCAAATTTTCAATTTTATAAACCTTCTCGTATAACATTGGACTGTCATTGGAATGCATATGCTTCTAGGAGTGGAAATGCAATCATATAGGATGTAACAATTTTGTCATAAAAACCGCATGTCATTGAAGGTCATTAAAGGTCACTCAGGGGTCAAAAACTGATTTATACTGTTCGCAATAGCGCCGGGTGTTTCATCAGAATGCAAAATTGCTCCTAGGGTTGTGTATCACAATGGAGAGTAACAATTTTCCATAAAATCTGTCATATCATTAAAGGTCATTCGTGCACTTTAGGGGTCAAAATCTGTTTTTGGCTATAATCAGGAGAAATTGAATATCTTGCGAATGCTGGATGGTTCACCATTGCTATATGATTTTTGACCTGCCTTGTGTGACCTCTACCTGAATTTGAGCTCTTGTCGGGTGTCTGTGGTTAAAGGTCGAATCTTGAATAAATTGCTTATTTAGGATTACGGGCCAAAAAATAGAAACTGGTTATTTTTGGATATGTGATCGAGTTTGTGGTGCTTTATGGAGGGAAACACTCCCGCTTCGATCGGACACTTACTTTTGGTAGTTACAAGGGGTCAAATTCAATTTAATACCTTTTTCGCAATTACATTGGACATGTTCATTGGGAATGACAATATGCTTCTATGAGTGGATGCATCACATGGAGTGTAACAATTTCATAAAACCGCCAGGTCTTGAAGGTCATGTAAAGGTCACTTAGGGGTCAAAAACTGATTTTAGATACTTTTTCGGCAATAGCACTGGGTGGGTGTTCATCAGAATGCAAAATGCTCGTGGGAGTGGATGTAATCATCATGGAGAGTAACAATTCTCATGAACAACTGTCATATCATTAAAGGTCCATTCTAAGTGCGACGTTAGGATTCCAAACTGTTTTTTGGCTATATCGGAAAATTGACTGGATATTGCGAAGGCTGGATGGTTCACATCACATTGTGATATAATTTTTTGACCTGCATGTGGTTGTGCCGGGTCTGAACTGAATTTGATCTCTGTCGTGTGGCATGTGGGTGAAGGTCGAATCTTGAATAATGTTGCTTATTTAATGAGTTACGTGCAAAAAAAATAGAAACTGGTTCATTTTTTGGTATGAGATTGAGCTTTGTGTCTTTAATATGGAGAGAACAACACTCCGCAGCTTTCGCCATCGGACACCCTTATAACTTTGGTAGGTACAAGGGGTCAAAGGATCATTTTAATCCTTTCTAATCAGCAATAACATTGGACTGTTCCATTTTGAATGCAATATGCCTTCTAGGAGTGGGATACATCACATGAGTTAAACATTTTCATTTCATGAAAACCCGCCATGTATTGAAGGTCAAATAAAGGTCCTTAGGGGTCAAAAACTGATTTTAAGTACTTTTTTTCGGCATACACTGGGTGTTTTTCATCAGAAGCAAAATGCTCCTAGGAGTGGAGTATCCCGGGTGGGGGAAGTACCAATTTTTTTTTTTTTTCATAAAAACTGTCATATCATTAAACGGTCATTCGAGGTCACTTAGGGGTCAAAAACTGTTTTCGGGCTATAATCGGAGAATTGATATCTGCGAATGCGGATGGTTCACGCATTGTGATATAATTGTTGACCGCATGTGTGTGGACTCTGAACTGAAGTTGATCTCTGTGGGGGGTCATGTGGGTGGGAAGAGGTCGAATCTTGAATAGATGTGCTGATTTAAGGAGATACGGGCGAAAAAAATAGACACTGGTTAATTTTGGATATGAGATTGAGCTTTTGTGTGCTTATGGAGAGACACAAACTCCCCAGCTTCGATCGAACATTTACTTTGGTAGTTACAAGGGGTCAAAGTTCATTTAGCCTTTCGAATAACATGGACCAGGTTCATTTGAAGACAACTGCTCTAGGAAGTGGCATACATAACATGGAGTTGTAAACAATTTTCATGACCAAACCGCCATGTCATGAGTCAATAAAGGTCACCTTAAGGGTCAAAACGATTTAGGTACTTGCGGCAATAGGCACTGGGTGGTTCATCAGAATGCAAAAGACTCCAGGATTGGATGCTGTATCACATGGAGAATACAATTTCATAAAAACTGTCATATCAGTAAAGGTAATTCGAGGTCCCTGCGGGGTCAAACCAAAAACTGTTTTTGGCAAATCGGAAGAATTGAATATCTGCGAAGGCGGGGTCACATTGTGAAAAATTGTTGACCGCATGTGTGTGACTCGACTGAATTGACCCTCGTCGGGTTGGGCATGCGGTGAAGGTCGAATCTTGAATATAAATGTGCTTATTAAGGACGCACCTTGTATGGGGCTGTAGGGGTGCATTATAAAATTAACAAGTTCATTATAGGAATGACCCATTAACTGTACAGTTTGTCGCCTTCACAGTCTATAAATGTCTTCTTCCACGAATAGTTTGTCCTGGTTTTCATGTCACCAAATTTCTTGAATAGAGATGCGGGGATATATACGTCCGGCGGTTTACCCGCCGACATTGTCGTTCAAGTTAATAATTAGCATTGGGCCACCAAACTCTACCTTACAACTACTGCATGAAGGTATGAACAAACGGACAGTTGAAAAAAATTGAATGCTCGTGTTTCATAGCAGTTTCAAAGCAAAAATCACATTGGTCAGTGTTAGCTGCCCGAAGTTCATGTAAGTAGTTACAAGGGAGATAAGTCGTGAATAATTCTGAATAAACCAACCATTTTAACATCGTTGGAAAACCTGAATGGAATAGTACAAGAAAGTGACGACCAAATTAGATATCCAACATGAAATTTTGCACCATTTTAACAAGGCTTTATTAGCACCTTTTGCGAATGCAATGAATTATACAAAAATAACTGCACGTTAACTTCTGCTTAGATATCAGATGCCCAATAGGAATTTACGCTGGGCCTAGCAGTCGTAGTTCTTCCAGAAACTCATTCCTAACGGATCTGATCGAATGTATCATCCCATAATATGGCAACAAATGTTTGCAAGTTGAAAATTTAAACAGTTATCTGCGCCGAAATGAATCGTCATAATAATGAATACCCTTTTTTGTTTTGACACCAAGTTGATATGAACTGATCATTGTCGACCCGTTTTAAACTATTGTTCCATATAAGTGATGTCAAATCAAATAATGTCATTTATTATATATTACGTATAGTTGGCTCTGAAATATGAAGGAATTGACACAGGTCTCCTTTCCCAGAAGCAATTGCCAGTTACATCACCATCCCGTTTAAAACAAAGAAATCACACCATTATAAATCCTCAGAAAACCCATATTTACTTGCATGAGATATCATGCACCTTAAACCCTTCTTTCCTGTTATTATTATAAAATAAAACGACGGAACAAGTCCTTCAAAGCCTAAACTGTGAAGAAATATCTGTCATTCTAAGTCCACCGTATGCATACCGGGAATAATTGTTGTCTAATCTAGTACGATCGGTTTTAATCTTCCAAATAAATTAAACCAGGAAGCCAGAAGGCTTAGTGATTCCTTGACTTTTCCTGTTAACGTTATAGCCGTCACAAGGACCAATGGTGTAGATTGTAACCAGTTCATGTGGGCAACATAACAACGTTCTGACACATGTCCCATTTTTTTTCCGAAACACATATAGGGTTCCTGTACCTGCTTGATAAGAAAGTTACACAACAACACTAATTTCCAGTTTTCCCAGACTTTGACTCTGGTGACCTCAATGACCTCTGACCTGACCCCAAAATAATGAGGATCATGTACGCATCCTGGGATCACACATACCAAGTATGAGTCCTGATCTCTCAGATCTATCAAGCTTTCGTGTTCACAAGCTTGGCGTCACAACACACACACACACATACAGACGATGTGACTGCCACGAATTCCTCTGACTTCGTCAAGAAAAAAAAAAATGAACAATTGAGATCATCGTGTGGGTAACAGTGGGTTAGGTAAAGTTAACAGATAGTAAATCAATTGAGGTATAGGATTATCGATTTTGAAAACCTTACCACCCAAGTCGTGACCAATTAGGGACCAAATAACAAGGATCGTTTAATTTAGTTTTTGTTTTATTATAATGTTGAAAATAACAGATCAATTAGAGGGATTCCAATATAGAGAAATTCTCACCACGATTCCAAAACACATATTGCTTCGTTGCAGACAATAAGGAGCCTTTCAGGTATACAAATTCCCACCAGATAGATTTTCGGAATTAATTTTTAACCAGAAATACTACCAAAGATCAAGTCGGGCAAAAGAGTATAGAAAGAATCCACTCTATCATCTGCATATCGGGTCATTTTATATTCAAACCAATTGGAAATGGAGGACCACGGATGGAGTATCGGCCATAATACATATTCAAAAAACTTGGATGACTTGATTGAAAAGGGAGGGTGACAAGGATCGCCTTTCTACACCCTGTCTCAATTGGGAAGTAATCACTAAATACAACGTTTACTAAAAACGTGGAAGTAATTGACTATAACCAAAAAGGCTAAAAGGTTAGTGATTCCTTGTCAGCTTTCTTGACAACTATATGCCATGTAGGCAGACACAAGGAACAAATGAAAGATTGGTAAACGTTATTATGGGCAACATAAAGTCTGACAAAATTCCCATTTTTCCCAACCAACCAATAGGGTTGGTTCCCCTGTTAAGAAAGCTACCCCACACTGAAATTTCAGGGTTTCAGCCTTTGACATCTGGTGACCCAGATGAGCTCTGACCTGACCCGAAAACAATAGGGTTCATGCATATAATGAGGACACCAAATACCGAGTATGAGCTTCATCCAGCCAAGGGGGGTCGAGTTATGTGTTTAAAAGCCAAAATTGCCCAAAATCTAACTTTCACAATTTCTCTATTTTGACTAAATAACCCCGACTCAAACAAAAAACATAAGGTTCATGTACTCCCATAGGAAAGTTACACACAATTTCAAACTGGGATTCAAACCAACCATTCTAGACTATCGTGTTTACAAGGTTTTCCGACTTTGACCTCTGTGACCTCAGATGACATCCGACCTCACCCCAAAACGAAGAGTTCATACTCATCATGGGGGAATACACATGTCAAAGTAGGAGTTCATTCATCTAGGGGGTTGGAGTTATCGGTTTACAGGCAAAAAATGGCCAAAAATCTCGACTTTCAACAAACTTGCTATATTTACAAACAAAATTCACCCCCTCAACCCAAAACAATAGGAGTCCTTTACTCCCCATAAGAAAGCCTCAACACCAGTTCACCTTGATCAGACCAACCAATTCTGACTTATCGGTTTACAAGATTATCAGGACTTTGACCTCGGGTTGACCTCAGATGCCTATGACCTGACCTCAAATGAGGAACACACATACCAAGCAGTGCTGTAGTACTCAAGTCGGACTCGACTCAAGTCCGGACTCAAAGACTAAGACTCGGACTCGTGACTCCGGTCATTGGACTCCGACTCGCCTTCGAGGACTCAGATCAGGAAAAACTCAATCTCACCGCCGGACTCAGGATCGCGGCTTTTTCAGCCATGAGTCCAAGATGCGTCCTTTAATTTTTTTGTCATTTTGTCAATTCAAAGGAAATAGAAATGTAGGAATTGTGAAATTCTTAGTTGCCGCATATTCAGTCATGGAGTTTCACAGAATCTCAGGCATAGTTCCATCAGACGGTGTGCCATGAAATGGATGAAAGTTTTTGCATCACAAGCAGGGAGTAAGAAATAGAGATGCATACACCACAGTGTTTACACTACTGGATGCCAGTCTGCACAATAACTCCAATTACAGAGTGTCAAGAAATTGCAGTACTCAACACTCAATTGTCAACTCAGAGAGTAAAAGGGATAATACACATAGCATATTTGAGGGAGTGTAAGATTCGGATGGAGGAAAGTCGTTTTCTGCAGTGTACCTGTTAGGAGACGCTGGTCTTGTGGTAGTGTAGTGTTGTGGTACCTGTTGCCCGATAATGAACGAGCGCAACTGATTGAACATTATGAAATTTTACCCACCGACGATACATTGACTAAATGGTTGTATTGACCTGGGAAGTATTACATAGATAATACACGTCTATACCCAGCCTAAGTTAACTGCAGTCGTGTTCTCGTTGACCCCAGATTAAGCTGGATACATACAGTACATTGCCCATGGGGCGTTATAATATAATAATAATAATAATAATAATTAAGATTTATATCGCGAATGAATCCATTAAAAATTGATCAAAAGCGCTTACAGGAGAACAATATAAAAAATATATGGAATTGCAAGTAAATGTGCCACCTAAAATATATATAAAAATATACAAACATAGTGGTTTATTCTAAAATCCGGATTGAATTCACAATGCAAGCTAGAACACACGTATCAAAACGTTAAAATGCAACCAAAGTAGAATAAAAATGACCACGAGTGAGACAAAAATAAACTGTAGATCCAAAAGTCTTAGAAATATAAGCGAAATCATGTACCAGCTTAAGGTAGGCAATTAAAAAGATGAGTTTGGACATGCTTGGGCACAGTTTGATTGCTGCATTTCGAATGGAGACTGGGGAAACTGTTCAACAGTCAGCGCCAGCTTTGCTGAAAGTTTCTATCGCATATTTGGTGGTGCCCCGCGTTCCCGGGGGTGGTCAACATCAGGCTGCTCTCTGATCGTAAAGATTCTGGATGGTGTGGATGCTCACTAGCTCCTGCAGGTAGGACTGGCGATACACCGTGGATACATTTGTGAGCGATTGTTAAATTTTGTACTTTATCCTGTATTCAACGGGAGCCAGGTGCAAATGTGAGACAAGAATGGGGGTGAGGTGTTCATGTCTTAAAGTGGTAACAAATTCGTGCGCGGTGTTCTGTTACCTTCTGTATTCGGCCGGTCGATGTACTTTGAGGGTAGGACATGCTAGGATGAGAATTACATAATCCATTGCGGGATGTTGTTACAAGACGAATGGACGAGGTCTTGAGGCTTCGATAGATAGAATTCGTATGCAGCCGATGTTACGGAAGGGTGATAGTTGCACGATTTTACAAGGGAACCTGACTCTCCAGTGTTAACGAGCTATCGATGTACCCTCCCAGGTTTTTCATAATGTCATGGCATTGTGGGGGTTCACTGACAGTGTCCATGCCAGGAGTGTCGGATGATACGTGGGTTGTTGGAAAACAATCAGCTTGGTTTTGTCGTGGTTGAGCATCAACTATTTGACTGCATCCATAATGGCTAATGCAGTCATACACGTATGTAATTTTCTGGCGTGTCGTCCCATGAATCTTGTGGTTAGCGGACAGTGTAAAGTGGGTATATCGGCATAGCAATGATGGGGTAATATCATGCTGACGACAATCTCTCCGATTGGCATTGAATTACAGGCAGTACAGCCGGGTCCCAACACAGAAGCCTTGTGGAACTCCGCATTCGACAATTTCCAAGGCTTTGAATTAGAACCTCCAATCAGAACACGTTGTTTTCGGTCAGAGAGATACGATCTGAACCAAGCCAGTGCCCGCACCGGTGATCGTAAGAGTGATTGTAGGTCTCTTCAAACTATCACATCAAATGCAGCGGAACTGACCAACAGAACTAATGCCATGAGCGTTTCTTGTCCAAGGCCCCCCGCAATATCGTGGTGATGAATTCTCAGGATGGTCTGTTACAGTAGGTGGACATGACCGGTAGGCCAGAGGAGATTGCAGGGGAATTGGAGACTGATTGGCGTTGAGTGCTCGTCCACGCGAGATGAAATTACTCTCTAATGACATTTGACAGGAATGTTAAGTTCGAAATGCGGTCGTCCTTTGCAGCAGTCCTTGTCAACGCCCCTGGCTTTGAGTAGTGGTGACAGCGAGTGCTTGAATGAGCGGGGAAGCGCCTTCTGTCATAGACCGAGTTATGTGTTCGTCTCAGAGGGAGAAACTGATAGAAGAACTTCTTCAGTAGCCAAGTGGGCAGAGGATATAAACTCGCAGGATTTTCGTTGCAGCCTTCATGGCGAATATTGCGTACCCGTCAGGGGTTGTCCGGTCGAAAAATTGGTCAGAGGTTCCCAGGAAGGGTATGTCTGCATCATGCACCAAGTTGCCCATGATGGTTCGGATCTTGTCAATTAAGAATGTGTTGAACCTCCGCTTAGTACTACATCGCACTGTCATGTTTCGGTAAGGGCTGCTTCCCCCTTGCGTCCCAGCAGGTCGGCAGTTAAGCCGGGAAAGTCCTGTTTGTGCCAGCCTCCTCGACCTTACTGGAATAATATTCCTCTTAGAAGCACTAAGAGTTGTCTGTGGACACTGCGGCACTGGTCCCTTGTGAATATCACAATGCCACAATAAGTTTAGTCGTCTCCAGGTCCTTTCCGCTTGGCCGTCTCTTTTGCCTTGCCCAGGGTTTCGCTGGGTACCAGGGTGCAGTTAGTCCTTGAAATCCTCTTCGATTGCTGAGGGCGTGTTGTAAACCAGAGTGAGAGGTCCTGTGGCATAAGATCAGACGAAGTCTTCGAGTGACCCGGAAATTGCGTGCAGGATGGAACACGTCTAATGTCATCCATGAATCTTTGTGGAGATGGCATGAATTTCTGGAGATTTTTCTTTGGGCGTTGCGTGTTTTCATGCAGTTCAGGTACGGAATACTGCGAGATGGTCTCCAGAAGAGTTGCCATTCTTGTCGAACAGACAGGGGTCGACGACTGTTGGGACGGACGCGACCATGAGCTAGACTCTCATGATGACCACATCCAAGGTGTGACCATGACGGTGGTGTTGGGATCGGCGACGTGCGTTGAGGAGTGAAGCAATCGGGGTTTCTTCCGGAAGCGGTGACCATCCTTATCGACGGCTAATCAATGTTGAAAGTTTCATATCCCGAGGATTAGGAACTCTGAGGGCAAAACTCAAACTGGTTCTAGGAAGTACTACCAATATCGAAGAATTAATGACTGGCAGGCCATTCTGTCGGGAAGGTGGTGGTCTGTACACGAGGAACTCTAACTGGCGAGTGATCGATCAGGCCTCAGCAGCTTCCATGGTTCAATTGTGTGTACATCTGATGAATCGGTGATGGGTACTCGGTTAATCTCAGTGACTTTTGGTCACCATCCAACGCCACCACCACGTCGATCCACGCGCGTTGAATGTATCATGTCGTCATCCGGAGGTACAAGTTCGACAGAACATGCACCTGCCAGTCCGAGCCAGGCTCCGTTAATGCCTAGATGTCAAACGTCCATGTGCTGTGATGAATTACATATCGCAGTGCCGTTTTTCACGACTAGGAGTAACAAGCAGACGGACAGTGCGTCGAAAGGCTCGTCGCCATCGAGTCAACGTGCGTAGGTTCTGGTACGTCAGTACGCGCGCCGCCTCTTTCGTTGAAGCATTAGCGTTCGGCCGTGATGGTCTGTCCGAAACGCTTGTGTTCGATCTTGGAAACGGCCGCCTTCGAAAACTGGACGTCAATGTTGAGATTTGAATAGTTGACACCAGCTTGACCCGTATGTGAGGATTCGTCCCACGTCGTGGACGGCCAGCTACAGGTATTATCCGGATTACGTCTAATCCCGCCTTTGTTCTGCGCCGGGTGGTTTGCTGAACGAAGGCGATGCAGTCGCGGAAAAGTTGAGGGCTTTAACAATAGTCTGCCATGGTTGATCCTCACAGTATGACCGAGGTTCGGAGTGACAATAGTGTAGATCGTCCGTAGCGAATTGCAATTGGAAAAGTCTGTACCGGTAGGCTAGGGGAGGAACTAGATGTAGGCTCGAATGTTAAACTGGCGAAGAGATAGTTCATTTTTGCAGGAGAATGTCGTGCAAATGTAAACCGTTGTAATGTCAATAGTTGCTCAAATGTCCTGCATGGTATCTGACATAAATTCAGTCAATATACAAGAAATTTCTAAACACTTGCCGACATTCCCTATAGCTATTGGAGTGCAGCCGCACGAGCAGCGACATCGTTTCATCATTCTGAATATAAATCACCTTCTGGTTATGGAGTGTGGCCGGATGATGGGCTACACCAATGGTGAGCTAAGTTTCGCACAACTAGTACTTAGACAGTTGTCTATAACATGACACCCCAAGGAGGATGGCACCAGAGTTCGCAAATATCAATTACATGTGGAAATGTGGTGTGAAGGCCAGTTCTCTGGATTAGGGTGGATAAGTCGGGTAGCGAGAACTTGGAGGTGAGAGCCGGGGGATCATTCAGATGTGGGTTGGAAGGTACCAGGGAATAGAGATATTATTGGAATAACTGGGGACGTATGAGTTGTGTTGTATTGTGCAATTTATGGACTGTTAATGAATGTCCCCATAGAAACTAGTTTTTTTTGAAACCGGTGTGTAAAATTGGGTGAACACGATTTTGCAGGCGCAGACCCACATTGCAATATCCTCATCCCAATCATTCACACACTCACTCATGGGCCGACACATGCGGGCAGGCACATAGCCCAGTCCCCCAGCCACCTCAGGGGCCAGCGACCAGCCTGGACCCATCCCCCAACCCCAGCGGTACCTGCTCCACCATGAGCTACGGGGCGGGGACCCATGCGAGCAGCCCAAAACCACTATACTGACGGGTACTATACTGACGGGACATGTGAACAGGATCGTCCGCTGGGAGTTGTGTCTTATAGTTTAGGCTGTCTAACTGTTGCCAACAGTAGGAAACCCTGAAGTCAGTGTTATCCTGAATTGTAATTTGACCAACAAATTGCTCAGTCGTTATGAAAGTACAGCGCTATAGTGCAAGACCACCTAATTAATCGATCACAAAAATGTGAGTTGCTCTGGCAAGTGAAATACGAGGCGAGATAGCTAGTTAACTCGAAACCCGAACTACAAAGGAGCACAATTTAAAATTTGAAAGTGCTGAAGCATCACATTAGAATCATTATACATCTTTACCAACTATTCCGGAGGAAGAAGGCGCTGTTGGCTAATTATGCTCTATTGGGCCCGACGCAGAACACTTTTTTAGGACGCGCACGCACCAATATCCCAATGAAAATCACATCGCAGTGCCTAAACAGAAACGCGTTCAAAGATGCCCGGTTGCGCGTGTTCCTGGTGCTGCGGAAAATCACAGAGCTATTAAGGCCTCCTGCGATCATGCGCGTCTAAAACAAGTGCGCACTCTAGCACAAGTTATAGTATACTTCTATGTATAGCCCCGATATAGCGCGTTGACCAACGGGCCTCCTCAAGCACACGCAACGCTCCGGACAATTGTCAGTTTTGCCCGGAATCAACATGGCGGCAATGTAAATTTCATGGAGTATGTAAATTGGAAATCGCTTAGGCCTCTATGCCATCATGCGCGTTCTAAAGCAACGTGCGCGCTCTAGCGTTATATTATACTCTAGTCGGAATTTCGTACAAAACCAACGCAATTGATAATGGGTTTATACGCGCGCTATGCTGGAGCAGGTAACTCGTACGTCGTTCTACGCTTTCCGGCTAGGTTGCCATTGCGCGTGTATGTAAGCATGATTTACAAGCTTTTCGATCATTGGCTCGTTCACATTAGTCCCGTTGGGGGCTTCTTGGATGAACTTATGAAACCAGGTGGTTAGGCCGTCCCAACTGGTCGTCTCTCGTTTTTCGGTTGCATTCCTTTAGTGCCCGATGTGCAGGAGCTTCTTCAGGGGGTTGCAAAGATGCCCGAGCCAGTTAAGGCGTCTCCGTTTGATGGTTCTGCTCCAAGGTTCACTGCTTGGGTTATGTCATGAGATACTCGTTTTCAGTCTGTCTTGTATGGTTATATTTAGTGTAAGTCTCAATAAAGACCTTTTAAGAACATGTTAATTTTATGTCTTCTAATTTTGTTGTGAGTGTCCAAAGTTCGATGTTTTTGTAAAGAAAAATTGAAGAGATGTATGCATTGAAGATCCTCATCTGGTGGTGATATCATCTCATGCTTTGAAGAAATTTTTGGAAGTGATTATACCAGGCACTGATAGCGAGACCTTGTCTTCTTTGAAAATCTTCTTCAGGGTTCGGAGTAGAGTTCCCAGGTAATGCATCTCTTCATCTGTTCATTGATCCTCTCGGCTGACTTATCGTCTTCAGTCTTACTCATTTATAGTGAGATTTCGCTGCCTAAGCTTCCTTGGTACTGTTTCCTTAACATGCGTATCGGTCCTTAATTGTTGTAATCCAGCTTATGTTATCAGCATATGCTGATCAATCATAAGAGATTGGCTTTGTTTTCATCAGCTACAAGCGTGATCATTTAGATGCTCTGGGAAAAGTCATATGATTTCTCGCGGAATGAGTAGTTCTGTTATCCTCATCATTCTTCTCCTTGAAATGCCGTGATTTTTGCCAGTTGGGTTTAATAAGTAAAGAGCAATGTCCACTTGCACAATTTCTCCCTGTGGGGCTACAACGTTAGTTGCGAAAATATCCCCCAATTCTTTGTCTACTCAAACTTGTAATTGTACATCCTTGAGAAGTAGATAGACTGCATGTGTAACTCGTACGCATCCAGAACTCTTCCAGGTCTTCAATAGGATATTCTCTCTTGATACGTCAATAGTGCTTTGCTTCAGGTAAGAAGCAAGTATATGATTGCATAGTCTGAGGATTTTTGTTTGTTTAATTGCTTTCTCTGCAAGAGACTTGATTGTGAACACTTGCTCTGTAGTCCCCCTTCCAGATCTGTAGGATGCTTGTGAGCATTAGGATTTGAATGTTAAGGTTTTTTCTGTTTGTACTTGTACACTAATGATGATGGCTAGAATTCCTGACACTGATAGCAGTATAACTGGTCGTAGGGTCTTTGGAGGTCCGGACTTTTCCCCGGTTTTGGTATGGGTATTATGGATTCTGTCTTTATCTCTTTCTGGAACATATTCCTGTTCTAGCCGTGTGATTGAGTAGATCAGCATGCCTGATGGATGGCTGGGGGTCCATGTTTAATTAGTTCTGCTGTCCGTTGATCACACCACAACTCTTAGTGGTCTTTAGAGATCATGCTTGTTGGACTTCCAAGCAAGTAAACGGTTGTCTGCAGATCTTTGGATCAAGTCCGGAATAGTATTTCCTCCACTAGAATACATCTTTGAAAGGTTTCGTGATAATTGCGCCTGCTTCCTTACAGGGGTGGTTAAGACCATCATCTCAATCAACAAGAGTTTTTTATTTGGTTTTGATTGTTGTTAACTGCCTGGTACATTCTATTGGACGTCATCATTTTTGCTTTCAATTTCTTCAACCATCCCCATGATTTTCTTGGTTCTTTTCTTCTTCAAACCAGCTGATGGATTTCTTTTAGAGTGTATGACGTTCTTTAGATGTCTGTCTCGTTTGCGATGTCAGAAGAGGCACTCATATCATTGCGAAGTTTTTTTGTTGCTATCGCGAGTCTTTAATCCTTGGGTTTCAAGCCTTCCGCTCTATTTTTTCGGTGTAGCTCAGGTTTGGCTGCGGTTAGGCAGTGATACAACTAGATCCCATTGCTGTTGTTGCCGTTAGCTATCCCTGTTAGCATAGGCCATTCTTGTATTTTTTTCTGTTGCCTTTCACGTAGAGCCTCATTTTTTGTTGGATCCGCCTAGAAAGTGAAGTTTATTCTTCTCTCGTTTGGGTTCTGTAGTCAGACCTTGAACCATTCCAGTTTTATTGAAGTCGATACAAGACGGTGGTCCGTTTCAGTGTTGATTCCACTGTAAACTCGGGCATCAGTGATTAATTTCCTGTGTACATTCCTTAGTAATACATAATCAATTTGATTTCGATACGGATGCGCCTTATTTCCGCCATTCTTATCCTCTGTGTTCAGGTTATCGCGAGGGCACGTCCCCAAGTGGTGCGATGAGCCATTTTGTGATAGAATGTAGAGAGTATTACTCAATAACCAGTTCATGGTGTAGCTGAGTTCCAACAAGGCCTCCCCATTAGTGAGCAGGTAACTACGAAGTTGAATTTATGCTTGGTGTGGTGTAGGCACTTTCTTGACGCGCGCGTGCCGAACAGTCCGCACTCGAGTTTTAAATTATGCTCTGCATTCTGGCTCTCTGATGGGCGAGCAACCCTAACGATTCAGGTCATTGTGCCCAGCACACTGTTCGATATTTTTGAGGCTTAAAGGTTGTCATGGATCAATATTTGCACGAAATTGGTTATCCCGGTTTTCGATCAGCTGGCTGCTGCGTAAGATGTTATTCAGTGTGTATTGATGTCAACTATATTTCGTATTAAATGTTTAATTTTTTGTTGAGAAGGCCGAAATTCCAACAAACAACAAAAAAATAAATCGCGATGCGCGCGCGGTGGTGGTATCCTATTATTTTTCCGTTAGATGTATGATATGTGGGCCCAGTGTTAAAAATAGCTTGGCAGAATTCTGGCAATATGATTTTGTCCATACCGCTGTCATCTTCCAAGTTGTGGAACATATAGGTTAGGCCAGAGGAGAATTAGGTTTTTTAGGTTTTGATTCATGTTGCACCCCCCCCCCCTCCCCAATACAACAATGCCGGAATCCAACTGCGATGTTCTTAACACTGTACACAGTTTAGTCTATTTCTGATCCTTATTGTTCAGATTGGCTTTGGCCAGTTGACGTGCTGTTTACTATAGAGATGAAATGAAAAATATGTAACGAAAAAACAGCAGGGCAGGGGATCGTGCACAATTAGTATGGAGGTTAACGTATTGACGTATGGACATATACAGGCGCGGAGCGGGGCTAAAAAAAATTCTGAGGGGACCATATGAAATTTGGACGATAAATTTTGATTGCGGATTACTAATCTTGAAAAATTGATCCGAATTTCTGCTGACGGACTCAATTTCTTTCAATCAAAATTTCCCGAAAAAATGCACACATTTTCCATGACGTGATGTTCAAGCAAATTATCAATCGGAATATGGCTATGGTAGGAATCGACACCATGATGAAGAAAGGTAAGGATTAACATAGAAAAAAATTTATTGTCAATTTCAGTGATTGCTCTGCCATATGTCGCGGGAAGTGCCGCCTCCCTGCAATCTGATGGGGGGGAGGGGGGTGCGTCTTGTAAGTGGGCTTGTACGATACGCGTCAACTGATGGTGGCGCGAATTGTATGAATAAAACGTATATTAGTTCCTTCAAGAGTACTTCTTGAGATATACATTCATAAATTTATTGTCAACTTTGGGGATGTTGATTACTGCCATATAACAGGGGAAGTACCGTTTCCGGGCAAATCTGGGGGATTCGTAAGGGCTCAAAATGTCCTTGTACTCAACGCGTCCACTGATGGTGTCCCAAATTGTAAGGAATATCAATTAGTTTCCTTCAAAAAACGTTTCTGGAATACAAATTTTGAAAATATTGCCAAGTTTAGAACGTTGCTCACTGCCTTACAGCGCGGGAATGGCCCGTAGCCTGCCAATCTGAGGTTTATAAAACGAAAATTTCCTCTTGTACCTACGCCGTCACACGATGGTGGCGGCTGGCCCGTAATTGTAAGGAATACACATCGATCAGTTCCTTCAAGGAACGGTTTTAGAAATAGGAATTCTGAAATTATTGCCAATCTTATACATTGCTTACCTGCCATACGGTCCGGAAAATGCCGTTCGTTTCCTTTCAATTGGGGGGTGGGGGGGGGGGGGGACGCGGTAAAACAAAAAAAACCTTGTACCCTACGCGTCACAACGACGGTTTTGGCCCGAATGGTATGGAAATTAAGCATTGATCAGTTCCTTTCCAGAATGATCTCTGTGTGAGGATAAAAAGTTCGGGGGAGATACATTGACCGATTTTAGGGGGGGTGTGACATTGTTATGCCTCTGCCCCAAGATGTGCCGTTTCCTGCAATTCTGGGGGGTCCGTAAAAAATAAAATGACCCTTGTGCGCTACGCGCCAACCATGGGGCACCATATTCAACACAGATCGCGAAATCTGATTATTACTCAACTAAAAGACAGTGAAAGTACTCATTATCAAGTGAGAACATGGAAAAACAAGCAGTACACTCCCTCCCCTTTTACCCTCACTGACGGCGGTTCACAATGGGGAACCCCTAGTTAACTTTTTCCCCTCTTTACACCAGAAACCTGGCTACCACGCCCGTTGTTCACTTTATTGTGCTTTTGCTCATTGGGTCGCCCGCCTCGTGCTGGTAACTTAAAAGATAGGGCTACGTCACCACGGGTAATCAGGGGTGTACTGTTAATCGGAATCACGCGATTCGCTATGAAATAACTAAAAAAAAGTATAAAAAAATGGCAAAAGAAAAACATCTGAAAATGAAAATGCCGAAAAATAGGTTTTCCGGTAGGGGTAGGATGAGGGTCTTTTGTCAGAAAAGTCAGCACCCCAGTATAAAATCGTTCGCAGGGGCCTGATCGGCAGCTACATTAAACCTAGGCCCCCCCACAACACAAAACTTGGAAGTGTTCTAAAAACGTTTTGGCCGGCAAAAGATCTCCACCAAAACGCATTGAACGTGAGTTACTTAGTTGGAGTCGAAGAAGATTATTATTACATCACTGTTTTGTCTAGGCCTGCTCTTATCTTTTGAAAATTCACAATAAAGATTAAAATTGTCCGAACATATACTCGAGAAAGTTTTCGAAATGAGTATGGAATATGGAAACGTTTTCGTAACATTCATGTTAATCAACATGAGATACTTTTCAGAAACAAGGCGAGAGGGAAACATTTAGGAAATATTCCAAAATTTGTTTTGTGTGGTGCTGGGTGAATGTATGGTGCGAGATACCCCTTGCACTAGATTACCCCTGAGGTTCGTAACGAGAATTGCGCAAAGACCATCAGTTGGTAAGGGCATAAGTAAGTAAAACTTTCTCAAAGAAAAATTGCATTAGATTCGTATCTGTACTACAAAACAAATACAATATGATATAGAAAGGCCATTCACGTTCTGTATGGCTATGTAATCCAAAATGCCCTTCTGTGGATAGGGAGGAATTGTGAGTGCAGCAGCAAAAAAGAAAAAAGGGGGGGGGTCAGGGTTTTAAGTGACCAGAAACGGATATGAGCCAACGGCTAAAATAAGGAACAACAACCGGACAGCTGTTAACAACAATAATGGCCTATAACACATAACCGGGGAATGGGGGAGGATAAAACAACAAAAAATAAAAATTACAAAGCCACGCAAAAAAATGTGGACACAAACACCCCCTCCCTCCCAAAGAACAAAACAACAAAGGAGAATGAACATATACTAGAGTAGCAAATCGTAACCCAGCCACAACAGAGGTGAGCAAGGCAAAATGACCCCACTTCACACATCTTTGAGGTGGTTATCAAAGCTTTATTTACAGACCACCAAACCTCGAGGAAGAAACACGCATGCCTACTCGAGTCATTAGCCCGGTAGTATGGTAAAGGGTTGGAAGGGACCACATTAGCAACATGCTTGGGCCACTTCTACCAATGGGTCACCCACTTGGCTGAAACATTAAAGTAGGGCTCAAAACCTTTAGGTGACTGTTGAAAAAAAGCCTGGTCAAAAAAGTGCGTAATACGGTTAATACAAAACCACCCAAAATCTTACAAAGAAAGAAAGCAAAAGGAAAAGAGGGATCCTCAAAGGTGACAAGAACACCCCCCCCCCCATACAGAAGAAAAGCGCAACTGAGATGGTAGGTGAACCAAACTAAGACCACCATCTTTAAGGGGGTCAATACGAAATTTTTTTCCCTCCTCACAGGTTGGCGTACGCTCCCAGATTAAACCAGAAAAACAACCTCTCCAATAAAAGTGCTCATCCATCAGTCCCACCCTTGACGGCAGCATCAACTGCCCTAGCATCCAGAGTGAAGTTATTCAGCCTGTATTGACTAGGCTATGCCAAAGGTCTTATTTATTTGGGGGGCAAGGATGGTTTTTTATAGATTCAGTTAAACATAACAGGAGTCAATAGAGCATCCTAAAATTAGTGAGAAGTTACCCATACGAGGACCGGTGGAAGAATACATGTGTTGGACTTGTTGGTGGAAGCCAAAGAGCATTGCATTTGGGGGAAGCAAAGTACAGAGGTCGTGAGTGAAGGGCATTTCAATTATAAACACCACACAATGTGCAAGTGTAAATTATGGGCACCCAAACATCATACCAGCACTGCTCATGGTACATTAGTGTCGATACCATGCCCACACTGCTTCGTTCAAAGTAAGTTATTCGGCGCCAAGCGCCAAAGTACATTTTACATCAGTGGACATTAGTACCAACATAAAATTATTTGTCGTTACAAAGTATGTCGATACAATGTACTTTGGCGCCATTGTATTAAATGTACATCGGTCTCAAAGTACGTTTTGTCGTACCAAAGTACATTATATGACCGGCGCTAAAGTACATTGTATCGGCATAAGTACATTGTATCGGACCAAAGTTACACTATTGTCGGAACATAGAGGACCTCGGAATATAGACGAGAAATCCGAAACACATGGGGTTGTCAACAACAGAGATGTTGTTAATACCAGGGATGTCTGAACATGGTCTTACTGGTTAGTGTCACACAGTGTATTTTGTGTCATGATATGGCACCGTCTCAAGTTATCCAGGGAAGTTCAAAATTCGTGAACACTTCACCTCAGCCAATGGGGGGCACTCTGCTTCTATGGTAAATTATTATTGGTTCAACCCCCCTAAATGTTTTTTTTTTTTTTCAATTAGGACCTCACTTGGCCTGCCTGCATAAAAATCCATGTCATAATAAAGCAAAGGCTAGCATAACTTGTCTCAGGCATGATCAAAAATTCAAGTAAGAGTCCTAGGCTTTTTAACGAAATTAATGCTCAATTGATATACCGATCATCTATCATGCATATAGATCAGGAAATTTGACAATTCTTTGTTGTAAAATCGATCCTAACCATAGCCCAAAGGTTTCTGTCTTTATCAGACCCAGCAGTAGGCCCTAGACGTACTACAGAGTGGAAACCGAGTGCCTACCTTACACATTTATCAAATTCAAAACAGATGAAAATCCAAAAGTTCAGTAGGTAGCCTAACTAACTTATTGAGGATCGCCGAATGAAGGGGCAAGGAGCAGAGGTTTAAAATTTGATTTAGGTGAATAATGTTGGTGTTTGTTAGAACCCAGGTTGCCAAAGTCAGTAGCCTAGATGTACTACCATCACTTTTTCCGTCGATGTGTCATGAACCAAGCAGCCCTTTTTACGTCTGTACGCTCATTTGTGGCATGAATAAAATGAGAGGCTGCGGAATTCTGCCTTGTGTTGGCAAACCAGCGCCGTGACAGCTTCTCACTTTGAGGGCTTTTCTGGAACAAATATCATGCCAATTTGTACTTTTGGCCACGAAGTCAATGCACTAAAAAGTTTGTTTCCACCTTGAGCCTCAGTTGCTATGCCGTCATGAAGAAAACTCCCAGATGTCAGACCTCGCTAATCATTCGCTGTATAAGTTTTTCTCAGACACATTCGTGAAAACATTTGGATATCTATTGATTTGATATGTTTCTTTTTCTGAATTTCCTCGGAACTGGTAAGTTTTCATTATTACATTTTTTAGGCCCAGTTGAAAGAAAATCTTCAGAAGCTAGCGCTATGATATGATAACGTAATGCTATTCAATCTCTGACTGCGACAAATTAAGCTACTCTCTATTATGACGTCGCTTGCCTGGCTTAGAGAGAATATTGGGTGACCATCAAAAAAAAATCATCTCTTTCTGAACCTTTTGCCGGCTTTAGGTGCATTTATAATATCAAGCTTGTTCACTCCGTGATGTTATCTTCACGCCTAGATGGTGATTTCGGCCAGACGCAATCGCTTCGTATTCCCGAATTAATTTTCATTGTTTCTGTGGCTTCAGTTAATAGATCGATCTTGACTTTCCCGCGTTTGAAAAGGGGTAACACTCACTGAAATGCTGCAGAATTTTGCACTATGATTTACCATATTTACTATGAACTGAAAACAACAAAAGAGGTTATTTTTCGGGGGTATATGCTCAAGAAGTTCGCTAGAAGAGAGTTAAACAAACTGAATGTGGTTCACGATGTCACACGCAATAGGGCCACTCCTCACTTTGAGTTTGTGTTCTCTGCCGGAACTTTGAACAGGGCAAACAATACGTGCTCTAATGTCCTCTACAGTTAATATAATAGCTCCAGAGTCGCAAACCAGGCCCCGGACATGCTGTACTGAAGCTCATATACGGAAACAGAAGGCAGGGGATTAGTGTGGAGGCCGTGTTGATAAGCCTCCTGACAGCGCCCATCACTGTATAGTAGGTTATAGGGACAGTTGTGAATTGGCGGACTGATTCGCATTTCGTCAGAATATGTCCGATTGACAGCCTCCTCTAATTCGAGCTTCACAATAATAGCTCTGTGTACTCCGATAATCCGATAATTTACGTCTACTCTAGATGGTCGTTCCCGTCAGAGTAAAACAAACTGGAATCTGTTGCACGATTGTACAGCATTAGGGCGCTCCTCATTCGATTTGTGTTCTATGACGGAACCTTGAACAGGGCACACAATACCGCGCTCTAATGTCCTCCATGTCTGGCAAAAACACGATTCGCGGATTGTACAAGTAGCACGCGCGCGTGTAGCTTTGCACAGTTTATCAATCACTCCTTGTTGAAACCTTGCTGCCAATTTAATTTTGGCATATTATAACACTTTTCGTATGGAGAAACAATATGTAAAGGGAATGGGGTATTTTCATGAATGGAGTTAAATATAAACAGATACTCGGGCTTTGGTTTCGACTTAAAAACCGGTTTGACGTCATAATAGTCGGTGAGCGTCACCCCGGTTTAATTCTGGCAACAAAGGCCCTGTATCTGTTCCTTATTTAAGGGAATAAACTGCAACTGGGAGACTTTTATTGGCGAACAAACAGTCGAGACTCTGAATTTAGGTGAATAACGAGAGGCGCAGCCGGAGTTCGTTAAGTAAGCTAAATTCAGAGTGTTTATTCTACAACCAGTGTTCATTTCTACAACCCGCAAATAAAGACTTTTACCAAACGAACAGAGATATCTATATCTCTAATCTATGTCTTGTAGACTCTAAACCCCAGTTAATAAGCAGCTAGGGTAACTTATTGCGTTAGTTCGATAAATTGCATTGCGTACCATACACAAAAGATTGGCAGTGCGATGCGGCGCGTTCTCCCACGGAGATGCATACAAACCACGCGTGCGAAACCAATAGTAGTAGTCCCGTAGTAGTAGGTTGAGTCCATAGAGTCCATGTAATATAACGCTAGAGTGCGCACTTGCTTTAGACGCGCAGGATGGCATGAGGCCTAAGCTATGTACCAAATTTTCAGTCCGCACTCTAGTTTTAAATTATGCTGCCTGGTTGAGTCTCGTCTATCGACTTGCCTCAGTGATCAACCTCCAGCCACGTATCACGATCTTGCGAAAGTTTTATTGCTTCCTCAAAACTGAGTAATGTGACGTCCCTGAATGCGATTGGAATTTCCGAGCAAGGTAGTACGGGTCTCCCCGCTGGCTTAGTAGTATGTATCAATGCTTCTTCAGAGCGATCTTCGATGGAGCTCTTCTTGGAGTATGGCGACGTGACCGAAAAATCTCAATAGTATAGGTACTACGGAAGAAAACAAAGGGATTTGGGTGGTCACATCATAGAGTCATCGTTTGGTATTCATAATGTGATTGGTCTATCTGAGCCTGTTGAGAACATTGCGGATTAGTCTTTTTGGAAAGTGTCAGTTGTGTGATCAAGATCCTTCGTTGTACCCAACAGTACGCAATATACTCTTCTGCCGGTTCCTAGCCAACCTTCTACATATTTACAATTTCTCCCAACTCATGCCAGTTCTGGGTGATTGAACTTCTCAGTTTTCGTTCGGTTGATTGTTCAGATTCTTTTGCAGTTTACAGTCCTCGTTCTACGATGTCTTGTGGTATATGTTCACCAGTTGATGCCCAAGGAAATAATCATCCAGCAGATTGTGGCCACGGTGAAGAAGTTGCGGGTTACTATTTGCACTGTGTCATGTCAATCTAAACTGAGATGGTGATACCTGCTAAATGGTCATTTTCATCCGATTTAAAAGAGTTGGGCCAGGTATGTTATGGAAAATGATGCCATGCACTGTCACCCAAGGGGGGACGCGATGTTCGTGCTGAAAGGATTTCTAGTTGCCGGCTAATTGACTGTGCAGGAAAACATCGTCAGTAATAGTTAAATGAGATAGAGTTTCGTCTTTCCTCGAGAATTTCCGGGTTTTTTAATTGGTGTTAAGATTCCTCCTTGTTTGTATTTTCCTGTTTGGGACTCCGGTTTTCGGTATGTTTATTCATATATTAGCTATTTATTCATGGGTGCATATGGGGCCAATATTTGCTATGGTCAGCTGTATTTGGTCACATCCTGGGATTTATTATTTTTTAATGATTCCAACGCTTGTTTAATTTCATGTCTTCGATGTTTTTTTTAATTTTCCTGGAAAGCACGTTTGGTTGGGCTCTGGTTTGTTAGCCTCACAAGTGTTTTTCGAAATGTTGGCTGATTTCTGTAATTTTTTGTGAAACATCGGTATTTACTTATGATTTCATCATCAATTTTAATTGAAATTGGTTCCTTCTTACTTTTTTGTTGCACTACTTTTATCGCTTTAACAGAAACGTGGGAATCATCCTTTACTATTTTCAATTTCAATATGTTCGTCAATCATTTTTTGGTTCATGTGCACGTGACTAGTTAATGCGGTTTGTTCATTATTTTTTCCATTCTGTTTAGTTTTTGACTTTCTTCTTATTATCTCTTTACAGTTGTCGATTCGAAGTCTGAGATCTTTTTGTTTCTTGGATAAGTCTACTATTTGCGTATTATTGAAACGAACTTGGTGGGCTTTATGTTTTCGGCATTTTCAGCAAAATTGATGAAGGATTATTCCAGTTAGCTTGAGGTGTTTTGGGTCACTAGCCTCGTAAAACTTATTTGTTTCCTAGGTCCTGTTTATACTCATTATGTACATTTTAGTATGCTTAAGTAAAGACGAAATGAATTGAAAGTATGGCATTGAATTCAGAAAAATTGCTTCATTAGGAGCCTTGTTTACACTTTCAGTGTAGTCAATGGTTTGATTTGAGATTAATTGAATTACTACTTCTAACCCCTTATTGATGGATAACATTTTCCTTCTCGTGGAGCTGTTCGGGTGAAACTACTTATAATGATTTTGTGATCGTGTTGATATGGAGGCCATTGTATGCTAGAGCGTTTTAATAGATTTGAAGTTTGATGGGGCTATGATATATTCAATTTGACTTCTGAGAGGATGTCTGATTGTGGTTAGTAGGTTGGAATTTATACTCGCTTAAGTGTTGATATGCTCAAGTTGTGCTTGTAGAAAGTATCACATAAATAGAGGATTGTTTCGCACAATGAGATCTGCTAACAATTCACCATTTGTATATGGTATATGGTATATTTTCCGATATGTTTTGGATGAAGGGGATTGGATGAGCCGACTTTCGCGTTAAAATCACCACATATTATTTAAAAAAAAAAATTGTTTATTGTATTCACTAGATTTTCTAGATTGTGATAGAAATTGTCTGTTTCTTCAGGATTCTTGTGAGTTAACACCGACGTTGGGGCAATGCATTAATAATATGTGAAGGGTGGACTTCATTTTTCATTAGATTCTTTAAACTGTCAATAGAGCAAGGCGATCTGATATGGTTTTGAAAGTTACTATCAATTCCTCTATTAACAACTCCTTGATAGGAATTACTACAGGCACCTTGGAAAAAAGTATATGATTAATGGATGGGTTCTGACCTTGCACTGCTTAGTAGCTTGATGTCGTCTGTACCTTTAATCTTTGTTTCCTGGACGGCAGTGATGTCAATCTCGTGAGGTCTTCAATGAGGTCTAATTGTCTGTCTTCTTTGGTATTTTCCACGCAGTTTGAGAGTGCCAAAAAAATTTCAAAATTGTGTACGTTGTTCCGCATTCAATAACGATAAAACGATCCAAAACAGATGAAAAAAAAAACCTCTGCTATCCTAATAATGTTTCGTTGAGATATCGGAGTGTGAAACAAGTTCGCTTAGCTTATGGGTTGCGATGACTTGCAAATCTCATAGCCGCATTTCACGCGATGCTGTCGAAACCGAAACTGCGCAGGGGCATAAGATAGCCCATATCGACTTCACACATGGAGCTATTATATTAACTGGAGAGGCATCGCGTGCAATATATTGAAGCAATTTGAAAATGTCCCCCGCCCTCGGACTGACACGCGATCACCTTCATGTGCGTTAAAGTGTTGACCATGTACGGTATGCCCTACTCTAGTAGTAGTAGTAGGTTAGTCTCGTCTATCCGACATGCTCAGTGATCAATCGCCGCCACGTATCACGATCTTGCGCAAGGTTTATTGCTTCCTCAAACGTTTTAATGTTGCTGTCACTACTAGTGAATTGTGCGATTTGATTTTTTCCGAGCAAGGTAGTTACGGGTCTTCCCACTGGCTTAGTCAGTATGTCTCAATGCTTCTCTCAGGAGCGATCTTCGCAACGTCTATGTGCTACTACGGAAGGACAAGGGATTTGATTGGTCACATCATAGAGTTCATCGTTTGGTATCCAATCGTTATTGGTCCATCTGATGTTGAGAACATTATGCCCTACTCTACCGGGGACAAATTGAGACAGAAATTTCCCTGGACACGGACTGACACGCGGATTACATTTTCGTGAGTTAAATTGTTTGATCAACACGGTCTGTGGTACTCTTTCGGGACATTTTGAGGTAGCGCGTCTGGAGACAATGCAAAACCGCGCGGTACGCCATTTCACACACCAACGTCAGCTTAGCATAGGGCCGTTTAGCGTTGGATTGCCGGGCCTAGACTCCCACTTGCATAGGCGCTAAGTACGTATGTCCGGGGCTTGGCCGAACCGGAGGGTTCTGCGCGTGTGACATTACGTTCACGAATGCAACGAGCGACGCGTCGTTCGCCCGTTCACTGACCGTTTCGTTGAAATATCTCAAAAAAATGAACCTTGTTTGTCTATGTTCATGAATAGTTCAGCAAAATGTTATTGTGTAGAACATTTTGAAACCTTTTGTAGATGGTCCAGTGGAACCTTTTTTTGTTTTGTTTTTTGTTGCAAAATATACAACATATACAAAATATCGTGGCAATGGTTTTGAAATAATTGAAAAATATAAAATAACATTTTCGAGACATTTTCATGAATGATTACAGAGGCGGCGCCAGGGTATATTACCCCAGCACCGCCCCTGTGCGCAATTCATGAAATGGGGCGGTTAAAACAAGTGCGGCCAGACAAAATGAAGAGCGGGGAGTTGAGATCCTTTTCTCGGGATACTCGGAAAGAGAGCAGCCCAAGAAAACAAGTCGTAAGGTATTTTCTGGTTGGCTCATGCGTTTTTTCTGGTTAGCCATGGCCCCTGTTGTGCATCAAAATGTCATTCTATAACGTCCTTTGAAATGTTTTCGAGCCATGAACGTTTTTGAAATATTTCTGGAAGGTTCCGTGAATGGAACCAAAACGGTTCCTCTGAAACGTTTTCACAACGTGTTTGCAACAATTTTGTTTGAATTATCGTCGAAATGTTTCCATTAACCTTTCCAATTAACAAATCAAATCGATATTGTCTGACCGTTTTAGAAATGGATCAGGGGAACTTTCTCGGCGTTTGTTTTGAATTGATCATTTCTGAAAATCGATCGCTCTCTACTTATTTTTACACAGCAACCCTACTATTCCATTTGAGCTCATTTCTGTGTGTGTTGTTATTTAGGACCCATTGAAAAATAGTAATCCTCTCAGGCGTTCTGGAATACGGAGACCAGGATACAGTTTAACGCATGTTAATGAATTATTCCAATCATATCATTTCATCTGGATGTCAGACGCTGACTGTCAGGTAACGCTTGATACCTTAACTGGTTGCTTGGATCACCAATAATTTGTGATGGACCTATCTATTGGTCATTACGTAAAATAATATTCTGGGACAACTACACAATTTCATGATATTACATTGTTACCTCATTTGAAACGAGACGTACAGGGTTCCAGAAGTATTTTTAACAAATCATTAATTCTTGATACTTTTATTCCATTTCCTTTGGAACCTACCTAATATTTCATTCACACAACGCACTTTACACTCAAGAGGATACGTATGACAATATTGGGTAACATGGAGCTAAATAACTGTAAAGTATCTATTGGTTATTACGTAAATAATAGTTGGACACTACATATGAATTTTCATGATTTTACATTGTTACCTCGTTTGAAACGAGAAGTACATGTAGGATTTCAAAAGTATTTTTAGCAAATCATTCATTCTTGATACTTTTAATTATACTTCCGATTTCTTTTGGAGCCTACCTCATATTTCATTCACACAACGCACTTTACACTCACAAGATATTTATACATATTAAGTACTATGAAATCTACATAACTGTACAGTAAAATTGATGTTTAATTAATGTTACACCAACATTTTTATATCAAAATTCTACTTCGAGCTGCTAGGTTTAGAACTCATATATACAATATTGCAATTGTTACTCGAAACCTAAGGTATGAAGTTCTCCTTATATCACTTACATTGAACTTGTCTCTAGTGAAATGAAGGCCCGGCTATATACACTTGGAAGAGAGAAGAATCGTCCTGGTAATCATGTAGCTTTCGAACTTAACCATCATAGCGGCACGCCCCAACGCAGAGAACCAACAAGGATAGAACGAAGAACTTCATCTTGCAGTCTTGATAGTTTCAGCAAAAATGGCCTTGAAGGAGGTGTTGAGACATTTTCGGAGATTAGCTACATGTGCATGCGTCATCGTCCCTGGTATTTTTGTGACCAATTCCGTACTGCTCGCAGTCGCGCCACAGTATTTTAATAAGCCCAGTTCTGAGATGCTCGTGCCATGCTCATTGGTTCCCCCGGTGCTGGCAGTTGTGACAAATTCTGTACTGCTCGGACAATCCGCCACAGTATTTCAATGGAGTAACTGAGATTTTTAGAAACTTCACATTATTATACCCTTGTTGTTTTCAACAATATCATTTCAAATCGGGCTCTACTAACGAACAAGGGTGTCATTAGTTCTACTGCATTCACTGTGCTAATTAAATAGAAAACAGAGAAATTCCGCGATGGGATAACGATCCCCGTGTCAGGTTCATACGCACACGTCGAGATATACTAATATTTTGGTAACCTGGCTAATGGAATAATCCTCTTTTAACTGCTAACGTACGCCGCGCAAGGCGGTGTGGATTGCTGGCATCTCCGCATTTGGGCAGTCTGGGTGGTGATTATATTCATGTTTATTCTGAAGGTTTCTAGTTTGTTAGTGACCTAATCGTTTTTCCTGGGAATAATTTGATAGATTTTTTCCTGTTTATTGCTGGATCAGCTGTTCCAACCAAGTTAATGCATTTTTCGTACTGAATAATTCGCCGAGCTCCAGGAGCCACACAGGGAAACCTATGGACGGGGACGGTACAAGTTGAGAAAGTTGTCACAAATGGACAAATTGCGAATGCCCTTGCGTAACTCCCGAACTGGCTATAGAGTGGACTGTGATCTTCGAGAAACTTCACGGTTATTCTCTTGAATCCTATACTCTCTCGTTGTTCAACAGTATATTTTCAAATTGGGACTCTCCATGCTAATAATAAGAAAAAAAGAGAATCTGCGACAATTTCCATTAACTTCCACTTGTCATGCCGTATCATTAAGCCGCGTTCGAGATTGCTTAATATTTTTGTGTACACCCTGCGTAGAATGGACCAGTCCTCCTTAACTGTGAAATCACTGACCTATAAATTAACGGATGGAGACGACCTCCTTTGATGATTAACCGTAATGTGGGTCGCCGCCATTTTGTGACACCAAATTGACCTCCAGAGACCTTGTTTACATTGACTTACGTGTAAAGTCGAAAAAATTTCGCGAAATCTTGATACTTTATAAAGATTTTTTGTTTGTTTTAATTAATTGCATCTTGAGATATGTCAATAAAATTTAGGAAACTGTACGACTTTTTGGATTTTAGTGGCAACTCAGGTAAACGAGGTAACTACAAAATCACAATAATCGCGGAGGATAGGAAAAGCCTAAGGTTACCAAAAGTGTGCTATCCTAGCCTAGGCCTAGTGTATGAACTATGGTTGGCCAACACATTCCCCACTTGCAGCATTTGAGATTGTTGGGGGTAGTGTTGGCAAACAATGTCTGCAATGGTTGTGTTTGTCTAGAGTCTAGCTCACAATAAAAACAGAATCTGTTGTTTCAGCTGGTAGGCCTAATGTTGTTTTACTTTCGCACAAGGCAGTTATAGTAAAGCTATCAGACATAATTTTGGCAAGAAACCACAGCGTCCAGTCTCATTCATGTGTACCTGGAGCACATGAGAATTTTTATTGTTAGGGATAGGGCCTAGGCCTAGAAGGGTGTGGGGTGACGGGCAGATGTGATCCCAATCTAGTTTATCGTTGACCAAGACCTACTTGAACCTACCCGTAAACCCCTAACCTTCAATAACCTTGACCCATCCCTAATCCCGACACTATCTCAGTCCAGGTGGTTTGGTTACACATTGTGGTACATAATGCCCTTTTTTCTGTTTAGACGCGTGTGTGGTGAAATATTGTCGTGTTTTGGGGTGGATGTGTCACCGTATCAAAGACAGACTGAGTTTGCTACCTGATGTTGAATATAGGCCGAGGCTACATACATCCTGGGAAAATCAAGAAGTGAACATGTTTGCTTTGAAAGGCTGTCCATGATCCATTTCTGCACCATGGTTCTAATCGGAGAAGGTGAGTTCAGCTCTATGGGCCTATAATTAATTTCTGCAGCATTGGGAATTTTTACCTATTGGCTCATTTTTCTACCAGTACTAGGTTGGCAACAGCTGTTGCTGTGAATTTTTGCTGTAAACATGTTTTTATTCGAAAAGTTTCCCTATATTTCATAAAAATTGTGCCTCCCAGCTGATGAGAAGAAAACGCTTTCCTGTGACTTCACACACCTACATAATCTTGTCATGCGTTCACAGGAGGTCCCGGGCACGAATCAATTATATAAGGGACCAAAACTGGAAGGGTTTTCAAATCTATTAAAACAATCAAGCAAAGATATGTGAAAGATTAGCATATGAGGAATGTTATAGTGGTACAATTTGCAAAGCTGACAGCATGTCTCTCAATCTCTATACAATCCTTCCATCCTGGGTTATTTCTCTCTACACACCAGCCAGGATGATTCCAGGTAGCACGAGTCTGTTGCAGAGGTCAGCAGGAGGTGAACCTTGCTTGGACAATGTTTTTATTATCACTTATGAACTACCCTATTCTCAGTGTTAGGGGTACAGTATATTCATTTTATTGTTCCAACTGGACCATCCCGTTGTATGAGTACCTAAAAAAAAGTGGCTACACTTGCCAGCGGCAATACGATGATTCTGGGGGCCCCGGGGTCTAGGGGAGAGAGGGCCCCCTGGCTGCTTGCTTGGCCGCGCTCAACCAAGTTTTTCATTTTAGCTAAGTTATCAGCCATGTGGCAATTCTGACCGAGAGCGAATTTGATGATACATTCTAGAGGCGCTATTTTGCTATAATATTTACGGTACCTGAGTAGCCTGTCGAGTACCATTGCGTACCTCATATTAAAACATTAACTTACAGAAAATATTTCCATTGACACGTTTAGAATTCTTTCCCTGAAAACGGGCTGTTCCAAGCTCTGTACATCAATGCAGCAGGGGCCCCTTTCTGTCTGGGTCTACGCCAATTGGATACACAGACATGATCTGGCTTGTTCGCTCCTTCCTGCTGCAGCTATACTGGTAGAGCTATTATAATCTGCCCCTCATCTCCTCTCTCAGTCAGTAACATTCGCCCCGGCCCCCCTGATCACCCACCTGCGCTAACCCCCACGCCCTTAGTTAATTAAATCATTTTTTTTGATGAGAGTAATGACTCGACAACAATTTGGGTTGTTCTATGCGCTTGGCTAACGACTAACTATTGGTATCACTTCCCCCCACCCGAAAAGCATACTGATGTTTCATTAGAGCTGACTCGCACAGCTTCCAGTCTTGGTTTATTCGGTTCGACTACAAGGAACAGAACGTAAGCTAACAGCTCTACCAAATGTTGAGGCTGCTCATGTGACTAAAAATGGGCATCAGCCAAGGGTTAAAAAGGCGGTTAAACAAACACTGCTAGAGTAGACTCAATAATCTTTGCATACGCCATAACTTGATCAGCAATCAGCATGATATCTCGAGTATATAGAATAAAATTGGCCCAGCTCTAATAATTAGCCCAAAATCCAGCTCTGCCTACATGAAACTCTCATTTCATAGGCGCTTTCCTCTGTTCATGTCAACAGTAAAGATGCGGGCCGAACGTTAGGGCTATGAGTTTGATCATTAGGTTAGGCCATTAACACTAACGACAACAGTACATCCGTATGGGTGCATGTTATCCGAGGAGCTCATTGTCCTTATAATCCGGTTCTCACACGTTATTGCCAAGCAAAGGCTCGCGCAATGATCGTAGATTAATGGATGTTGAGGTGAAGTTTGAATTCAGAAAAAATGCGGGAATCCAAAACTGCTCTTTCGATGGTATCGGTCGACCTTTCGGTCAGGAAAAAAACACAGTAAGGCCTTCGTACGTACGCCGCCAATATACAACAAATAGTGCCAACATTCTCTAGCAGGACGGACCTTGTCTTTTCTCAGGTTGAGGATATGCTGATGCCATCAGTGAGGGCAAATGCGTCTAAGCTTTTTGTAATCATAGCCGAATCCGACCATCATCGATTGAAATGTCTTAGTGTTAATTCGAACAGTGATTTCTGAGATATGTCAGAGTTCTACAGTCTTATAGATAGTGTTACGTGTTATTACTGAGCTCGATTTTCACCGGCACTGCCAGGGGAAAATCCAAATTCAGAGAAAGGTCGGAAAATGGCTTCCTTGCCCTACTTCACCATGGAGCTATGATATCAACTGGAGAGGACATCAGAGCGCGTATGGTGTGCCCTGTTCATTTCCTGTCAGAGACACAAACGCAAAGTTGAGGAGGGCATACTTGGTGTAACATCGTAAATACATTCCGTTTGATTTAATCTTATTCTTGCGAATAATTTTCCTCGACCATGGACCCCCGAAAATACCTTTTGTTGCTCCATATTGAGTATAGTGTATACCTTAGTGCAAGATTCTGCAACTACTTCAGTGAGTGTTACCTGTTTCAGAAAAACGCGGGGAAAAAGTCAGACGATGTAATACGGAAGCACAGAAAAACATGATAATTCGGGAATTACGAATCGATTGCGTCTGGCAGAAAAACCATCTAGGCGTAAGGTACGACAACAGTGAGTGCACTAGAGATTAGTGAGGCTCGAATCATAGGGGGAGGTTGTCAAACGGAACACATTCTAATCTTACGATGAAATGCGAATCTTGTCGCCCTGAATGCCATGTCATATAAACAACCACTGTAAAGTGAGGCGCGCCTCGGGGCTTTTTTGTTGCAATAGAAACCAGCTCCACACTGGACTCCGGTTTTGTTTTGTTAGGGCTTCAGTACAGCATGTCTGGGGCTTGACTAAACTCACTCCCAGAATAGCGGATTAGTGTACGCCTCCAGTCCGTTAATTTTAGGTCAGTGGTTGAAGTACGGTGCAATTCAATTGAGGCGAGCGGTGTTGATCGGCTAGGCATCTTCGATATGCCAGTCCAGGGTTGGTGTTATATTCTATTGTTATTTGAAGGTTCGCATAATTTGTTAGTAACTAAGTAGTTTTGACAGATTCTTGTATCATCTGTGGAGGGAATCAGCCTGGTGGGTGCCAATCAAAGGTTATAGCAACTCTCATACTGACTAATTTCGGCGAGCTAAGGAGCCACACACTAAAAACTCAGTGGCGGCGGAAGCCTACACATTTAGGGGGGGGGGGGCAGACCCAATTTTGATGAAATGATGTGTGTTACTATCTATGCGAAGAAGGCACCCCACATTGGTTGGCGCGGAGCAGTGAACGGAAATTTTGAGTTTTACAAAACCGTCCCAGATAGCGGCGGAAACGGCAATCCTGAGCGTTGTGAGCTATGTGTACTCAGTTAAAAAACGTGGGTTCTGTCTGCGAAATGGTTGGTTTAGTTTATTAATAAAATGGATGTTGAAGGAATGATAATGCCATATAGAAAAATGGGTTGGGAGACAGCAAATTCCGGCTGAGGGAGAGCCCGGGGAAAGGGATGTCACACATAATTTTTCGATCATTACGGTGAATTCCAGTGCCAGACGAGATGAGTAAGTAATTATGATGATCACCCAGGTAGCCCCGTCCGCCCCATTCGGCCCATTTTCCCACTGTGTCACGTGTTTAGCGTATAGGACTTACAGGTCTGTTAGGGTGTTAGGGTCGACTCCCGGAGGTGAGACGAACCAAACAATGGAAAGATTCACATGTTTCAACACTGGTTTCCTCGCATTTTACAATCGTTGACCAACTAAAGTGAACAAAATTATTACTAGTTTAGAAGATCACAAATGTGTTTGTCTTTCGAAACGGACGTAAGACCTTTTCAAAATATGTTATTGTGATCGCAACATAGGCGGCCTATCGGTAAGCAAATTATAGCAATTTTACAGTATACGTTCGATCGATACTAAAATCATGCTGTTTGGTTGTCTTTTATTTGAAAACGTACGTCTAGTAACACCCTAAAGCCATTATGCAGATAGTACGTAAATGATAAAGTTCATTCACAGACAGGTAAGTTGGGGTATTTTCTTGTTCATTCATAAAGCTGAACAAAAACGCAGCATCAAATTTTCTATGTTTAATTAAGGACTTTTTTTTTTTTCAATGTCCGGCTTTTGTTGTGTTTGACGAGTATTTGTGGCTTTGTACCGATGATACAGAGGTGTTATTGTCCATCTTGAATAATCAAGTAGGCCTAGTCAAGAAAGTAGCATTACAGTCAGTCGGTCATCACTTTGTATTCCAAACATGCTGACTCGTGTTTCCTTCGTGTTCTATTTTTTTTCCAACATTCTCTACGGGAGGTAAATATTCCCATTCGATTACAGATTTCGCTACAAGATGCGAATATCGAGGACCAGGCGGGCAACGGTTCGGTACGGCAAATTTGTTGACTTAGAAAGGATACTAGTTTCACATTATTAGGGCCGTTATAATGATATTCTATTATCTATTATTCCAGCATGTTCCGCCGATCGATAATGGATGTTTTAAATTATCGATGTTGGTGGTAATTTTCAAAATTTCCGTTTGGTCAAATTTTAGGGGGGGGAGGGCCGGACCCCCCACTCTCTCCCGAATTTTTGGGACGACGCGTCCCTCCCCCCGCCCCCCCCCCTTCCCCCCGCCCCCCCCCCGCCCCCCCCCCTTCCCTCCTTGCGCCGCCTTTTGGTAAAACTTCTATGGAACGGGGACGGGCCGCGTTGTTAAATATTTTTTCACAAATTGACAAATTGCGCAATGCCCGTGCTGTAATTCCGAACTAACTTATTTATAGCTTTACTGATATAGAAACAAGTCCAAGTGTTACGTGCAAATACGCTGGGAATCGACAACTGTAATGGTTTCTTCTTTGTTCATTTCTTTACAGCATCAATTATATTTAAAGTGACGACCAGTTACCACTTTAGATGTATGGGTAAGTGATATCCGAAGAAAAGGAAATGAAGCATGGATGGAAACATTATTAATTATTATTATTTATTATTATTATTATTATATTATAAAAGAAAATTTAAACTAAAAAATATTATTATTATTTTTTTTTTTTTTTCGATCTTTCTTTCCTTTTCTTGTTGCATATCCTTAACACCATACATTCCAAAGTATTAACTATCGTCACATTGAAGAAAGAAAGAAACAATCAAAGCTAACCCAAACAATCTTTTTGCATAAAATGTAATCTATACAGCTTAGTAAATAGGCAGAGTACACGCTCAATTATTTTCCTTTCTTAGATATCCTTTCTCTAATTCTAGTGAAAACCTGAATTTTCCGATCAAAAATCAATGATATGGGTAGGCCTATACCTTATTAACTCTTGCTTGCAATTGAAAATATAGAATTTCAAAATTATAATTCAGAAGTTTTGTATAAATGTTTTCCCTTAATTTTTTTAAAAACCGACATAAGATGTCTCCTCTGCTAAAACACAAACATTTTCCCCAATGTACCTTGTTTCAGCATCTAATAAAAAAGAAGGACACAACTGACATTCCCAAAATAATGTTCATAAAATCGTTTTCTACTTTAATTTAACGACAAGAGTCACAAGGAATTATCAGCAATATTCGTAATGTATAAGCGTCTATTCGTGCCTAATTCTATGTAGAACATAATTAAAGTCCTATGCAGCTTGAGTCTCTTATCTTACGAATATACCCCAAACATGTGGCAAATATTTGCCCACTTTTTTTTCTTATCATAATTGCAATTCCATTTCTCTAGTGATTAGGCATTTTGTCAATCATATTCTTGATCATATCCTCCGTAGAATCAATTGCGAAGTTTTTACACCCCCCTGTTGGTCCGTTTCAAAACCCACATTAATTTTTTCCTAAAGTTACTTGCCCTGAGCGATACTCTGAAGTTTTGTCTCCACACAATATGAATCGCTGCGATTAGTCCATTGTACAATGTGAATGAAAACTCTGTAAATTGGTAATCTCCATTTTTCCTCTGATGTACAAAATCACTAAAGACAGGTCTTCCCCAATTCATTTTGATGTACGATTATTCCCCAATCTTTCATTCCCAAATTTCCAAAAATCGCCTATTGGTTCACGATACGTGAATCTTGACCATGCTTACCCCCGGGTACGGAAGGAGGAAAAAGGGGAAAAGGGAGAGAGAAAAGGATAGCCAGAGAGGAAGAAGACGAAAGACGACTACTAAACTCATCAAAAGAATTTACCTAGGTCATTGACTTCGAGGGGCGGTTTGACGGGAGAGGCTCATCTCGATGGTGTGGGGGTTTTGGGGGGGGGAATGCCATCTGTGGGCCTAATGGTGGGCTATATGGGAAAGCGGGGACGATCGAAGACGAGCAATCAAGAAACATTAAAGAGGAATAGCGGTCGGCTATAGTGAATTAACAACATCCCAGCAAATGAATCAATGTCAAGAAAATGGTTCGTCATCACGGAATTGAAGCACAAGAGCACAGCCCCTCACCACCACTGGTTTACAGGTCCACCAAAGACTCTCTGCACATCCATCACTTATAGTCTTAGCCTTAATCCTGATTCTGATTCACAAAATACAAGGGTTATTCCTCCGCGGATAAAAATATGGGGATCATGATGATTCTGGTGGAAAATCCGCACATACCCGTATCAATTTTGACATAAATTACTGTTTACAACATCCGCATCCCTCTGTCGGAAGATTGACAGTAATAAATAATCTAATACCGCGAATAATATAATCAATCGAATCGTATAAAATCTTCAAATCATCGGCTTTATGAAAGCAGCCGAAGCCTGCAGAAGAAATCAATCAAATAACGCAACACTAACAAAACTACACTCTCTGTGTCATCATCAATTCAATTCCAACCTCACAATCATTCATCCAACCCAATCCAACCCGGAACCCATTCATTGCGCGCGATTATTCCACTAGCCAAAAGATCCCCCCAAAAAAAGAATAAGCCCGCCCCCCCCCAAGGAAGGAGCCCAAAAGCAACCAGAAGAAGAAGCCCAAGCACCATCCACTAAGCCCCCCCAAAAGCCCCCTAGGAAGCCCCCTCCCCCCCCCCCCCCCCGGCAGGAAGGAAAACAGAAGAAAAGAGAAATAAGAAGCCCCCTCCAACTAAAGGGTCCACTAGCCCCCCCTAACCAAAAGAAAGCCAAGAAGCAAAAAGCTAAGCCCCCCAGAAGCCCAAGCCCAAAAGCCCCCCCCCCCACCCTTCCACTAAGGAGGCCAAAATGAGAAGAAGCCCAAGAACGCTAATCCCCAGCCCAAAGAAGCACCCTAAAGGCCCCCCCAGAAGCCTAAGTCCACCCCCCCCCCCCCAGCCCCCCCCCCAGAGCCCCCAAGCCCCCTACTAAGCCAAGAAGAACCCCCCCCCAGCCCCCCAATCCCCCCCCCCCCCCACCCGAAGAGCCCCCCCCCCCCAGAAGGCCCCCCCCCCCCCCACAAGCCCCCCCCCCCCCCCCCCCCCCCCCCCCCCCCCCCACCCCCACCCGTCCAAAACAAAATTCCTTTATAATTATAAATTACATCCGCCTATCAGTCATGAAGAAACAAGCCAAGAAGCTGTGCGTGCTTTAAAGTGGTACGGTGTGTCAAGTCACTATATCAGGGTATATCTGTAACGCGCTTTGTGCCTGTCTTCGACCTGGAGAAGCGCTATATAAGAACGAGGTAGTATAGTCTTAATAAATTATTGAATTCAACTTTCTTTGAACTCAACGTCTCTTTTGACGACGGGGCGTGGGCGCCAAGATTGTATTGCGACTCTATTAATTTAAACGTGTGACGGGGTGTCCTTACAACCAACTTGCCGGTTCCGTTTGGCTGTGGCATCACCCCACGGCTTTAACATTTTATCTCGAGCTGGTATAAAAAAACAAAAAAACCGCAATATATATTTCCGTTGTTCGGTAAATAATCCTGGAGAAACTTATTAAAAAAACAAAGGTAAATTCTATATCGTCCCGGAGTGAGTCGAAGTTCCCCCTGCCAAGATAGTTAGACGTACAGTTAGGTGACTCCACAACCAGTTAGGGAAAACCCCGCCATCACACAGCCATCCGACGAAAAGGCAGTGCACTCTTCAAGTTGAGATCGAGAACCCAAGTAGCGCGAACAATCCCGCGATAATTGAGGATAACGGGGGCAGGAGTGAATGTTTACATACACCATTTACCCAAGAATTTTAACACCGAGTGCCCCCCCCCCTTCAACAAACAAATTGGTTTCCTTCTTTCTTCATATATTACTGAAACACTGACTTCATAAAATTTAGGAGGCATTTTTTTTTTTAGTAGATACTCAATGTTTAATATCGTGTAATATGGAACACGCACTAATTTCAACGCCCACGTCCCCAAACACAAAAAAACTATGCAGCGTTAGCTATATATTTAACGGGTCCCCCTATCAAACTTCATCAGCTCCGTTAATAGGTTAGGGAATACTGGGAATTGACAAATTTCGAGAGTACTCTACGCGCCAACTATCCTGGCCAACCACCGTGGTCTCCCTGCTTAATAGTAACTATTAACTAACTCAACTCCGCGGATAGTAAACCCTATTTGTGAGTATTTACCACCCAACCACCACATTACCCCCCCCGCCCTCCCCCCTCCCCACCCCACGCCGCCACCCACAGGATTCCTCAACTTTCAAGTACCACCGAAAGTACAAATTTCTTTCCTGCGAGTCACCTATTCTCTCAAAACTTTCTTTTCTCAACAATCCGTGTCAACGTATAGTTGGGCTGCGTTTAGATAACCCCAGCCAGACCACACAGAAATCATCTCCCACCTTCGCCACGGGTGTGTAGCGTTAACTCACATATTGTCAAATATAATGCCCAGGCGTAGGAACCGGGGGGGGCTGGGGGCTCCAGCCCCCCTCCCCCTCCCCCCCAGTGAAAAATTTGAGGTGCGGTGGAATGGCCAATTCCGGGGGCCCCCCACCCCACTCGACAGGTCCCGAAAACGAAAACCCTTGTTTTGTATTTTCAAAAAAACATTCTGTCATTCCATGCTTTCCCCTTTTTTTTTCCTCCCCCTTTCCCATTTTCTCTTCTTCCCTTTCCCTCCTTCCTTCCCCTTTCCCCTCTTTTTTCAGTCAGGATTGTCTGAATTTTTTTCTGCTGATGTCCAATTTCGCGAGCAATATCCCACAAATTGGCAAAGTTTTTTCGGCGCGCCTTCGCGCGCAAATAGTGAACATTATATCGTTGCCTGTATTGTTCAAGTAGGATATTCGAGCTATTTTTTTTTTTTTTTCTCTATAGACTGTAATACCGGTGACCTGGCATTTTTATACAAATTTGTCCCATAAAATCTGCTGAAGGCGTGGACATGGGAAGAGAAGCCGCCCGTCCCCCTTCCCAGCTCTCCCATTTCGAGCAAAGAAGCAGTTTTTTTATTATCCACCCCACGCTGGTCCAAAATGAAACGCCGAAATAGATATGAAAAAAAAACAAACGATAGAAGAAGTTTTAGGGAGGCAGAAATCGATCCAATTTTCCATTTCCTTTTCCATTTCTCATTTCCGCAAGGTGAGGCCAATCGTAGTTTTTTAAAAAATAAAATATACTGCAGGAATTGAGCAAGGTTGTTGGCGCGCCAAGCGTAATTTTATGTACCCGTCACCCTTAAAAAAAAAAATGGCATAACTGCAACTGAAAAATTCGAAAGCGCCTTTATGATATTCGGTCAATTTTCTTTTTTTTTTTATAGATTTGCGTCGAAGAACGGCAACGTGGGTAACGGAATCGATATATAACCATAAACACGGGGTCTATCCAGAATTGCAATAACTCTGGAAGTTGCCTTGATGCATGGTTTCCTCTTCCTGAAAAGTGTGATTTCGACCAGCCTTCCAGAAAGCACCTTACTGCAACGTAGTGCTTCAGTCTCGCACACAATTTTTGGCATGAAAAAAAACGACAAATTCCGAGAGCAAATCGCATCTAAGGCCACCGGAAAATGCTAAAATTTTCCACAGTGGGGGAAAGATTTGATTTTGGCAGTCCCCAACATTTCAGATTGGCAAACTTAAAACTTAAACGTTTTCCTGAAATGTAACTTACTAACTGCTCCAGTTGATCAGTTTCATTTTGCAGAAAAAGATCACAAGATCCAGAGTAGGCAATTGGCAAATCGCATGAGTCTATCTACGGACATGTGAAAATGCCAAAAGTATTTTCTGGAAACAAGTTTTGTTGTTTTGGGGACATATGCACCAATATTTGCATCAAGGGCCACTTGATATGTAAAAAATTCTTAAAGTTAGGAAAGGCGGGATTTGGCGGTCCCCTAAAGGTGAGATTCAGTCAACTTCCAAAGAATGTCCCTTACCCCCTACCCCCACCCACCTACACATACATACACCTACCCCCCTCGATTTGGCAGAAAAAAACTACAAGATTCCGATCAAGACAATCCCACTAAGGAACCTGTGAGAAAATGCACAGATCATATTCCTCGAACAAAGTGAGTGGTTGTGGAGTGACTATATTGCAACCAAATTGCATCTGGGCCAACCAAAAAAATGCAAAAACTTCCCAGTGTGAGGATGGGGGTGGGGGGCGGTAGTCCTGTTGGGAAAGAGTCAGGTTTAAGGAAATTAGGAAGAGAAAGACCAACTCCCAAAGAAGGGAACTCACTAAACTCACTGCTCTCGATTTGTCAGAAAAATCGCGCAAGATTCAGCAGTCCTTCTAAAAACATTCAAAAAGGCGAATTCATTTGGAGGGAAGCGAGTGTTCGGGTCCTATCCTATAAGTGCAGCGCCAAACTGCATCAGAAGCCACCTGAAATAATGCAAAATTTTCTCAAATTGGGAAGAAGGGGGACTTTGGTGGTCCCCTGAAAGGTGAGAATTAGATCAACCTCCCAAGAAAAGGGACCCACCTGCCCTTGATTGATTTGGCACGCAAACCCAATCACAAGACTTGAAACAAAAAGCATCGCCATCTGAAGTCTGCGAAAAAGTCACAATTATTTTTCGGAAACGAAATGTGTGTTTGCGGTTTCGTGAGGTCCTTTATTTGCACCAACTTGCGCTCTCAGGCCAACCTAAAATAGCCAAAATTTTTCCCAAAGGTGGGGTAGGGGGGACCTTTCGAACGGGTTCCCTGAAAAGGTGATTTAGAAACCACTCCCAAGAGAGACGATTCACCTGCCCACTCGTCGGCAGCAAATCATCACAAGATTTCAAACACAAACCACATCTAACGACAATGTGATAATGCACAAAATTAGTTATGGAAGAATTGCGGTTTTGGAGTCCTTGTTCACCAAAAATTGCATCTTCGGCCACCTGAAATGCAAAAGTTTTCCCAGTGGGAATAGGGGAACCTTCGCGGCGGTCCCCTGAAAGGTGAGCTTAGACCAACCCCAAAAGAAGCGAGCTCACTGCCCTAAATTTGGCAGAAAAAAAAAACAAAAATCACAAGATTCAATAGCCGGCAAAGCCAACTCGCAATGTAAGAACATGTGATATGGGCAAAATATTTCTGGAAGGAAGCCAGTGGGTTTGGATTGCTAATCAGAGTAACAAATTGCATCTAAGGTCATATCTGCAAATGCAAAAATTCTCCAAAGGGGAGGGGGACACCCCCTCCCCTTTAAAGAGTAGACAACCAATATGGCCCAAAGAATTTTTTGCCCACATTATTGAAAATAAATCAAGCTGTTTTTTAATTTACAACTTCACACTTCCTTAATACAACCCTATCTATCCTTCCGGAAGGCTATTATTCAACATTAATAACTCTCTGCGATAAGAAATATTTCCGAATGTCCTATCTACAACAACAACAGAAAAGCGTTTAACCACAACTTGAGGCAATCACACCCCTATGGTAACTTTGGAAACCTCAAAGAAGTAGTCGAAGGAGAGGCCATCGATCCCATGAACAATTTTGAAAACCTGTAATCAAATCACACCAATCAATCACCACCCAAATCAACCACAAATCACACCCACACCAAATAATCCCCCCGAATTCGTCTCAATCTTCAATCGAAGTACGACCGGGACGGTACTAATATTCCATTTCCATCCTCGTAAGGTAGATCTCTAAGAAGTGAATTAAATCTAGTGGCCCTTCGCTGAACGTTTTCAATTACCTGTATCTCGAGAAATATGGATTCCTTACTCGGACAGAATACTCCCGGTGAGGTCTCCACCGGCCTTGCTTAAATAACACAGACCTTAACAAACCTATATATTAGCGGAACTCTGAATTTAACGTCTACTCAAGAACGCAAGAGCCAAGAATCAGTTACCTCCCTCGCAATCTTCAGCAACAACTTCACTTGCTTCTGTTTCAAAGAAGATACAAAAAAATGACACACCGAGATTCTTTTCTGAGTTGTTTAAAAGCCTATGAATAAATTTCGATTTCGCGAATATTTCCGCCCATTTCCCCCCCTTGAAAGAACGTCGGTTTGCAATTTTGGCAACTTGTGGAACCCAACACAACTTTTCACGTAGCGGCGTTGAAAAAAAAACTTGCCAATCGAAAGACCATCGTGGAGATTATATCAAATTCCTTTGATACTTGCAACATCATCGTTCGAGATCGTCAATATACGGCCAGAAAAAGAAAGTGAAGGCCCAAGAACGATTCGGGGAACACCATTTGGTTCCCACCTTTTGCCAGGGATACGAACGCCCTTGATAACAACAACAAACAAAAACAACAACAATCAACTCGTTATGCCCTATTCCCTATTGATAAATCCACTGACCGAATCCCTCAATGACATTCCCTCAATGCCAACTTATTCAATACTTTTCAATTTTAGCAGAGACGCTCATGAGGAACCTTGTCAAAGCTTTTGGAGTCTAGGACAATTAATCAACAGCACTGTCTTTCCTTTGTTCACCTGCACTAGTACCCATCTTCTTTCATACCTTCTGAGATAATAGTCAAACACGAACGATTTTCTTTCCTCTGAAACCCATGCGAGAACACCAATTAGGACTATTATAACTCACTTGACAAAAAAAAAAAAATCGACAAAAATAATATCCCGAATGATGGATTCTAACCACCTTACAAGACAACATAGATAAGTAAGACTCCTGTCTGTATCACAAGGAAGAACCGGTTTCTCACTCCGGAACAACACCTTCTTGCTTCTTTCAAATTTTGTTGAATAATAGCTAATGGGGAACCGACAACTGGTCAGAGGCCAAAGTATGTCGTCGTTTGATTATTCGTGTCCCTATTCTCCGCTTTCACCCTTATTGATTTCCTTGCCATAAAGGCAGAAGAAATGAAATCTATGCAGTCCCCTGCCTATGCCTGTGCGTATGTGGGTGTGTTTGTGTTTCCTGTTTGTGTGTGTGGGCGTGGGGGGGGGTTACTATCAATGAAGCCACCTTCCATGAAAGTACTATCAAAGGAAGCCTTGCAGCAAGGTGAAGCCCTCTATATCTATAGGGGCTTCACTTTGTTATGCCCGGAAAGTTTATTTTTTGCTTTTGTTCGATTATCACTATCACTAAATTATCTGGATTGGATTTACTTGTGCCATGATTATATAAGGGTTTTTGCCCACCCACCCGATTTCATGTTAAAACGCTCTCTCATTTCACTGTCAACTGACAGCATCACATCTATACGCCCTCTTTTCTATTCCAAAATCTATATCCCCACGGGGCAAGCGTTGAGGAACTGTTATGATTCCAACAGGACCATGAGCTGAGCTTCACTTCACCACTCCATGAGCTTCTGCAGTTTCTCCGTTATAAATCACATCAGGCGAACATACCTAGAAACCCTACTTCATTCCCAATAGTATTGTGATGCAACAACACCAGCCACAAGGTCGTTGAAAAATTATCAATTTTCCTGAACGCGGTAATTTTTTATTTTAAGACGTATCCATCTCCTGACGATCGCTGGTTGTAATTACCTGAATCGACACCACAGAAACATTCGAACATTGCTGTCCTCCCTTTCTGCGTCCCCCCTATAACTTAAGATATGTATTGTGGGATGGAACACACCCCTCATAATATAATTATTCAATTCAACTATATCAGTTACATAGTACAAACAGATTATTTTTTCTTGTACTGTCTTCGACAACAGGAGGCAGGCCTTTGTTTTTCAAACTGGGGAATAGTGGTGGTATAAACGGTCCCTCCTATGGGCCCCGAAGGGGTAATTTCCAGCGACGTCGGGGGGCAAAGCGGGATCACAACGAAAAAAAAACCCCAAACAAAAAAAAAATAAAAAAAATCCTGGTATATCCGCGCCAACACACCCAAGGTAGCGCTCGCGCTTAGATGTGCCCCTGGTGTCTCCCGTGTTGGACAAATCCTGCATACGACGCCCCTATACTGATCTCTCCGTACTGAATACTGATCATTCGGATACGTCGAAATGTCAACCCTGATGTCAGAGGTCTCTTATATTCCTTCACCAGGGAGGCGGGTCCGCCCATCCATAATATGCACACGAACCAGGATCGACCCGCTGACGTACTCCTCCCCCTCTCTTCCTCCTGCAGTCACAATCACCAAATTTGTGGGTATTTCACTTTCGGGAGGGGTTGTGTTTTGACAGCTCGGCGTGGTCACAAAGCGTTTTGTCATTCGTACTACTACTGGGTTAGGTTTTGGTGTTGGGGCAATCTAAGCAACACGAAACGCGTTACTACCCCTACCTGTTTCCGTTTTTCACTCAAAACTCAAAACCTTTATGTGAGAGTATCAAATCTTGAACAAAAAACCTGACTATGACTGTGGTTCATACGTCAAGAGTAGAACGCTGATTATACTTACTACATTGACAAACCTGGTGGAGTGCGTGTTAAAAACTATGATGTCCCTTCTTATAAATATGTAAATATTACCAGTCCGTTCCAACAGTCTTTTTTGCGTTGAACGCACCCCACAACTAGAGCACCACTGAATGTAGCAGCAAGGGCGGATCCAGAGGGGGGCCGAGGTAGAGAGGGGGGACGGGGTAAACGTTGCCATCACCGAATCATTGAAGGGGTACGTGGCCATCACACCGAATAGATGTGGAGCGTGGAAGAACTAGACGATCGTGTGGTCTTAATTAAAATAGTAACAGTGAGTGTGGTCTTATTAAAAACTTGATTGTGATCAAGTAAACCTTTGAGCGGTACCCAAGCATCTATGGGAGTGCCACCGCGAGGCGTGGAAGCGCGGATATGATCCCAAATATTTTAGAAGATAACTGTGGCACCTCTGAATGAATTAATATTCCCGGCTGGACGGCTACTTGAAGCTTGCTCTCCAAAACGCCAGCAGTCAATATAGCCTTAAACATATGTTTTGTTCCCGAAGAACATGATAGTTATACAGTTTTCGATCGATACTAAACTCATTGCTGTTTTGGTTTGGTCTCTTTTTCATTTGAAACGTAAGTAACACCTAACCTAACTAAAGCCATCAATAGCATTATGGCAAGATAGTAAATGAATTAAAGTCTTCACAGACATGTCAGTTGGTTATTCTCTGTTCATCATAAAGCTGAACAAAATGCACCATAACTTTTCTATGTTTAATCTCAAGGACTATTTTTTTTCAAATGTCCGACTTTTGTGTTGTTGCCGAGTATTGGGCTTAGTACCGTGATACAGCGGTGATTATTGTCCATATTTTGAATAATCAAGTAGGCCTAGTAAAGAGAATAGCATTACAGTCAGTCGGTAATCCCTTGTATTTGCCAAACATGCTAACTCGTCGTTTCCTTCGGGTTCTAGTTTTTTTTTTCAAATTTCTCTACACGGAGGTAAAGATTTCCCATTCGATTAAGGGATTTCGCTACAAGCTGCGATATCGCAGCAGGGACCAGCGGAAGGGTTCGATACCGCAACATTTGTTGAACTTAGAAAGCGATAATCGTTCACATTTATTTAGGCCGTATAATGATATCTATGATATATATTCCATTGTGTTCCGCAGATCGATAAATATTGTTTAATTATCGATGTTTTTGGTGGTAATTTTCAAATTTCGTTGGTCTCAAAAGTTTAGGGGGGAAGGACCCCCCACTCCGAATTTTTGGGGGACGTCCTCCCCCCGCCCCCCCCCCTTCCGCTTGCGCCGCCTTTGGTAAATACTTATGAGACGGGGACGGGCGTGGTGAAATTTTTCACAATTGACAAATTGCGCAATGTCTGTGCTGTAATCCGAACTAACTTAGTTATAGCTGATATAGAAACAAGTCCAAGTGTTACGTGCAAATACTGTGGGATCGACATCTGTAATTGTTTCTTTGTTTCATTCTTTAAGAATCACTGATATTAGTGGACGACAAAGTTCACCACTTTGAGATGTATGGTAATGCATATGCCGAAGGAAAAGGAAAATGAAGCATGATGGAAACTATTATTTTATTATTTTATTATTATTATTATTATTATTATTATTATTATTATCTAATTATTATTATTTTTTTTTCGATCTTTATTTCCTTTTCTTTGAAGATCATTACCATACATCTCAAAAGTGTAACTTATCGGTCACATGAGAAACGAAACAATCAAAGATAAACATCTTGTGAAATAAATGTATCATACAGCTAAGTATAGGCAAAGTAACGCTCAATTATTTCTTTCTTAGAATTTACATTTCGCTAAATTCTATGTGAAAAACCTGAAATTTCGATCAAAAATCAAATATTGGAGGATACCTTAAGTAACTTGTTGCATGGAAAATATTAGAATTTCAATGATAAATTCAGGGTGTATAATGTTTTCTTTATTTTTTGTAACGGAAAGAAGATGTCTCCTCTGCTGAACACAAAAAATTCCCCATGTACTGGTTCAGCATCTAACAACAAAAAGAGGACACACATTTTACGACAGTCCCAAAATGTTCAATCGTTTCTACTTTAATTTAACGAAAAAGAGCACAAGGAATTATCAGCAATATTCGTAATGTATAAGCGTCTATTCGTGCCTAATTCTATGTAAGAAAAGAATTGAAAGTAAGCAGCTTGAGTCTCTTACGGAATACCAAAATTGGAAAAAAAATATTTGCCCAATTTTTCTTATCATAATTGCAATTCAATTTCTCTAGTGATGTAGCATTTTGCAAAATATTATGAATCATATTCTCGTAGATCCATTGCGAAGTTGTTTACCTGTGGTCAGTTAACCATTATATTTTCCTTCAAGTTACTTGCCTGAGCGATACTCTGAAGGTTTTGTCTCCACACAATATGAATCGCTGCGATTAGTCCAGTGTACAATGTGAATGGGAAACTGTAAAGTGTAAGTCCATTCCTCTGAATGTAAAAATCAATAAAAGACAGGTATTCCATTAATGTTTGAGTGTACGAATTATTCCAAAATCTGTCATTCCCAAAATCGCCTATTTGGTTCACGATACGGGGCCAATCTGACCTGCTTTACCCCGGGTAAGGAAGGGAGGGAAAAAGCCCGGGAAAAGGGAGAGAGAAAGGAGAGCAGGAGGAGGAGAAGAAGAAAGAGAGTAATAAGAAGAAAGAAGGAAACAGGGAAGGAGTGAGAGGGGAGGGAGAGAGAGAGGGGGGGTTGGGGAGGGAGGGAGAGGGGGGGGGAATTAGATGGGAAGAGCGGGGCGATAGAAGAGAAATCAAGAAACAGAAAGGAGAACGTCGGTATAGTGAATTCCTACGCAAAATGAATCATGTCGAAGAATGTCGTCAACGAAAGTTAGCGCACTAGCCCCTCACCACCAACTCCGCCCATCCATACACTGATAGGCCTTAGCATATAAGGCCTTATCAAAAATACAGGCTATATCCGCGGAATACATGGGGATCATGATTGATCTGGGTGGATCCGCCACATACGTAGTCAATTTTGACATAAATTAAGTTTACATCCTCTGTCGGAAGATGGACTATAATCGCTTCTTGTAGAAAGCACGCCGAGCCTGCAGCACACGCACAGATCAAAACGCAAAACTACACTCGTTTCATCCAACCCGGAAACCCATTCATTGCGGCGAAGATTACACTAAGCCCCCCCCCCCCCCACCCCGTCCAACAAAATCCTTTAACGATCCGCATCAGTGCGGAGGAACAAGAAGCGGTTGCGTGCTGTAGGTACGGGTGTGTGCAAGTCACTAATGACAGGGGTAATATCGGTTAAAGCGCTTTGAGCATGTCTTCGACCTGGAGAAGCGCTTATATAAGAACGAGGTATTTATATTATTGAATTCAACTCTCTGTTTAAACGGAGTGGGCGCCAAGCTTGTATTGCGACTCTATTAATCGTGTGGACGGTGTGTCCTTAAACGTGAAGGTTCTCGTTTGGCTGTGGCATCACACGGGCTTTACATTTTATGTGGAGCTGGTATACCGATCTTCGTTTTCGGTAAATCCTGGCAGAAACTTATTAAAAAAAGGTAATATCTTCCTGAGATTGAGTCGAAGTTCCTGCCCAAGATTTAGACAGTACAGTTAGGTGACATAACAAACCAGTTCGGGAAAGAAACCATCATCACAGGCCATCGATGCAGTGCATCTTAAGTGAGATCGAGACTGAGTAGCCACAAATCCACGCGAAGAAGGGAGGAACGGGCAGGGGAATGTTGACCCAAAATATTTACTAAGTGCCCACAAAAATTGGTTCTCATATATGTACTGAACATGAAACTTCAAAAAATTTAGGCAATTTTTTTGACTAAATTTTAATCGGGTAATATGACAAAAACGCACTATTCAACGCCCAGGTCCCACGAAAAACTATGGCACGTCATCATCAGCTCCGTTAAAAATAGTTAGGGAAGACTGGGAAGTGAAAAATTTCGAGTACGCTACGCGCCAACCTATCATGGCTCCCTGCTTAGATAGTAACTCCGCGGATAGTAACCTATGGAGTAGTACCCCCCCCCCTCCCCAGGCCACCACAGGATTCAATGTCAAGTACGAAAGTACAATTTCCTGCGAGTAACCTATATCTCAAAACTTTCTAACAATCCGTGTCAAGTATAGTGGGCCTATTTAGGCTGAGTTTACGATACCAGCAAATATCTCCCACCTTTCGCAACGGGTTGTACGTAATCACATTGTTTTATTGTAAATAATAATGGCCAAGGGCGTAGGAACCGGGGGGCTGGGGGTGCCAGCCCCATCACCAGTGAAAAATGTGGAGGGCGGAAGGGCAATTCCGTGCCCCCCCCCCCCAATCGAAGGTACGAACACCCCTTTTGATTTTCAAAAATAGCATTTGTCATCATGCTTTCCAACTTTCCCTCATGTTGCAGTCCGATTTGGCTTGAATTTTCTGCTGGTAGTCCAATTTTCGAATCAATCCACAAAATGGGCAAAAGTTTCGCGCGCTTCGCGCGCATAGGAACATTATATCGTTGCCTGTATGTTAAAGATGATATTCGAGCATTTTCTCTAGAATATTATACCGGTGACTGCATATTTTACAAATATGTCCGCATAATGCTGAAGGCAGTGGGACATGGAAGAGGAAGCGCCCGCCCCTTCCCAGCTCTACATTTCGGAGCAAAGCAGTTTACAAGGCATGGTCCAAAAATGAAACAGCGAAAGAAGAAGATATGAAAAAAAAAAACGAGGAGAGGAGAGAGTTTAGGCAGGTGAAATCGATCAAATTTCTCATTTCCGGCAAAGGTGAGGCATTCGTAGTTTTTTAAATAAAATATAACTGGAATGAGAAAGGTTTTGGCTCGCGCGAAGCGTATTTATGTACCCGTCACCCGTAAACTGCAATGAAATTCGAGGCGCCTTTATGATATTCGGGCAATTTCTTTTTTTAGATTTGCGTCGAACGAAAAGAAACGGCAACGTGGTTGTGGGGGTTAAGGAAATTCTAATATACCCTGGGTCAGACTCCAAATGCAATAACTGGAAGTGCCTTGATGCATGGTCCTGAAAAAGTGTGATTGCGGACAGCCTTCCAAAGAAAGGCACTTACTGCACTAGTGTAGACATTTTGCAGAGAAAAAACACAAGATCAGAGCAGAACAAACGCATCTAAGGCCACCGGAAAATGCTAAAATTTTTCAAAGTGGGGAAAAGATGGGAGTTGACAGTCCCCAACATATCAGACTTAGTCAACCTTCCGAAAATGGAACTTACTGCGCCAGTTGATCAGTTCAGTTTGGCAGAAAGAAAAAGATCACAGATCCAGCCAGTAGCCCCAAATTGGCAATCGCATGAGTTCTTAACGGACATGTGAAAAGTGCCAAAATTATTTCTGGAAACAAGTTTGTGTTTGGGAGTGCATAATGCACCAATTTGCATATCCATAATGCACTTGAATATGTAAAATTCTCTAAAGTGAGGAAAGGCGGGATTTGGCGGTCCCCCTAAAGGTGAGTGCAGACCAACTTCCAGAGAAGGTCCCTAACCCCCCTCGATTGGCAAGAAAAAGAAAAAACTACAAGATTCAGAGCGAGCAAATCCCATCTACGGACATGTGAAATGCACCAATCATTCTCGAACGAGAGAGTGAAAGAAAGTGAGAGGTGAGGGTTTTGGAGTGCTATATTGACCCAAATTGCATCTGAGGCACCAGAAGAAAATGCAAAAACTTCCAGTCGTGAGGAGGGGGGGGGGGGGACCGGGAGTCCTGTGAAAGTCAGGTTTAGACCAACTCCCAAAGAAGGGAACTCATGCTCTCGATGTGGCAGAAAAAATCGCAAGATTCAGCAAGTCGCTTCTAAAAACATTCAAAAAGCGAACGAAATTATTTGGAGGGAAAGCGAGTGTTTCGGGGTCCTATACTGCACCAAACTGCATCTAAGCCACCTGAAAATGCAAAATTTTCTCAAAGTGGTGACGAAGGGGGACTTTGGGGTCCCCTGAAAGGTGTGAGAATTAGACAACTCCCAAAGAAGGGAACCCACTGCCCTTGATTTGGCAGCAAACATCACAAGACGTGAAGCAGCAATCGCATTTGAAGGCATGCGAAAATGCCACAATTATTTCTGGAAGAAGTGGTGTTCGGAAGTCCTTTTGCTCCAAATTGCATCTCAGGCAACCTAAAAATGCAAAAAAAAGTTTTCCAAAGGGGGGTAGGGGGGACTTCGAAGGTTCCCTGAAAGGTGAGGTTAGACCCAACTCCCAAAGAAGACGAGTCACTGCCTCGATTCGGCAGCAAAAACATCACAAGATTCAACGAGCAAACCACATCTAAAGACATGTGAGAATGAACAATTAGTTATGGCAAAAGAATTGCGTTTTGGAGTCCATGTGCACCAAACTGCATCTAAGCCACCTGAAAATGCAAAAGTTTCCCAAAGTGGGATTCGGACTTCGGCGGCCCCGGAGGAAAAGGGGTGAGATCAGACAAACCCAAAAGAAGGGAAGCTTCTAATGCCTAAATTGGCCGCAAAAAATCAACGATTCATAGCAGCAAAACGCATGTAAGAACATGTGATATTGCAAAAATATTCTGGAGAAGGAAGCAGTGGGTTGGAGTGCTATAATGCACAAATTGCATCTAAGGTCATCTGAAAATGACAAAAATTCTCCAAAGGGGAGGGGGACACCCCCTCCCTTAAGAGTAGAACAACCAAGATAGATGCCAAAGGAATTTAGCCCACATTATTGAAAAATAAATCAAGACTGGTTTTAATTTACACGTTAACATCTAGACAGAACACTATCTTCCGGAAGCATCTCCACTCATTAATAACTCTCTGCGATAAGAAAGATTACGACTGTCCGATCTACAGCGTTAAGTGCCACGAAGCTCGAGGCAGTGACCCCTATTGGTAGTAGAACTGGAAAACTCAAAGAAATCGTGGAAGGAGAGGCCCTCGAATCCATGAAACATTTTGAAAACATGAATCAAATTACCCCGCATTCGTCTCAGCTCAATAGACGTAGTAAGACCGGACGTCCTAATTATTTCCTCGTTAGGTAAGATCTCTCTAAGACAGTGAATTAACTAGTGGCCATTCGCGTAACGTTGCAATTACCTGCTGTTTTCGAGAAATATGGTTTCCATACTCGCGACAGAATACTCCAGGTGAGGTCTCACCAGATGCTTAAAAAGCCTGACAACATATATTATCAAGGAAATGAAAGTGGAGTCTAATCCAAGCAAGACTCAGTTACCTTCCATCGCAGCTCAGCACATGCTTAGGTTCAAAGAAGAGAAAAAAATAACAACGAGATTCTTTTCTGGTTAACCTGATGAATATTCGCCCATTACCTTGAAAGAAGCGTCGGTTGCAATTTGCATTGTGGAAACCAACACACACTTGCACTTTCGGTCGTTGAAAAACATTGGCAATCGAAAGACCATTAGGAGATTATATCAGATCCCTTTGGATAATTGCAACATCATCAGGTCGGAATCGTCAATATACGCCAGAAAAAAGTGAGGCCCAAGAACCGATCTTGGGGAACACCATTGGTGACCTTTTGCCAGGGGACGAACGCCCATTGATAACAACTAGTTATTTCCCTATTGAGAAGACAATGCCGAATCCACTCAGGGAAATTCCTCTCAATGCCAACTTTTCAATTTTCGCAAGAGACGCTCATGAGGAACCTTGTCAAAAGCTTTTTTGGAAGTCTAGGACAATTATATCAAACAGCATGTCTTGTCAAGCTGCACTAGTAAATCCTTTCATACCCTCTGAGATAATAGTCAAACAGAACATTTTTCTTGAAAACCATGCTGAGAACACCAAATTAGACTATACTCATTGAAAAAAAATCGACAATATGATCCGAATGAGGATTCTAACCACCCTTGCAGAGGTCAAACATAGTAAGACTCACTGGTCTGTACTCACAAGGAAGAGACCGGTTGCTCGACTCCGAACAACACCTTATGTGACAAAATTTTGTTGAAAATAATAGCTAATGGAACCGACAACTGGTCAGCCAAGATGTCGTCGTTGTATTATTAGGTGTCCCTTTCTCCGCTTTCCCCTTATTGATTCCTGACATAAGCAGAAGGAATCTAGCAAGGTCCATGCCTGGGCGTATGTAGTGTGTTGTGTGTGTGTTCTTGTGTGTGGTGTGGGCGGGGGGGGCGCCGGTGGTTACATCAAAGTGACGCCCCCTTCCTAAAGTTACTATCAAGTGAAGCCTTTTCAGCAAGTTGAAGCCATTCTTATAAGGGGGGCTTTTCACGTTGTTAGTGCCTGGAAAGGAAAAGTGAGTGTTTGCTTCGATTATCACTATCATCATATATGGTTGGATTTCTTTGCATGTTATATAGGTTTTTTGCCCACGCCCACGATTTCAGTATAACGCTCTCTATTTCACTGTAATATGAACAGCATCATCTAGACGCCCCTCTATTCCAAAATCTATATCCCCACGGCAGCGTGACTGAGAACTGGTATGATCCAACAAGGAACCAGAGTTCACCACTCCATGAGCTCTGCCAGTTCTCCTTTATCAACATCAGGCAGAATTCAGAACCACTTATATTTAACCCAATAGTATTGTGATGCACACCAGCCACAAGGTCGTTGAAATTATTCAAGTTTTCCGAACGGTAATTTTTTTAAGAACGCTAGCCATCTCTGGACTATCGCTGGTTGAATTACCTGAATCGGACACAAACAGTGGAACATTGCTGTCCTCCACTTTCGCTTCCCCCTAACTTAGAGTATGTATGTGGGGATGGAACACCAACCCTCATAATATTCAGATTCAAACATATGTCAGTTACATAGTACACAGATTATTTTTGCTTGTTACTGTCATTTCTATAGGAGAGGGCATTTGTTTTTCAAAAATGGCTAGTGTGGGTATATAATAAACGGTCCCTCTAGGGCCCCGAAGGGTTAATTTCCAGCGAAGTGGGAGGGTCAAACCAAAAAAAATCCTGGTCAGATCCAGCGCCAACACAGGTGCGATCCGCTTAGATAGTGACCTGGGTCTCCCAGTTTGGAAAAATTCCTGCATACGCCCCTAATACTGATTCATATCCGTAATTGATACTGATCATTAGGAATTAGAATAATTCGAATGTCAAACCTGATGGCAGAGTAGCTCTGAGATTCTTCACCAAGGGAGGGCGTTAGCTCCACCATAATTATGCACACGAATCGGATCGACCCGCTGACGTACTCTCCTGAGGTCACAAACCAAATTTGTGGGTATTCCACCTTTCGGGAGGGGTTGTTTTGACAGCTGGCGTGGTCAACAGCGTTTGTCATTCTCCTGCGGAGGTTATGGTTGTTGGATGCATCTAAGCAACGAAACGTACTAGCCTACCATGTTTCATCAAAACTCAAACATGTAATGTGAGGTGATACAAATCTTGAACAAACCTGACTATGAATGTTCATACTTCAAGAGTAGACGCTGATTACTACATTGACAACATGGGGAGGCGTGTAAAATGATGATGTTCCTCTTCTTTAGAAGATGTACCAGTCCGTTCCAACAGTCTTTGCGTTTTGAAAGCATCCCACAAACGAGAGACACCACTGAATGTAGCAGCAAGGGCGGATCCAGAGGGGGGCCGAGGGTAGAGAGGGGGGAAGGGGTACGTGCCATCACCGAATAATGTGGAGCGTGAAGAAAAACTAGACGATAGTGTGGTCTTAAAATAGTAACAGTGAGTGTGGTCTTAAAACAGTTGATTGTGATCAAAGTAAACCTTTGAAGCGGTACACAAGCATCTATGCGGAGTGCCACCGCGGCGTGGAGCGCGGATATGATGCCAAATATTTTAGAAGAGAACATGGTGGCACCTCTGAGAGATTAAATTCCCGTCTGGACGGCTACTGGAAGCTCTCCAAAACGCCATCAGTAAATATGCTTAACATATGTTTTGTGTCCGAAGAACATGATAGTTATAGATGTTGAACAACGTGAGTACATTTCTACATGCATAGGCCTATCTACTTGATAATAACGAATAATGAAGCCTGATTGATCGTCAATTTGGAGGGGAATGTAAAATGGCGGTCCGGGAGCAGGTTGAAAATAATTCATATCCCATGGCCTGCTTCGATATCATCTGAGCACTAGTCGGGAATTGAGAGAAGGGTCGAGTCATCGCCGTGCTCATCTACGATTAATATGCCCCATGCTTGGGGGGGTGGGGCGTTTTGATGTAGCATTACCTGGCTTCCAGAACCGGTAGGAACGAGATCCAACAGATAAATTTGGGAGAAATGTCATTCGCTATACCAGGAAATTGTAGGGTGGGGGTTGGCACAAGCGAGCTGGATGACCCATGGCAAGACATAGAAGTATGTCAGAAACAGGTGATAAACAAAAAAAAAAAATATAACCCTACTCTAAAAGCATTGGTGTCGATCTATTTCGAAAGTGGGGGGACACATCGAATGCATTCCCCTTAGCTCCGAGGCGTCAATATCAGTTTTGGCGCGGAGCGTGCTAAAAAGATTTCAGTTTTCCATACGACTCTAATCGCCCGGAAACGGCACTTGCCAGGCTCGATAGCACCCATCTACATATGTGACTTGAGTAAAAGACAAACAAAAAAGTTGTCATTGTGCAAGATGATTTTTCGTATATCACACATGGCAAATGTTTTTATTACCTTTTCTACTCTGGCTCTATTTTTTGCTTGAATCCAGTGGTCTACCGAACGGTCTCTTGCGGGATCGAAGGGGAAAAGCCCCAGGCGAACGGAATTATTCCAATTTAGGGGTCAGAAAAATTAACCCAAATTCTACAAGTCCGCACCGGAAAGTACTAGCGCGCGCGAAGCCCGCGATTTTTTTCTCTCGAAAATTCTCAGGGAAATTGGGGGGGGGGGGGGGGCAGTCTTCCCCAAGGCTCCTGAAATTATTTGAGTGAACAGAATCATTGAATGCATTACTTCTCATATTTCAACGCCTGGTAGAAAAGGCCATTGCGTTCGAAACACTTGAAAAGGTATGCCTTTGGCTATCGATTAAAATTCGGAATCTCATAGAAACATGGGTAATCCTTCGACTCTGGCCCTAGTGGAGTCCATATCTTCACCTGGGTTCCGCTCCTGGAATTAGTGAATGGAGACATTTTTTAAAATTGCATCATTGAGATGATCATCGAATTATGATTATCCACTGTGGAACCACCCGCACACCCGCCATATTAAAATGACGAGGTGCACGGTACACGTTCACAGGTTCAGTTAATTGGGGCAAAACAACTTACCCAGACTCAAAAAGGTCAGTGGATTTCATTGCAGTTTAGATGCACAAACACTGACTTACATCAGTCTTTGTGTTTTGGCAATATTTAATTAGGCGAAATTCTGCCACCAATTTCATAACTTTTCATTTTGACTTTGCCAAATTTTCTTCCCCTTATTTGCTCCAAATTTGTGTTATTTCGTTCGTATTTTCACTCTCCAATTTTCCTGCAACCCCCGGCCAGTATCGTGGTCTGTACGCATCAGTGATGTACTTACCATCTCATATATTGGGCATAGATTTTAATTGTCATGTCTTGGGGTTGAAAATCCCTCACATGCCCGAATTGTGTAAATGTTTGCAATTAGCGATTCGGTTCGAAAGGGAAAATGATGCTGATGAGTGGCATAAGCGTACGGGCCCCATCTAATTTAGGGCCTAAATGGAACGGAAGAAAAACAGCCTTTTCCTTTTTTCTGTCGACATTTTCAGAAGTTTTGTCATTTTTTGCCCGAAATTTTCATCTCAAAAAACTTTGCGCTCTTTAAAGGGCTACGCGAATTGGTAAGTTTGAGCCAGAAATCAAAACAGTTTGGATTCACAATTGGTAATTCTGAACAAACTATGTAGCCTAGTTACACTGTCCAGACTGGGCGTAACTCAAAATGATTTTTCGGGTGACCCCGTCCCTTTGTGAAAGTTTGCTTTAGGTGGCAATCCATGCTCTAAAATGTGAATTTCGATGTGCCAAAAGCTTTATTCATTTTTTTTTTTTTTTTTTTTTTTTTTTTTTTGTTTAAAGTGGGGTGGGGGAGGGGGGGGTATGGGTCTGATCCTACCTTACCATGGGCCACCGAATGTCCTCAGTTGGGGTCTAGGAAAAGTTTCTGGAAGGCAACCGGAAAGCCCAATTCTCAAGAGGAACCCAGGTTATACATTTTTGTTTTGGCTAGGCCTCGTACCCGTTTGTTTCGACGGAACAAAAGTTTGACGTGATATCGCAAAGTTTATTCGATTTTGAAGGTAAACACACAGAAAGTCCGAAGAGTGCTAGTTTCACACTGTTTCCATTCTGGTATAGCCTTATGATAAAAAAAGCTTCTCATCTTTGCTAAATTACATCATTTCTGCCTGGGTTTTGGTACATAACATATTATTCCTAATAGCGCATTACAATTCGGACTTCTCGACGCGCTCCACAATTTTTTTTTGCTGTCTCGTTTCGAGCAGGCCCGAATGTTCTGTTCCGATTGTTTAAATTGCAGTGCCAAGATATAGTATTGTCAAATTTGGAGTGCTCATATATCGAGTGGGCTTTCAGCTGTCTAGAATGCCCATGTCTGGGAAGCTATTTTGATATAATATACTTTCCCAATTCCAAAATTGCACTCAAAAATTTTCTGCAACTCTCGAAAAATGTTAGTAATTAATATCGCCTAATAGATAAAATAACATTATGTAGTATTATTCTGTAGAAGATTTGCTGTACAAAATATAGGTTTCGCCCTGCATGCCAAAGTCACTTTTTCGCGAGTTAGAGTTAGAGTACAGGAGGAGCTTAAGTGAAGATGTGATTTGGCACGGTGTATTGTACATTTATCTGGAATGTATTTCTAATTTTCGAAAATCGAGATTTTCGGCTTTGATTGATATAGGTATAACACATAGGTAAACATATTGTTGAGGGAGTCATGCTGGTCATGCAGCCACGAAAATGAATCTCTTGTTGAAAGTAATAAGGCAACGGTTTTGCCGGACGTGTGAAAAGATAGGTATGTTGAAAGACTGGAGACACGTATGGAAGGGAGACAAATAGGGAGACATAGCAGCTGTTTAGCTTTCAGTCAACCGACATATCAGGCCTGAGCCATCCGCCTAACTCTCTGAGTACCCGCAAATATGCTCATTGTATACAGTCCATATAATCGCTATTTCGAATTTCAATCTGTAACAATCCTGGTTTATACCAGCATAATATTCTCCTATTTCATTGAAATAGGAGATATTCGCTTGTTAATTGGCAGTCGGGGAAGATAGGCGACGTGTTACAATATTGCATGGAGCCACTATGACGCCTCGCGCGAGTGGAGTGGGTTGGAGCCAGATCCGCCAGAACGGCTTTTCGCAGCTTATATTAGGCGCATATTTGCGGGTACCTCAGAGTTAGGAGTAATGGCTCAGGCCTGCACTGTCGGTGTGGACGGCTGAAGCTAAACGGCGGCTTTGTTGGCTGGAACTGGTATGTTTTTTGGGGCATTTATCAGTACTTGGGAACCGCCGCTATTCCTGTGTCAGGATATTTTACCCGAGAAGGGGTGGGGTACAGACTCTGAAACGATAAAACTGTTGCTGCATGCCAACTTTCTTGATCTTTCTATTATTCCAATATCGGTTAATTTATATTCATTTTTTCGCTCATATTTTCACTATGTATCTGCTGCACATCAGAGGAGTGGGGTGCGGACTGCGTCACTTGAGGAAGGGGCCCTGGTACCCCCAGACGCTGCTGAAAGCTCTAATCATTAACTGTTAAAGCAGGGTACAGTTGAACTGAAATTGGACATGTCGTCTGGGTGAGCCAGGGATGTGTTTCAGTGGGCGTCGCTGCAGCAACAATGCCAGTAAGGGAGGAGACGGAGGGAGGGACCACGACTCCGGGGACCCCTTACGAACAAATGGGAAGTTGTTGCATGTGATCCTCCTCGGCACCCGACAAGTGCTAGTGGTGTCTTCGCTTTATAGGAGACACGGGATAGACAGTGTAAAAATTGATTTGTAAGTTGAACCAAATAAAATTTGTAGGACGAGGGACACGTTGCAAGGCTCGGGACAGGACACATAAATCAACCTCAAATTGACGTGTCTGTTTTCACACACATATCGGCTTTAATAAACGGGTGTGTTTAAGACGGGAAGTAGTGATTATCCTTTTTACATTGTATACAAGAGTAAATATTAGTTTTACGTCGGAGGAGAAGAATAAAACTTGGTATACATGGATTCACCACATGATCAATATTATATATTGGAAGGCCGAGAGGGCTTCACTCTGCTGAGATGGGCAAGGAACATAACAACGTTTTGTATTAGAAAGTTAATGGCATCTAATTGTAGTAATATTTAGCGAGTCTACAGGTTGACATCTTGTGTGAGTTAGCGTGCTTCCACTTGCAGGAATGGACAGAGAATGCACAGTTTGATATGTGAGTAGAATGCACGCACCAGTCTTTCCTTTCTGCTGTACATAGTCCCATGTGTAGGTAGCTAAAGCGATATCAATACCGGGACATGAGATAGAGGTTCGTTTTATGGAGGCACGAGATGTAAAATTGATATTTATGTTGAAATCAATTAAATACACGATATGGAAATATTCTGGGGGAGCATGCAGGCGGAGGGCACTCAATTCGAGGGCAATATACAGAACCGACCCCCCCCCCCCCGGGTTGGCCACAGTCTGGATAGAGGTCGGCCGTCTCAGGGGTTTTGTGAGCGATAGGACCGGAGGGGTTCAGAATCCTGGATCAAGGAGGGTCATACGAAAGACAACTTCAAAAAATGGTACCTGTGGCCTTCTCTCTGGACGTCGCCACAAGGGATTGAGAGCAGGGACAAACGGCGGGGTAGGACAATTTGCAAGTTGCCGTCTGCGTTGTGATTACCCCACCCCCACAGTAAGGTACTGCCACAAGAGGCATTGCCCTATTCCGTTGTACCTGGTGAGGGATTTCGCAGCTGACGTGTCTCGACTCTCACACACATGTCGGCTGGAGATCAATTAAATAAACGGGTGTGTGAGTAGAAAGGTCTTTTCCATATTGAATACAAGAGGATAGCATTAGTGTCATGCTTGACAGGAGAAAATAAACACTTGGTTTATTATATTATTGACCAATATTAATATTGGAAGGCAGAGCAGTAGGGCTTCACTTTGCTGGATGAGCCAGACGATGGACCATTTCATGAAAACCCCAGTCACTGGTAATGCCATTGCGTTTTGAACTTTCTCAGGCCGAGATTTTTAGCATGTCCACTTGCCCCACTAACTTAGGGAAAGGATCTACATAACTCTTGGTTCGGCCAAACATGGACTATGCCAAGTGCTGCTGGGGTTTCATATACAGAGAGAAAGGTCCCCATCTATTGAGAAAGTCCAACGACAAGCAGCGCGTTTCGTTACCAAACAATTTATCGAGTCCGTGTCACTGCTATTCTCAAATCAATGAAGTGGGACGACACGGTGTTCAAAACCGAGGAGAGAGGCCTCATCGTGTGACATGCTTCTACAAATACAAAGGTCAACTGGAGGTGGATTACCATGCATACACGGGTCCAAAGCCAGACAGATTAGACGAGGACACTTGACGCAGTTTCAAGTCCCCTCTGCCAACACTGATGTTATGCAAGTCGTTTTTTTTTTCCGAGGACTCTGAAAATGGAACGGGCCTGAATGCTCAGGCAACGAAAAAGAATGTGTCGTCATTCCATACTCACATCTCAAACTGTGCTGCTAATTTTCCCCTGCCTATCCACAAAGTGAAGCCCGCCGGTTTACTCTTCATTATTTTTTGTTAATTTTTAAATCCAGCACATCGACTTAATAAACGGGTGGTGTTGAAAAAAGGGGTAATGTCCTTCTCATATTGAAATACAAGAGATACATAGTGTTATTTGAAAAAGAAAAAGAAAACTTGTATACATGTTTCACCACATTTTTGAAAAACAAAATAAAAAAAAATTCCCCCCCCAATAAATTAGCTATTGGGAGGAGCCGAGAGGCTTCACTTTCTGCTGATGGGCCAGACACATAACTCAACCTTTATAGTAAACACGTTTAATGGGCGGCCATAATTTGTATTAATATTTTGCGAGGTATACTGTGACACTTTGTGTGAAATAATACGAATCCTGCACGGTCCGTGCGTGGAATTTGAGTATCATAATATTGTAAGGCCGAGAGGGCTTCACTCTGCTGGATGGGCCAGACACCCACTAGACGTTTATATTAGAACTAGTTAATGGCGTTTTTTGATTCCTTGCCGAAGGCAAAAGAATCTATGAAGTCACCACCGTGCCGTAATGTGGTGTGTGTGTGTGCGTGCGTCTGTGTGTGGGGGGGGGGGTGTGTGACCCCCTTGTCAGCACGATATCTAAGAACGCAGCATGGTACTGATCTCAAATTAGGTACTTGGGTTGCACATATAGAAGTATGACGCCTATTGTTTTGGTGCCAAGTTTCAGATGTCATTTATGGTCACGAGAGGGCAAAGTTGAAAAAGCAACCATTGTCAGCACGATATCTAACGAACGCAAGCATGTAATCAAGTTAAATTTTGTATGTGGGTTTGCACGTATAGTGAGGATGATCCCTATTTATTTTTTGGTGTAGGTCAAGGTCATTTACGGTCACCATAGGACATCCGTATATATTTGGCATACAAACATTTTGCGAAGGAATGGCCGTAATGGCAAGTTCGTCGTCTGGGCGAACTACATCTGGGACCTACTTTGAACCTCTTTGATTTGACCTCTTTGACCTTTTATAAACCATTGTGACATTGAGTGATATTTTTTTTGTAATGACCAGATTCCCGTCTTGTTGAGACAAACTATAATGCTAATTAGACTAATTTAATGCAACACTCCTATCACAAGCATTCGAGAATGCACATGTTGGGAAAAGTCAAGACCGCCCAACCACTGGAAAGTTGTTAAACTTGACGTTTGACATTGACAATCTTGGCAACAAATATTTTAGAGGGATTGTAATGTAAAGTTTCCTTTTCCTCCATTCGTCTAGCGAACTGCATGTAGTTCGTTACGCATGGGAGCCTATATGTCGTTTTAACTTATGAATATTTTTGGGTAGCCTGGCACCTGCCACTCAGCAAATTTGAGATGCTGGTGTCAGGATAATAAATATTCGACATTATTGTGCCCAGTGCCCGATATATATCCCTCATGCAGGGGTATGTGGTACACAGAAGGAGCAAGAAGAATGAAGGGATGGATAATATTGAATTCCGAGTGGGCACTCTTTATAGAAAGAATTTGAGTATAAACCAACAATATCCCTAATCGGGGTATTTCTTGTTGTTCTTGGCCTTAAGAGCCACTAGCCTGTCCCTAGGCAATAATCGCTACACAGTTTTTTTTGTGTGCTTGCACGGGAGCTATACTTGTGACACTTTGTGTGAAATACAAGAATTACCGCACGGTCCGTGCATGGAATTTAAATTAACCAATACTATCATGAGAGTAAACCGCGGGCTTCACTCACTTCGCAGGATAGGCCGGGTAATGAACATGCACATTTCGATATGGTGAGTATGACCTGCCGCACATTCTTATCTTTGTGCCGCGCATAGACCATGCGTAGTATGCTAACGATATCACTACATGAGCTACACAGAAAAGTAAAATGACGAGTCACTTGACTCAATCACTGTCTAAATGCTGACCATTGGTAATACGACACACCTAGGCTATATCAGTGAGTCGAATGGTCAAGGGTCATTGACTCACAGAATAATGCAAGTGAATCAATTAGCCGTTACCTCTTTTTCATTTTACAGTTGACTGACATGGCCTAGTCGATTACTGTATTCTACCTATCCCACACAGCAACATTCCAATGAGTCATAATTTCCCGCGCGAACAGATAACGTCATAACAACAACAATGACCTGTTTAAGAAAGCTACTCAGTTATATACTTGAAACTTTCTTTCCCAAAATTTGCCTGACGCAAACTACCGACATTTCCGAAATTCGAGATTTTGTTCGACATTTTTCCGAGAGCGGGAGCTATGATTGTTTACTATATACATAAACTTTCCGGGTCCGTCCGGCTTTCGACTACTCATTCAAATGTAATATATCTTTATATTCAGGCCTGCAATCGAAGCATCTGAACTCATATCAATGTTGATTTTTGGTTTGTGCCAGCTGAGCTAGGCTCAAATCATTAGCTGGACCTTGGCTGGGTCCCATGATAATTGATGTGGCCTCGCCTAACGTTCCGAGCCCATGGCCTCCATAAAACTGCATACCCAGCCAAACCGGAACGTTTTTTCGAAACATGTTTCGTATATGTTTTTTTTGAAAACGTTTTAGTTGGAGTAAACACGAATGTTACGGAACGTTTCCATACAACCCAAGAATGTTTTTGGGGAAATATTCTAGAAACATTTCAATTTCCTTTGTACTCTACGCGTCAATTTAGGAGTTTCAAACAGCAAACCTAGGAAACAAAACGATAATATAATATACTAAGACAACACTAACATAACTAAATTCCCTTTTGGCTCACATCTTTGCCACCAAAACCCTTTTAGAACACTTCAAACCTCTTGATGTTTTCAAAACTTTTTCTTCAAAACGTTTGTGAAACAAAGAACGTTCCGAAACAGCATCGAAACATGTTGAAAATGTTTTTAACGTTTTGTGGTTGTAGGGTACGGCTAAGCTGCTAGGCCATCCCGTTTGTCGGTGTCGGCTAACTCGGTATCTATACATACATACAGCATATTACACCCTCTCTGGCAACTTTATGTGCTTAGGCTAGGCTTGCCTAGCCTTTAGTTCACAGGCCACTACCTATTTGTTTTTGAAATCTCTGATTTGTAGTTGTAGTTTGTACTGAAGGCTGAAGCATGGCTGGGCATAGCCTAGGGCTAAGTTGTAGCCGGGTGCCTATCCTCTCTTGGCGTCGAATGTCCGGGGTGTGTTGACTTTTGTCCCTTTGCTGGTTTCCCTCCTGATATTCCAGGGGGAGCTGTAACTCGGAGGGTGCAAGTAGTAGGTGGTGGTGCTGTCAGTACTTCGTGGGAGGGGTGTTGCTAAACATTTATGTAGGCCCAAATTTCCGCGTCTGATGTCGTATGAGATCTTGACATCAATAAATCCTGGGCATTCCCTTCCAAACTTCGCATGGTATGTGGAAACAACGAATTACTAAAAGCTTACTGGTTATATACTGGTTGAGTGTAACTAACTTCTGTAAGTTTGTGGCATGGCACTGTATGGTGGGGGTTGGGGGAGTAGTAGGCCTAGTACTATTATTCTCTTACTGGTACTCGTCATAGCATTATGCAAGAAAGTTCCAGATGATGAATTTTCAGTAGGCCTTATCCAGCTTTATGGCAGGGAATGAATTAGACAGACTAGCTCTGGCCCGATTTGCATGACGACAACGATAAAAATTTTGTCATTTTTTATGGGGTATCCCATATGACAACTGTGAGTATCAGACACACCAAATTTGACAAATATTTGAAGACAATCCTAGATATTTACATGAAAATGAACGTGGTTTCAAGATCACATGTGGAATGGAAGGATTGAAAAAATTCAAAAAAGTCCCCCTATCGTTCGGTCTCCTTAAAAAACATATCAACGCAAAAATAGAGCATGTGGACCTATACCTAACACATATGAAGCTGCACATTTAGAGGAAACGTCCGACTATCTTCATGAAATGAGGTTCAGCTAGAAAAAACCCAACATTGAGAATGAAATGGCTGTCATGCATATCATAATCACAAGAGCAAGATAGGGACTATTGTAGAAGTTCATTTTCATTACACAAGGCAGATAGCATTATTTTTCATGAAACTTGGGGAAGAGAACAAAATCCTGCAAATTCATGCTCTCGTATGGTCAGTGAACGCAATGAGTTCATTCAAGATTACTTCAGTAGATATTCACACTCATTATAATCTTATCCTAACCAGAAATGTTTTCAGCAAGCAAGGATATTAAGGGTTTGAAGAAATTTGTCACCTTTTTGCAAGAATTTAGATCCTGCGATAGATGAACACACGCAAACAAGATCCTCTCTATTTTTGCTGAGCATTTGGAATTTGTTCAACCAGAAGAACTGTCTACTTGGGCATGATGAACCAGTATTAACCTGAAACTCACGAATGTATTTTTCAATCAGAATCTTGAAGGCACTCGTGAACATGATGATGTTCGCCCACATGTATTATAGGCATGCCGCTTCAATGGAGATTGCATGATTTTCGTGATGGACAATATCATGAACAACAGTCTTGTATTCTCTATGGATGAATAAACCCTACTTCAGACAATTTATATATACCATCACGATTTCCAGTGGTTAACCCGTTGGGTACTAGAATAAAGAAATACAAACTGACTGCTTTCTATTTTGTACTTGGCAACCTCCCTCCACAATTCCGCACGTTAGAGGGTGATAAACTCCTTATACTTTGTCGCTCGGAACTCTTGAAAAAGCATGGAATGTCGGTTGTTATTGAGAGGCTAATAGTCTCTGATCTCATGTCCTTTGGAGACGGATGGCTTGAATTTTCATGAAACGATGAGCAGGAATATGTTTTTCGCGGCATTCGAACGCAGACAACTGGCTGCACACCCACTCGGAATGGCTTGTTTTGGCGATTTTACACAAGTCGTTGTGTCGTTTTTGTATGTCACCAGGGAGGAGATGCAAGAAATTTTTCGGCTTATAATCCGTAAGATTGCGCAATGGGCCGGTCGATCACGGGGGGGGTGTGGGGGGGGGGGACATGTTCCCCAAATATTTTTTGGGACGGGTGGGGGGGCACATGTCCCCAATATTTTGGTGAGGGGGGGACATACATAGCCCCCAATAGTTTGCGGACTGGTGACAAAAATCCTATGATCATATTACAGTACGGCATAACACAAAAGTCTAACTCATATTTCTTATTATATTTCTTGATTTTTATGTTGGGGGACGGACTAAAGCAGAAAAAAACATCGCGCGCTGTCTTCTTCTTTCTTACATGTCTAATACGTAGGCCCACGTGTGCAATAACTTTGTCAGATCTGCAAAATTTGGACTTTGATTCACCTGTTGCCCCCCCCCCCCCTCCCCACTACAACAATGCCGGAATCCAACGTCATTTGTCTTACATGCCACCCAGTTTAGTCTACTCTGATCCCTTATTGTTCCAGATTGGCTTTGCCAGCCTGACTTTCTGTTTTTAATAGAAGAATGAAAGCATATGTAACGACAACAACTGGTCAGGGGATCGTGCACATTAAGTATGGAGATTTGCGTGATTGACGAATGGAACTATACAGCGCGGAGCGGGGCGAAACATTTGGAGCTCATGAGAATTTTGGACAAAAATTTGAGCGAACACAAATCTGAAAATGACCAATTGTCTGCTACTGGCTCAATCTTTTAAATCAAATGCCCGAAAATGCACACATTTCCATGACAGTAATGTTCGAGCAATTTTAATGCTGCGGGCAGCCTCCAACCAATTGGGAAGGGTCCTCCTGAATATCTCTAAGACATGGCTATGTGGTAGGGAATGGAGACCCGATGAAGAAATGTACGGTTTAACATCGATCAGTTTTTTCCGAAAATTTACCCTCAATCTCTCAATTTTGAAAATTTGACCCTCAGTGAATCGATTTCACATTTCCCAGAGAGATTCAATGTCCATTTAGAAGAGGTGAATGTTACACCGAAAGCCCATTTCCGCACAACTATGCTCGTCATCCTACACTTGGGCCACTTGTACACTGTTTGGAACTTTACGGGTTCGGAAGTAAACATATTATTTCACGGACTAGCGTATAAACAAAAAATAGGGAGATTATAATGAAGTCCATCTGATACGCATCGTACAGCAATGTCTGTATCCTACTACTCAATTTTCGTTTTGTAAGTGATCAACCAAGTAACTGTGAGAGGGGTTTCATTTTCTGTGCGTTATTGTTGGACCATAATGTTCAGGACACCCCTACAATCCCAGTCTTGGGAGGAAATGAGAACTTCTTTCAGCATGTCTGTTACATTGAGTGGGGCTAAACACGCTGCCAGCTGTTGGTGTAGGATTTTCAGATTATTGGATTCCCCCCCTTGGTTTTGTATTCAGTTTCATGGTTCACTGACTTCAATCTTGTTGTGCTGAATTACAAACTCACCCACATGAAGCATTTTGGATCTAATCATCATCATCAATCAAGTGCCGTCGTTGTTGAAGCAAGTTCCGTCTTCGAATCGAAGTTGCCACAATAAGCTCTCCTTCTACTAGATGTTGCTTCACTTTGTGATCAAATCAGTCCTGTGTGGAGGTGTATTCGTGAGAGTTGTCCGATGTGTATCTACTTTGTCGTCGCCAAAAACATACGATTTGCATAAATTTGCACAAGTAATGAAAATTGGCCAGAATGCATTTGTAACAAGATATCTCTTGATCGTAATATGCATTGGGTTATCAGTTCAGCGTATATAACACATATGAAGTTTACACGAACTTGATTAGATTTCTGGCATTATATCGTCTGATAAAGAGTTAATTCGCATGATTATACATTTTAAAAGAGTGATGGATTTGACAAAACTTGGTGGGGATGGTTTATCCATAGTCCCGATAAATTTGACAGTAGGGTCGAGGGTCCACCAAAGGTCATTTATTGTGACTAAATTGCATTTAAGTAGTCTAACTTTGTCATAATTTATGCAGATTTATCAAAGTTTGTGAATTTCATGAAAACTTGGTTGAGCTGCGGACACCTTCAATTCTGATCAATTTAACAACAGTGTCAAGGTCACTGAAGGTCATTTGATGGGACTAATTTGCATAATTAGCAATTGTTAAAAGTCTGCTTGTTAAAACAAGAAAAAGATGCTGAGAGGAGCGTGTAGCTAACTAACACTCCGATTTTAATCACTAGAGGGCCCTGTCACACCAGTGTACAGCCCTCTGTTGCGTGCAAAACATGGCTTGAATTTTGCAGCGACAGAAACTGGACACGATGGGATCGGCGGAGAGTCTGAGAGTTGGGTGCGGCTGCCAGCTTTGTGGACAACCCAGGTACGAGTTATAGGCCTCCTAAACAGGACCGGGGTCATATATCTGTGAGTGCTTTGAGGGCAGCAAGTTCGTCAATATTAGGTGCCAGTTACATCAAATGTCAGAATTATTATATCAACAAATAAACTAAGAGAGTGGTGCAGGGTACCTGCCACTTGGGCAGTCAATGTACTGCTTCCTGGAAAACGGTCCCCTCCGGGTGGCCCGGGAAGATAGTATCCTGTGGATATGAACTCGAGGCAACAGGACTTTTTTTTAATAGAAAATCAAGGCGTACACTAAATTGCTCTCCTGGAATTGCGAAGGCTCTGAAATTGCTCTCCTGGACAAAAAGTAAGGAGGGGAGAAAGAGGGGGGGAGGGGGGGGGGAGGGGGGGAGTACAAGTGCTATTCTTCCAGGTGGGCAACTACTCTCCGCGGGAATTGCCATTCAAAATTTCACCAGAAAGGCCGCCCCAAACCAAAAAGACTGATCAATCTGTGAAAAACAATGAGGTTTTCTCATCTCCAACACCAGGCACTTGCCTAACAACTCGAACTCCCGGGCGCTAAGAGGAATTGAACCGGGAATTCCACAGTGGGAAGAGGATTGCCTTCACCCTGATCTAAACCACCAGTCCAGGAGTGTGTGAGGTTTTGATTTACCTTCAGTATTGTAGGTAGGTATAGGTTGGTTGCGAGGAAAAGAAGTTGATCAGTTGAAGATTACGCTGGTGGCATTTCTCTACTTCCACCTCCTATGCAAATACTCGTCGAAAGCCTCTGCACTGTTCAGCAAATAAAAAGAGGTGTGATGTGTTGGTGCCTCATGAAATTGGGCCCCAGAGGATGAGCACAAAATAAAGTAAAACCACAACTCGATGAGACCCCTCTTGAACTCATCCGCATTTTATTAGAATATTTACAGGCAATAGACGCCAACAGAGAATATTATACTGTTTATTTTGCCTAGCCAACAAAAAACGGATGGCGCCCGTAAAACTCAACGGAATGTGAAAGACTTGGCTAAGAAAGCTCACAGTCACACGGAACCTAGACCTTCTGCTGCCACTGCACACCTATATTAGTACACCAACTGCGTGTCCAGAAAGCTATCCCAGGCCGATTTCGGCAGTGACGACCTACATATAAATACATCCACAGCACCGTTGCCACCTCTGGCTTTTGAGGGCGATAGATTCTCACAATTAAAAACATTTTCAAAATAGCGACGTTATGCAAAAGACGGTGCGGAGATGGGTCGGGAGATTTGAATACGGTTTTTACAAGCATACTGTCTTATTAGCACTGCCTACTTCGCAAACTCTTAAACAGTTTTTAGCAGGATAATTCCTAAAACGCGAGTGGCAACACCCTTACAGAGGCCTTTACCAGCTGTATTTTTGCGTGGACCTGATAACCGCAGATTTGGGGGGGAGTTAAGGAATTTTGTTAATTTGCTTCATACATTCACCGGCAAACACATCTTCATATTATAATGAAGAGTTGAGGATAGACTTTAAAAAAAAATGCTTCAACAGTTTTACGGAAACAGTTTATCCCATATTCTGTTCAGTGCGATCAATGAAAACGTTACAACATGTGTTCAAAAACATTGAGAACGACGGTTTGAGGACTACAAGTTTGCCGGGACGGCTACAATACAAGAGATTCCATCGCTCGTAAAAAACGACCGTTTTGTGGGATCTGACTGACACCATGTCAACTTTTTTTCACCGTTGTATTTAAAAAAAAAATGCCAAGTATAGAAAAGTGAAAACTCGACCGTGATATTCGTGCGCCGGTCGTCTCTTTATTACGCATTTCGAGTCAATGCAGCTTCAGCGAAATGCCGCGAAATTTAAAATACTGTGTGCACACAAGCGCGCAATGGTCACGAATGTGCCGCGCGGGCCTTATGTACGTGCCATCGCGTTCCGCTCACTGTACAATAGTGAATACGACAAGTTCATGACCTTTAGTTTCACCTCCTACAAACACAAAAAACGTTTTAAAGCCATTTTAAACACGTTTCGCTTGCTTGTTTCGAAAACGTTCTTTTGTGGTAACACAAAGGTTAGGAGAATTTTCCAGAACGTTTCACAAACGTGTGATGAAAGGTTTTGAAAACATTTCCAAAAATTTCTCGTAGTATTCTAAAAGGGTTGGTTGGCGAAATATTTTGCGCCAAACGGATTTAAGTTATATGTTAGTGTGCGGAAGTATTATATTATATTATCGTTTTTTCTTGGTTTCTAACCCTAAATTTGAAAGTAAAATTGAAAATGTTTCGCAGAATATCCCAAAACATTTGGGGAGGGATGGAAACATTTTCGTGTTACTCAACATAAAACGGTTTTCAGACAACATATAAGAAACATTGTTCGAAAACGTTCGTGTTGCTGGGTTACTAAGCAACGATAATAGAGATGAAAGGAGGGGGGCAAAAATGCTGGAATTAGAGAAGGTATCCAGATTATTGCATTTACGGGTATTTCGGTGTTGTAGTTAAATGAAGGGCGTAGCTGGCCCTCCCGCCACGTAGGCTTCGCGTACGGCGACGGTTCACCACAAGTACATCGCAATTGATCGATAACAGTACAGCAAGTTCATTGACTTTTCAGAAATAAGCAAACCTATATTACTGAATTAAAAGGGGTTGGTTATGTGAAATTTGGGAATTAGGGTATTAGTTTTTTCAAACACTTCCAAAATGTGTATTTTTCGATTGGAACTTGTATGTTTATCTGTCTCTCGCAGTCTGGTAACAATCTACTGATCTGGGCATCGTTAGTAGCCTGGTTAGGCCTGATCACACTACGAACAAACAACACAAATAAGAAGATAACCCAGGGTTGTAATACACGATTTTCCAAGAGGGGTGTGAACTTTGGACCGATAGGATGTTCTGTCTGAGACCGAACTTTTTTGATTGCTATTTTGTCATTTTCCCAGGTTTCTTTCGGCGACCGTGGCGACTTCACGACGAGGGGGGGGGGGGGGGGGCGGGATCTTCTGTAGGTGGCTCGTATAACGCGTCCATTTGTGACAGTTTTTATGGCATCCTTCGTTCACGAAAATCCGTCTTCGGGGGGTCTATTCCAAGGTTACGGGAAAATCGGCTTTGGCCGATCAGCGACCGTCTTTTCAATATCTCGGGGGGGGGGGGGGAGGCGGAGAGGGGGTCTACCCGCCACACACACCCCTATTCACGACCCTGCCAGATATAAACTGCATAAATCATAGACAATGACCTGATGCTGGATGAGTTACGGCCAGAATGGTAACTTTATTCCATCGGATGATTAATTGCCCAAATAACGGTGCAGGCGTGATAGAAAAAGCGCAGATAAGAATTACCCATTCAGAATTGCGTGTTTTTGTGTATCGTCAGCTGCACCTGATTTTGTTTATGGCTACGTGAGACGCGCTATGAAGCACGATCTGGTTCAGCACCACATGAGCGCAGACGTCACTAGTCCTTGGCTACACAAAACACGCTGGACATATTTTTAAACGAACTTCAAGGACCGCGGGAACTAAAGGAGCAGGGGGCGGCAACAGGGGGGGGACGGTGGGGGGGGATGTCCCCCATTTTTGACATGCTCCCATGACCTTTAACATTTTTTCACACAGTAAAAATTTTGAAAATGTGGCCATATCCCCCACTTTCGAGAGAGGGGGGTCCTGGTGGTGACGCCCATGAAAAGGAGGGTTTAGCCAGGATTTAGTGGAAACGCTCGCAGGTGGTTCCAATGATCAATCGGGTGTTCAAGTAAAAGGTTTTGTTTCCAGGAGGACGTTCAGGGTTCGCCGGGCTCAAACCTCCTCTATGTAACACAAACGTGAATAGAAAAATCTCATAAATGTTATGTTATTAAATAGGAACATTTTCATGAGGGAAGTATTCCAGAAATGAAGAGAGTCAACAAACGAAGATAATAGAAGTGCGGTAAACTAGATAACTGCGCAGCGGGAAGGGGCACACATTTTCCGCCATAAACATTCTATGGAAAGGATGAGGTCTCTTCTCATGATTAATAACTTTCATTACAATTTTGACTATCACCTGCTTCGAATTTTCTCAAAATGAGAATGCTACCGACATTCTTTCAAACCGATAATCTCCAAGGCTTTGCCCGAACATATTTTCCTACATCGGATACCTCATAATCAGATGAATTCGAGTAATATCGAGACTACAAATGAAAGTGCCGATAAGCGTTAATTTAATGCCATTTAGAGGGTGGGGGTTCACTTTTCATTGGCGCTCGACCTCGAACAGGATTCTGGACATTGCTGTGAACTTTATATTAATGGGATAATGGCAGGCCCTTGGTACTTTTAGCAAGCCAAAGATGTAAAAGTTTGGACTCTTGATTTACTGGTCTGCCTAATTTACCGCAACTTTTCTGTTTTAAACATGGAACAGTATCTTTTTGGAGCGACAGTTTAATTTATCGGGTAACATATGTATTGTTTAGGTTACAATCCAATGTTTGTATATTTTATTTATAGGCTAATTATGCTTTCTGGTGTTTGATGACGTTTAAATAGTCCAGTTCAAATCTTATTGGAAGTTTTTTTTGGTCGCCTGACGCGTATTTGGAAGATCTTGTATCCGTCCGAAGGTTACTGCGTTCAACCAGAAAGCCCAAAAGGCTTAGTGATTCCTTGACTCTTTCTGACAAACCTATAGCAAGAATCAAGGGACAAATGGGAGATTGTACCAGCTCATTGTGGGAAAATAAACGTTGCACAAAATTCCTCACTTTTTTACCAACAAATAGGGTTCCTATACTTGAAAGCTAGCTACACACTAATTCAAGGATTCACACTTTGACCTCATGGTGACCTCAAAACGATAGGATTCATGAAATTCATTACGGGAACACACCATAAGAAGTGAGAGATCACGCCATTCAGGTGGGTCGAGTTATCTGTTCACATCCATAGATATGGCCAAACATATTGATTCGTTTCCGTTTTTCTATTTCGACCAAAATTCACCCCTGACCTATACCAAAAAAATAGAGTTCTGTACTCCCCATAGAAAAGCGACACACCAAACTTCAACCCGATCAGACCAACATTCGGACTTATCGGTTCACAAGGTTATCCAGACTTGACCTCTCCCCGCCGTGACCTTTGGTGACCTTACCTGACCCCCCACACACCACACCAATAGGGTCCATGTACTCTATCATGGGGAATACACATTACAAGTATGAGCTTCCATCCACTTCCAGTTGGGGCCCACTGAGGTTATCGTGTTCACCGAGCCAAAATGACGAGAATTAAGGACTTTTCACAAATTTTCTACGTTTGACAAAAAAATTACCCCGAACTGTAACCAAAACGCAATAGGGTTCCTGTATACTCCCAAGTAGTAAAGTCTTACACACCAAATTTGAACCTGATCAGACCACCATTCTGGATATCACGTGTTCACAAGGTTTTCACGACTCAGACCTACGGTGACCTCATATTACCTTTGAACTGACCACAAACAATAGGGTTCATGTTACTCATCATGAAAACCCACATATTACCAAGTATGAGCTTACTCCATCCAGGTGGGGTCAAGTTATTGTGTTCACAAAGCCAGGCGTCACACATACAAACGCAACACCACGGCCACACACACACACACATACATACAAACACCACTGCATGACTGCATCTATTCCTCCGACTCGTCAAGGAATTAAAGAGGCGTCGTATTAGGAACTTGGAAACAATCTGTGTGTGTCGAAAAGTAGTTTCGAAACTGTAAACGATTTACATTGACGAATAAATAATGCAGTGATAGAATTGGCCAGTATACTCTTGAGGAAACCCGGTAACATTACGTCTATACACCAATTATCATACTTAGGATATCATATAGCGGAGTGCAAGAAGACAGGTCGTCGACATCTCAATGCGATTCAGGAACTGTGATTTGGCGCCCCGTACATATTTACTGTCTAGTGGACGATTGTGAATATATATCTCTATGAAAAAATATGCATAGGCTCGAAACCTCGAGTGCTTTATAAAGTGATTGTGAGCAGTGCGAAACGTTGTACTGAGTCAAACGGCTAGCGGGATAGTACCTACTATGATATCCCCGTTGAAAGCGTCTTGAAATTTACATTGATGTTTAACGTCTGAGGTGGTAGGTAATGCTGGTATCGATTGTATATATGTAACATTCTCGTAATCAGAACCCGCGTCCAGGCGTCACTACCCGAACCGAGACGCCAACACACAGCAGAGTTGCACAGGGCTGTAACCCTCTGCCTACATAATCGGTTGTGATTGTGACGGGAAGAGGCCCTTACCAGACACGACTTCAAGCTACCAAATAAAGACCGTCCACGCACAGAGAGTAACCCTTCGGACGGAACTGAAAAGACGAGGACCTGAACTGGGTCGTTGCAAGATCCCTTACAAAAAAATTCCTAGGAAAATTCGTAAAAATACCATGGGAAAGTTCCGAGATTTTTGCCACAAGAAATTGATTTTCCTGTGGAAATTCCTGCAGGAAAATTCCTTCAGGAAATTTCCCACAGGAAAGGAAAAAATCCATTGTGTGGGCAAAATTCCTATGGGAAACTTCCCACGGGTTTTTGGCATTCCTGCAGGAAATTTTCCACAGGATGGATTTTCCGTGGGAAAGTCCTGCAGGAAAATTCGTGCAGGAAATTTCCACAGGAAATCCATTTCCTGTGGGACAAATCATACGATAACTTCCATGGGTTTTCGTAGGGGAAATTGTCCTGCGGAAAAGTTTCCAAATCTTAAGTGGAGAACTTCCGAATGGAAGCCTAGGTTCGGATAAGAAAGAATTATTCTCAAAGACAATCGAAGACTTACAACATCTTGAAAATGTGTCAACTGATCGGCTCAGTCCATTAATTAAAAGATATTATCCAACGATGGTTTCAAGTGTATATCAAAGAAAGAATAATATTAATCAATTGGGATGAAACCTTGATTGGTATATAAGCTGGACATCTGAAATTGTTTCTACTTTGTGAAAAGAAATTAAGACAGTGCATGCATGTACAATTGGTAAAACACAGGAAATCAATGATACGTGTCTTTAAGGTGATATGCACTCTTATTGAACAAATCCAGTTTGAGTTATATTTCGAGGTGTAAATTAAAAAATAATCTTAATTAGAAAGTTTAGAATTAAGTTTTCCAACAGAAAAAACACGAGGAGTTAACCATTGCAACTTGCATTCTCCTTTCAAGGTTCCAAACAAGCTAAATTAATAGCAAGCCTACTATTTGCATTTAGCATGATGGATATTTTTTTGTTATTCCATTTCCTTCCCACCAGTTTAAAAACAATAACTAAACCAAGTGCTATTGTTTAATATTCTCGAATGAATAGATTTACCGTTGTCTCTCCACTCACTTGACATCAGATCTCTGTCATTCCATGTTTACGCTCTAATTGTTGTCTGCTAACACAGTGGCTCCTTCAGGCAACAGTGGTGTCTGATGCTACACGAGTACTAGGGCTAAACAACACTGGAAACCTACAACAGCTGACACCAGGCAGCAGTTTAAAATGGCCGCCACAATACGAAATTGACCAAAGAACAAGCCAAACATTTGCATATAATGAGCGGCAGCATTTCCGTAGAAGTTCATAGGAAATTCCATTCCCAGGGAAGTTTCTCATTTTCTATGATTTCCTTGATCCACAATATTGATTGCAGTTCCGGCAGGAAATCGAAATTTCCTATGAGAAAGCTACATTTCCTATGAACTCGGAGAACAATTCCCGCAAGAACGTCATGTTTCCGATCAGAATCAAGAAATCCCACAGGAAATTTGCCATTTCCTACAGGAAATGTCTAATTCCTGCAGGAAAGCTATGGCCGAAATTTTCAGGAGGGATATACAAGGCAACTACAATATATCATGGCAACCATTGAGCAGTCCAATTCACCCATTCGACCGCCATATGGTCACTGCACTCTTTGCATCGATTGGAAGCGTTGCGTTAGTACAAAGGCCGAAAAAGTACCTACCGAAGTCCCGAAAGTGGGCCCACTTGTTGTCATTGCAACCAGGGACGCTTTAGGCCTCCCAACTGGTTCCCACTGACCCAGACCAAGCATTCTGAATTATCGCGTTCATAAAATTAGTTTAGTCAAACAGGAGGAGGGTCAGGAAGGTACCCATGAACGACCCTTAAACCACAAAAACCCAAGAAGAAGAGGAACAGAACTCAGATAATCATCCCACAATTTACGAAAAAAAGTCAAGAATGTTCTCGAATGCAGTAACACCGAACAAACCATATGCAGGGAGGCTTATCCCACTCAATAATTACTGTTAATCGAAACTGAGTAATTTCGCATGTTAATCTGCAACGCTCACCAAGAAGTTGAGCATGGCCCCGTCAGTGGTAACATGGAAATCAAGGAGTCGTCGGAAGAAAGAAATGTCATCGAAGCCATGGATAAATTTTGAAAACCGTAATCAAAATCACCAAGACGCTTCAATCTTTCTCATTACGGCGGATTCGAAGACAGTAAACATTCTCGTGGCCGTCTTTGAACGTTCTCAATAAGCGTTATCTTCAGCGAACAGCCTGACAACTATGTCTTCGTCAGGGGAACACTGCCCCAATTACGTTCAATCCAGTCGAGAATCCAATTCCCTTTCCTGGCAGTTACACACACGCTGAGAAGGTTTCAATGTAGATCGAAATACACAGACGATGAACTAATCTGACCTCATTATTGCCTTTGATCTCACCCCAAAACAATTTGAGTAATATACTTATTATGGGGATCCATAGTCTTGTGAGATATCCATACAAGGGTCGAGTATCGTGTTCAAAGCAGCCCATGTTCACAATTCTTCCAATTTGAAAAAAAAAGGTATTCCCTATGAGGAGCACAGGAAGTTGCTACCCAAATTCCCGCTGATGGTTCGAAAATTTTTGGACATACTAATGTTTAGTTAACAATTGTTCCTTACCGTGGACAACGGCCAGATTACCTTAGAGGAGTATAACAGGTCGTTAAAAGGTTTTTATATTGGTGATGGGAATGATGTATTAGAATTGATCAAGAGAGTGGGATAAGGTGTTGAGTACGATCGGGAGGGGAACTTCTTATGAATTTCTCTAATCTTACGATATGTACCACGCGGCTCGTGGGGCCATGACGACACAATGATCATCGAAAGTAGGATATTATGCTTAGTGCTTATAAACAATGTTGATTAAAGATTCCCCTTTTGCCGCAAAAGATACCATTGTGGTGTTCTTATAAGATATCCTTCCAAGCGCCCGGTAGTCTCACCAAATAAAAGAATTACAATCAGGACAGTTTATTTAGTAGACGACTGTGTTGCCATAATTATAAACCATATCAGTCTGAAGCTGAAACGAACTGTATTTTCTTTGGATAAAAGTAAGGAACCTTCACGTTTCGTTGCAACATGGTCTATGCAATTACGTGGAATTTTGACCAGTTCTCACTTCTAGGACCACAATAAGGCAGCGGAACGAAAGTATTCTACTAAGGTGGGTTCGGGTCCCATACCAAAATGCATCTTAGTTAGGTTTGTAAGCTCCATTTCCACAATAGCCGCCTGGACGGCCGTTGGTCTTCAATGTACGTTTATGATGTCAATTCATCAAGAAATAAATTATGGAGTACACAACACGCTACGTTTTTGTAACGCTTTGATGACCGACAATTGTACTTTTTAGGAGACCAAAAAAAAAGTGGGTGAGATTTACAGTGGCAAGGTTTGTGAAATATAGACAAGAGGCAGGGTGGTCGGAATCCTGGTAATTTCCTCGAAACCGAGTAATTAATAGTTGCTCCTCCATCTCAGTACAGTAGGCCTATATACATGCAAGCTCAGATGAAATGGAAATCACAGCGTCTATTTCAGCCACACAGAGGTAGAGATGATGGTGACTTTTCCCTTCCCCCTGAATAAAATTGTGCTGGTATGCCTCTGCTGAAAATATGAATAACTGTTTAAGAACGACGCTCCATCCTTTGTTTCATATTTGTCATGAGAGAAGACTGAAGGACTGATGCGAGGTAACGTTTACATGCGCTTCATCCGCATTTTGTTCGTCCCTGGCTTGATATTTCCATTATACACTTGCCACTTCGTTGAGAAGAGTACATGCTGATCACCAACAGTTTTGCAAACAGTGCAAGGTCTATCCTCCATATCATGATACCCCCCGACCGAGTAAGTTCATGGTCTTGTGGGAGGGGCTTATGGAGGAGAGAGTATAAACCGCCCTCCTCCTCGGAGTGATGTTCAAGTGTTGATTTTCAATTACAGCATTTCAGGATTTGAAGTCCCAACGCCTCTAGAATTTGTCTCATTAAATTTTTATTTTCATTTTATTACTATCTGTCCAGGAATCCAAGTACCGGCTCAGCAAGAATTCTGACCGTATTGATCAATCAAGGATTCTCGGTGGGAGGCCATAAGGTTCTAAAAATTGTCATTTTTTAATAACTTCTATAAATGGCCTTACGGCGCAGCATTTGACTCTCCGGACATCATAGCTCTAGAGGTCATCACGAATATAAGGCCTACGACAAGGGTTGGAATAACCTTGCTGAATCTACACTCAACATCAATAACAGTATAAGTTCCAGACGATCGTTTCCGACCGCTTGAAATTCCATTGGAACGTCGGCCAGTACCGACATATCAGGGAAGCCTAGCACTATTAAGGGTAAGATACCCGTTTCAAGTCCCGTGGAATGAGATATGGAGTTCCCTCCTCCTACCCAGTCGTGAGCCCCTGGCTGCCTGTTTTTTCGGCTAATTAAGCCGCACAGGTTAGATTCAGGATCTCGTTAATAGTACAGATTCTTCCTCCTCATGGCACTAGAGTTCCTGCGACATTCACCTCTTTTCCTTCCATCTCTCAATTACCATTTCAGGCACGCGACGCGTAGCTTATGCTAGTCCTTAGGCACCATTTGACTACATTGCTGACAATTTAGGGCATACTGTTTGTGGAAACGGGCGCTTACACAACTATATATAACATGAATTTTTGAGCTTCCCAATAATACAAACTAGATGTTGAAGATGCCTGGGTATCGTTGGGCAACCATATCCTACACACCAAATTATATGAAAAATGCTCGACACAATATCCCAAAATATCAAGCCTAAACGCTATACCTCTATTTACGGCGTTGTTTGCCTTTTGTGAAGGCAGATTCCTACGAACAAATACGCATACACTTTTACTTTAACAAAACCGCACAGAACCACCTTGACTTGTGACTACCGGGTACCTTCCAAAACCTGGTTTGGGGGCGAGCCGGGAGATGTCGTGCATGTATAGCAACCGCGGGCCCGCGAACGTGCCGAAATAACCGAGTGAGTGCGTGAGGTATGGGCATTCAGGTATGCTCGGGGTGCATGGAAAACACGCAATTGAACAACAACATACAATGTGATCAAATTGTTCAATCAGCCGTATGTAATTTTAGCTTGACTAACGATACAACAGACGGGGTTATTGCTAATTGACAGGCGCATGAGCAACTCCATGAACGGAAAAACGCATGAGTGTTAGACCACACAATTGCAACTCGCCATGCACCAAGTCACGGAATATGCCCAAGGATCCGGGCCCAAAACCCGTTGAATTGGATTCAGGATATAAGGTAGCCAAACTTACGAGATTGGATTACCTTCCCCTCAAAATGTCATCACCGTTCCAGGTTGTCCATGACCACGGAAATTGTTTTCTTCGCCTCTGCATATCTAACAGGCATAAACTCCAATAATAACGCCCTCTATGGATTCCACGCCGGTTTGTAGAATATTGGAGGTAAGAGTGAGCAACGTTCAATAAATTGTAACCTCGCTTAGACTACGTGCAAAGCATGTTATAAAAAGACGTTTGTGGCCGTCGCGGCCCTACCAAAAACCTGGGATATAAGGTGACCCATACGACCGTGCTGGAAGGTGTTTGTACTAATTGCATTGCTATGTCATGTGAACAATAATGGCACTTTTCACATCATGTTTTACGTAGAATTTCTCCCCCGCAGTTTGCTACAATTTCGGTTTAGCGTAACACCGACTGTAGGTTGCTGATATATTGATACACATACAAATGTAATTGCTTTCGTTCGGTGTAGCTCCATGGGCATTTTTTCTTTTTCTTCAAATAGTCTCGTGCGTTTGTCTGTCTGTCATTGCCTGTTCCGTTATTGTAATAGCTTCATTCTCTACACTGATTTTATGAAACTCCCACTTCCCTGAAGCATATACTACTCCGAATAGAGTTGTATTTGCAAATGTAGAGGAGGCGTTCATTTTTCAAATTGTCAAAATCTATCTTGCTCGCTTAATTAGCATAACGAAACGTGAAAGTTGCTTGCACCCTATATTTTCCCAGGATGCTTGTGCGCACTATTCCATATTTTAAGATTGCGGCCCTCCAAAAACCTGTTATGCTCCAATTCATGTCTAATGTGTATTCCTTGAGCATTGGCAACATTGAATGACTCTACTGCGCTACATAAGGTACGTTCTCATTTTTTTCTGTAACACTAAAGAAAGTGGTATTAACCTGCTGTTTGGACAAATGAGCATGGACGACGAGTCGCACAGAGCGCGCTTCGCTCGATAAGCCAGTGAGAAAATTCTACACCCTTTTTGTGTGTTCCAGATTCGTCGGTCTAAACCATCAAGCCCCGCTCAGCAAATCCGATGGGTGTCATCGAACGTCTCTCTGGATGTGGCCTGTCAGTTTTTCCATGGGCGCCCGTGTGTTTTGTTGCCGAACGGAATGCATTTTTTTCACAGCCCTCAGGTTTAGGGGGGGGGGGTAATTTTGTTTCCAACTGCCGAATATAAATGCTAAGCTACTGTGGTGACAAGACTGCGAGAAAGAGCGTGAGAGGAATCATGAAATCAGGAATGAAGATCCTGTAGTTCCCATCATCCTTCATGACCCATCTATGAGTACATCTCCTTCACTGTTAACTATATCACGTATGAGCTGAGCTGGTATCATGCTGTAAGTTTACGTTGGACATCGTCAGGATATATCAAAAGACCGTGTAGCCACCTACGAACTCAAAAGTTAGAAACAAGTGATGACAAGCATTGTAGATTCTTGTGAAGATACGCAGTCTATTCTTAGAGATTGACTCGCAGGTATCAAATGACCCTCAGAAAAATACTCTTGGACGAAAGGGCAACTCAAACAGACCATGATTTCATCCATAATATGTTCCAAACTAAGGCTAGTTGTTCACCGACTAAGCGGATTCATCGCTCTCGAAGGACAAATTTTTACCTTTGAGGTCAAATAAACGCTTAATTGGTACGTAAATATTCATACTTTCCCAATGATGGTATTATGTGCTACATATTTTGGTAAAACATTTTTGGGGCATACATTGAAACATAGAAGGTTGTCTGTCATTTGAATCACGGGTCTGCACTCTTTATGGTTAGGTAATATATTCCCGTCAATTGATAGTACGTGTCGGAATTGACGCATAAAAATGTCTTTCATATAATAACATGATATGGGGCCTTCTTGTATACATGCAAATCAATATTATAAGACGTCTTCTGTTAATATCATGTATCCCAGTAACCAGGTCATGGTGTTGGATAACATATGCCATTATTTATTACCAGGTCAAACCAGTATACGTCACAATGGGCAACGGTAGCTCACTGGCACATTGTTTAGGAATTGTGAATTGTCGACAGCTAAACCAAACCCTCGAAGTTTGGTTCCAGGTGATCAACATGGTTTCAATAACTTAATCATAACTCTATCATTCAATTACTGCATATAACTGATCTAAACTGGATCGCTGAGTGTCGCTGATTGATTGATTTACTGGACTAGCACAACTTTGGGCATGCGTCTCGTCTTTTAGCGAAGATGGAGAGGGGGATTTCCAAATAAAAATTGTATTCCTAATGACCCCACCAATGTCTTGGACCCCCATGGCTCACCGAAGATGACCTAAATAAGCATCTTGTGCAGTAAACTTTTCTCCCACTTTTTTGTCTCAGTGACCCTTTTTCTCAAATATAAAAAAGAGCCAATTAGTTTATATTCTGGATATATCTAAATTATGATTCCACTCTGATTCTTCCTTTTTTTCATCCATCATTTCAACGTTCAGTCAAAGGTGATCATGTTTCTCGGCGAAACACGATAAATGATATGAGTAATCATAGAACACTGAGTATAGCTGTTCAGTTTTCCACTAGTGTTGTCTTTTTTCGGGTGGACTGAGCAGCTTCTGTAAACACCATATGCATGTATTATATAATGTCTAACGGGCCAGCCAGGTTGCCGTGTTACCAGGGATATTATTCACAATTTATATTCATTAAGGGTCTCCCTTGAGTGTGTAATTGTGCACTATCAATAGTCACATTTCGCGCCACCGACGGAGCAAACTGAAGGGTTATGAGCCCCGTGAGGTTCGGAGTGTGTTTTATAGCCAGCGTGTGTTCACTGCGCGTCGAATTCCGGATAAGATTAACAGCCGCACAAGTTTATGAAACTTTCCTCACAGTGTTGTTCAAAGGTAATGTCACCGCGACTTTGGCAATGGCATTAGGTGGGAGGGTACGGTTCGGGGGTTCGGGGCCGCGTTTGGGATGATGTTTGGATGTTTTGAATGGATAATCATTGTTTCATGTGGCAGTTTTCTTGAAGATTAAATTTGCATTCGTGTAGGTATTTTAGGCAACTTGCTAACCAGACATGAATATTTTATTCATTCACTTGTGGGTCTCGAATATCCCCACGTTTCTCAGGCAATGGGGTCATTAATATAAGTTTATATGAGCCCTACTATATTCGGTATTTCAAAGATAGGCAATCAGTAAAACGACTTGTATATTTAACTTTTCCTTGTGGTGAATATACTCAACATTGAGCGAATTCCAAGTCTCGCGAAACACGAAAGTTCAAACTAATCAACATTGTTTAGCAGTAAAAATGGTCGTATTATACCAACGATTTGTTTGAGCGTTTTTTGCTTTTCTTTAAGACGTTGACATGTTTCATTCTCACATGACGCTTAACCTAATTGATAAACACATATACAATAGTTGGCCAAGTTATTAATTACCTCAAGATGGCCACAGAATAATGATGACTGTAAAATCAGTACAGAGTATGAGCTGCATTATCATTCGTGTCTTGCGACAGCTAAGGTTTACAGTGAACCAATGTGTGATTCTTCGGTGTTATTTTGTGTGACCCTTTTATCATAACGATTTACTTGTGTTTCCAACATCACAAACACACGAATTACTCTAGCTACTAACCATTTTGAAGTGGACAATTGCAGGTTCGAATTCCGAAATACAACATTTTATAAGAGTCATTCGTCATGTATAAGACGCCTATTCGTGAATTCCACCTGTACCTGAAATCCTGAAATCACCAAGTGCACTTCTAAGAAAAGGTCATTTTATGAACTATGAGGACTGTAGGAATATACTGGGAACAGAAACATCCACTGGTCAGGGGCATTGAAGGCAGAGACACGTTTGTTGTCACGTATCACTATATTTTTTTTTTCTGACGTCCCTTCACTGCCTTCAGCATATTTATCAAGCAGAGCAGAGTGTCACTTTCTTAGATGGTAAGCATTCTTGTTGCCAACCGGAGAGGTACCTCCGCTGATCCCATGGTGGCCTTCAGTAACGCTTCATGCGTTCCAGGTCCTCGTGCCTGTAGACTGCTGAAACAAGCGTTTGACTCTGTTCACCTCGTATCAGCCTCATTCACCCCTATGTGCAGGATGACGATTAACCAATTGGTAATTTGCCTAAACAAACGCCCGAGACTTCGTTTCGCTCGCTGTCGAACTGAATTCTGGACGGGACTAGTGGTTTCACGTCAACGTTGATTGCGCAATCGAACATTTTTCCCTCTTAATAAATGACGAGAAACGGCCATATCTGTAGAAAATACACTCTATTGATCTGATCGGGAATTGTTCTGACAACCTCCAACCGAATTGTGACAAACGTTGAATAGGTTTTTTTTTTCTAATTTCTAATCCCACGGTTCCCGATTTCTCTGAACTCGTGTGGCGATATCAACGAGCCGCAATACGCTGCGCCAGAGCTAAAACAGTGGCTTCGGCTTTAGCTGCAACATTAATTGAGCAATCGAACATTTTCCCCCCGTTTAATTAAATGATCGGGAAACGGCCATATCCGCAGAAAACACTCATTTGATCTGATCGGGAATTGTTCTGACAACCTCCAACCGAATTGTGACAAACGTTGAATAGGTTTTTTTTTTCTAATTTCTAATCCCACGGTTCCCGATTTCTCTGAACTCGTGTGGCGATATCAACGAGCCGCAATACGCCTGCGCAGAGCAGAACAGTGGTGTCGGTTCATTTTAGGCTTAAGCGCAACATTTTTCAATAAATTCTCACTTTCGGTAATTGTAAGACTTAAGAAATAGTTGACAGTTTTCTTATAAAATATTCATGACTAAAATTTGGGGCGATTTTCAGTAGAGTTTTGCGTTTTCCCTGGCTTCATCTAGCTTCCGCATGTTCTCGTATATGAGTGGAGTCGGAGCGCTGCGCGCCTGCCGCATGTTGAACATCAAAAATAAAATAAAAAAGAGGCAAGGTCAGGTCCTGGCGTCCTCGTGAACTGTACTCTTGAACCTGCGCCACTCTTTGGTAGATTATATTGTCTATATTATTCCATGGGTTGTCACCCTTCTCTCTGAGTGGGAACATGTCCATGTTTGCCCCGTAGCTAACAATGGTGACGAGTCCATCCTCTCCAAATAAGGCGAGTACCACCCACGCAGTCCCTTCTCACAGATTTGAACCGTATCAACAAGCATGTCCTGAATTTTCTGGATTTTATTCTCTCTTCAACATCCCTAATATGTCTCTAATATTTAACTGGATGGCCACCCTCAGCGAGAATAGCCTGAGGATAGTGAGTTTACAAATCTTAACGATTCTGCTCTTTCCATATCAAGACTATCGTCACCGATGCTTCCAGAAGCGGGATTTTTACTTTGATCCGTTCCTGCTTCACAAAGCACAAATTCGCTTTCTAATGGAATAGGGAGTCACACTCGGGGGGGGCTCGCCATCATCACTCAATGCCCTTGATCGTATTCATAGAAAGGTATGACCAATTTACTGTCCTCTTCGGCCTTTATCCCATCGTAGATCCGTATCCTCTTTCTCTGTCTCTTCTACCGATACGTTCATAGCCAATTCTTTTTCAAGAGCTCATCGCAGCTTTTCCTCCTTCGCGCGAAGTTCTTCTTGCCACCCTCTTCGGTTGCGCCTCCCTCGTCTTTGCTCAGGAACCTATACTCGTTCTTTCCTGCCCATCGTGTGTCTGAAACTCGTTTCCAAAGGATTTGTTCCCTTCTACCTCTGATCTCTAGATGTTCGAATGTAAGATCATAAGTGGATCGTCTCATTTTCTTTTCTCTTGTACATGGGGGTTGTCCCAACATGTTATGTTAGTTTAGGCCTCGTCCTTCCTCGTGTCACTTTGTGGAAGAAAAAAAAATGACAAAAAGTGAAAAACAACAACAACAATATCCAGGTAGTGCTAGGCAAAGAGATAAAATATTATTCGGCGTGACAACTTCAAGCTTATCGTGGGGTGGTCGTTCTCTTCTCTGCATGAATGCTAGACACAATAGTATAACGTTATTCGGCAGTACATCAATGGGTGCGTCGAGGAAGTAATAATTTTGTGTACAACTATCAGTCTCCTAAACTGTTAGCTCTGTTAGATGCTGTAATGGTTTCACATACCTTGTCAGCCAACATGTGATTTCATTGGAGGCGAATTACGTAATTCTCTAACACTAAAAGACGACGAGAGCGCACCGAATGTTTTATGCTTTTCGACGAGTATTATGTGTATTCAATTATTATATTCCGATGCTGATCAAAGGAGGATGAACTGCCTCTAATCAATCCATTCGAGCGCGTACCTCCAAAAATGGTTCAGTACCAGACTGGTTCAGGTGTATGCATGTACGTTTTTCACAATTTCGTGGAAGTTACAGGTGAAACTAAGCCAGGCTACTTGCAAGCCAGATAGAATCATCTTTCGTTCAATGCCCTCATGCGTCGTGATTTCCCCAGCTAGTACTAATAGTCTTCAGTTATCAACCTCCCAAAGAAAGGCGGCTTGCAACAGTGTCAGAATTATCAAAAAATCAGCCTCATCTGTCACCCAAGTGTTGAGGATATTGCTGAACCGATTGAAACCTCAATGAGGCAACAGTTGCGGAAAAGCAGGCTAGATCCAGAGCAGGCCGTAGTACGACAAAACAGATATTTGTTCTCAGAATTCTCTGTGAACGTTATCTGCAACATCAACAAGACCTCCACCATGTCTTTATAGATTTCAAACAAGCTTCTGTTAGAGTCTGACATGAAGCATTATGGGAAAATATGAGACACTATAACATCAATGTTAACTTACCAGAGTGATCCAACAGCTTTGCGACAAGGCCACCGGTGCAGTCGTTCTCAGTGGTTCAGAACGACAGTCGGAGTCTGACAAAGTTGCTTGCTCTCGCCTACTCTCTTCAACGTTTTCCTTGAAAGAATCATGTCGGACGCCTTAGAAAAGCATGATGGCACAGTAACCATCGGTGGAGGAACATGCACGAATCTTCGATTTGCTGACGACGTCGATGGCCTTGCGGGAGAAGAAGAACTCTCGAGTCTAGTGGAACACCTCGTTAAGACCTCTGCAGACTATGGTATGGAGATTAATGCACGACAAACCAAGCTGATGACCAATAACAGCAACGTAGACATCAGTGTCAATGGCGGGAAGCTAGAAATCGTTCAAAGCTTCAGGTACCTGGGAGCAATAGTGACAGATGAAGGGTCAAAGCCATAAATACTCTCCAGAATTGCACAGACAACACAGCAGTAGTAACAAAGCTGAAGCCGATTTGGAAGGACACGAACATCACCCTCTGGTCGAAAAACCGACTGATGCGCTCACTTGTCACATCCATATTCCTGTGTGCCTGTGAGTCGTGGACCCTGACAGCCGACATCGAGAGGGGAACACAAGCCACAGAGAAATGAGATGTTTCGGAAGACTCCTTAACATCTCCTAAGAAGTAAACAAGAGCACCAATGGCGCTGTAGCTCAAACCGAACAAATGTACCAAGACGAATGTACAATTATGTTGTAAATGTTCAAGATCATGAGGCCAAAGGGCAGTTTCAAGCAATGGCCTATTGTGCCCCTGTAACAACCTTTGACAATGTACTTCATATGGCCAAAAATGTCTTAGCAGTCAATGAACATTGTTGCTCATTTAGTCACAATCCATCGAAGAATGCCCAATGAGAGAGAAAGAGGCAATTTCCCACCAATGGCCTATGCGTCCTTCAAGGACCTCGACCTGACCTTCACAAGTCACAAAAGTCAATTACCATTGGGTCAAATTTTGGTCAATATTCATCATAGAATGACTGTTTTGCTTATTTCCATCAGATGTTACCTTTTCAATTCTAACGACACTATATAATGGTGCATCTCACAATCTGCAAACAAGCTGAAAAGAGCACCTCCAAAGGAACATTATGACACAGTTTCAAGAAAATGTAATGTACTTTGTAGGAGGAGATACATTTTGAAATTTTATGGATAATGGCCTATATTGCCCCTTGACCTTTAAGGAGGACCCTGAACATCACAAAGTCAAACACGTCTCATGGGTCAATTAACAATGTGTTAAAGCTTGGTCGACATCCGTCACAGAATGACTGTTTTGGGCAATTGTTGACACACTTTATAGAGTAGATAGGCTGTAGGGGCCCAAGTGGGTCCTTGGTATGACTATTCCATCATTTGATTAAGCATCAGCACTGTAGGAAAATAACATTTTGCTTGATTGCACTAATGGGCCCTCGGGCCCAAACTGGGCCTCAAGTCCAAAATTCCTGAGAACCCTGAAGGTACAGCTACTAGACCCTCATTATGACCAAACATGAGCACTGACTTGTGCATCAAAATTTGTAGAAGCATTTTGCATGATTTAACATGATGGGCCCTAGGGCCCCACATCGTTCGCAAACCCCCCCCCCCCAATGGACCACTAACCGAGGAGCAGTACATGTATCTTCAAAGAAAAATCAGTTGTACTTTGTTGTAAGGAATGTATTGGCTCATTTCATGTTCCATTGTGGTGAAATTTCATAGAATGGGCCCTTGGGCCCAAGTGGGACCTTGGATTGAAAATTCCTGAACACCCCAAAGGAACGACTGTTAGACCATCATTATGACCGAACGTCAGTACTGTGCACCAAAACTTGTAAGGGGTGAAGCATTTTGCGTAATTCCACATAGTTGGCACTGTGCGTGTATTAGTGATCGGTTCATACTTCGAAAGCTGTCCATAGGATCACCAAATTAATGTGCAACAAGACCAACACAGAAAGTATTGTTTTTTTAGTTGAGGATTTGCTATGGCCTGTTGTAAATTGATTAGCAGAGTTGGGCGCGAATGGTTTGAAATGAAGGGTCCTGGCATGTGCAGATTTGGTCATCTGAGGGAGTCTGGGAAGGTTACATCAGGGATGTTTCGTACTCGCGCTGTCTCCACAACTAGCCCATGATCAGGGCTTGTTAACCCCTGAAGTGACGTTGGTATTCGCAAGCCCAACATAATTTCACCTCTTACAATTGGGACGCATCTACTCCTATCCATGGCTCCTATTTTTTCCTTAACATTTTCACTGCGTAGATCGAGTAGATGTAGCTCGCACTCCTCGTTCAAAAACGCGCCGAACACACTGAACGTTGTTATATTTGGGATTCTGACTCCTGCAGGTTTTTGTCGTTTACAGGGTTTACTTATCAAATGCTTGGAGACGACGATTAGCAACATATACATTTTCATTTACTAAATGCGCACTGATGGCCAAGTTTACGTCATATTGGCCACAGAATACCGACTATGTCAATCAGGTACAGAGTATGAGCCTGGACCAATTCAAGCATAGTCCACATATGGTTTGGGGGGGGGGGTTTTATTTCCACACCTGTAGTATAATCATATTGGAGCATTCTGGAGCTGCCATGTTAACATTCTAGTGTATTAGTACTCTCACCTCTCCTCACCTTTCGGAGTCCGTTGACCGTAGGGGCGCCACAGATTACCTCCGCAATCACCTCCCTCCCCGTCTGTTCTGTTCTCGGCCTTCCCCATATCGGCGTAGGCAGGCTGGGACCCTCCATTCTGAGGTGTCATTCTCCCCATATTTTTCTTGTCTGCCTCTTCTTCTTCCTCATTGTACCGTTCTTGCAAATCGTCTTGGAGTACTAATGATCTTGAGACAGGGCCGTACCACTTCAGTTTGCGTGTCTTCACTGCGATGAGGGGTCCATCGTAGGACAGCAATGGGCCTGTCTGATTCTGTTTTTAGCTCAAAACAGCTATTCTGTTTGAGCTATTGGTGATGCTCATGTCATTATATCTGTCTATCCGCCTATCGATCCAGTCTGTAAACTTTGTCTTTTGGGCCAACAAAATGTTTGTGCTTAGATAATCCTGGCCAGACTTGGTCACAATGTTAATTGACTGGATGGTCATTCGTTGACTACGCTAAAGGTCAAGTCAAATGGCATTAGAGGGGAACAATGGGCCATAATTGGAAAAACTTGCAAAACGCTACTCCTCTTACACATTTTGTTGTACCGTGCTGATGTTCGGTCATAATGACGGCTAACAGCCGTGCTTCGGGGTGTTCAGGAATTTTTGATCCAAGGTTCCACTAGGGCCTGGGCCCAGTTTGTTATGATTTCCCACAATGAGTACTTGAAATGCATCTCCTCCCACATTTTCAATTAGTTTTTTTTTTTTTTCTTCAAAGTTACATGATGTTTCTTGGGAGGGGCCCTTGGGGGGGTTCAGGAATTTTGGGCCCAGGGCCACATTCCGGGCCAATGGGCCCATTATGTGAAATACCAACCACAAAACTCTTGTATCTCTCATAAAAATTTAGTTGCACAGTCTGATGTTCGGTCATAATGATGGTCTAATAGAACGTACCTTTGGGGTGTTCAGGATTTGGGAACCAAGGCTTAGTGAGGCCCGAGGGCCCATCGATGTGAATTGTGCAAAATGCTTCTCCTCTCCCCTAGCTCCTAGTATGGTTACGGTAGAAAATTCGTGCAGGTACGTATTGATTAACCCAATTGGCGGACAATTACTCACAAATAGACAAAACAAAATTTTTTTTGGCACGAGTCTTCTTTCTGCTGACTGGCCGATTTTTTTATTTATTTTATCAAATGCCCCTAAAGGAATATATTCGCGAGTGTTTCTGCACATGATCCTCGATACAACTTGGGCAACTTCGAAGAAAGAATGTCGCCTCAAGTTAGTGTCCCATACGCGTTTGGTCTGCTTGGAATTCTAAGAAAAAACGCCATGGTTGAAACCAGCAAGATGGCCCATTTAAAGGGGGTCATGGATGAATATCTAACGTAAAGCAAATACCGATACGTGAACTTAGTTGACCCCTGTAAGCCAGAGTCCACAGGTCATATAGCCTGTGCTCACACTAGCCAACACACGGACATGCCTTGCCTGATCCCACGAAGGTTATGATTTCTCTTGCCAAATACGAAACGTCGAAATTTGCGCAATCAACGGTTCTTCTTTTCTGAATGAGGCTAATCCTCTCGCCTACCAGAAAATCATTCTACTGATATGTTCTTGAGCTAATATTAGTGAGAACTTCGACCAAATATCAGCTAAATTAAATAATTATTGACCTTCATGTCCCAATTGTAGTCCAACGATTTTTTCGAACGTGAGCCGTGCTAGTGTTTCTCAAGCTTGTCGCTGCGCTGCTAGGTCTCTCATATCAATATTAAAGGTCTTTTCCAGCTAGAGAAAGGCATTAAATTGATGTCTTGTTGCCAAAATTCATCATATTATTGAATGTATAGCCTATACATTTACTGGGCAATGTTTCTTTTTCCTTTTTTCAGGAGGGGGGGGGGGGGGTGGGCCTTAACCATGCCCTTTTAGGGGGTGGGGGCACAAGCACCCATTTCATAGCGCCCTGAAGGTAATACTGAGTGCGTTCAGACCTAACGAAGAACGGTTTTGATGCATTGGACAAGAACACTTCGTTTTCCTGAGTTGACAAGTTTACATAATTGAATGCTGACATGTCAATGTGCATGCCTTGAACACCATTCCATGCCCATAAAACATAACTTGAGACAGGACGGAAGGGGGGTGGTGCATAGTCACTGTATACGCTTTAGGTACCACAGAGCCCAAGCATGGCGTGCAGCAAATGCTCCCTCTGGACCCGGGCCTGCACCATTGTAAATTTTGAACACAAGTGTTCAATATTTGAGCACCCGTGCCGAACATTTCCATCAGACCCGTTCGAAATTCGAACATCACTCGCACGGTGTTCACAAACACAGCCTCATACATTCATAGAGACTGATTGAACTTTTGGATCTCTATCCCATCAGGTACATGTACCAAATTGAGGGTAATCACATTACAAGTAGCACCTGAGTCCAACTGCATTGACCATTGTTTCTTTTCGATTCTCACTTTAGCCATCAATTTTGACTTGTATTACACTTGCTGGCAACGTTTTTGTACAGCATATGTCAGAGACAACACTCTTGTAGCCCAACTCTGATCTTGACATCTGTTTACGATGAATTTCTCAGACTTAGTTCTCTTGTAATTTTCTCTCTTCAAAGTATGATTCTTGTTTGTTTGTGGAATCATCACTGGTCCGGGATGGCTGTCCACTTATTTTTACAGACTCCTGCAAATGGTTCAAATTTCTTCACTCGAGACACGATGACTACTGTCCAAACGCATGGAAGACTTCTCCCCCTTTTTGGTGTCTCTTACTGCAGAACTTGCAGTTTATACTAACAGGTCACCTTGTTCTGTGAACAGCATTAGCCTTCTCTGGCTCAGGACAGTGGCGGCTGCCATAGGGGCAAGAGGGCAATTGCCCCCCCCCCCCAAACATTTTCCCAAATAAACATGTCAAATTGAAGATTTGTATGGATGAAGGCCCATACCCTCCATTCCATTTCCCGGGCTGACTCATTTGGTCCGTTCATATTCTGAACAATTCCATCCTACTTCCCATCTAATCTAAATCTTGACGTTTCAGTCACTAACACGTCAATAGGCGGGAGGTAACGCCCTTAAACCATTTAACCAAAATTTTTTGGGGATAACACTTACGAGTGTCCCGAAAAGCACATGTGTGGAAGGCGTCCCGAGGCTAATTAGCAACTTATTTTTTCCGGGTACAAATAACTAATTAAATTCGAACTGGTCTATCATCGCTCTTCTTCCTCTCATTCGCTATGCGTTTGCCGCTTAGAAGACGTTTACAAGCACATTTGGTGGAGGTACACAAATGGTATTCTCTAACGCAGAGATCTACTATAGAGTTGAACAATTCTACCTCCTGTCGGACACGGTCAAACACGTACAGAAGAACGGTTTTTTCCCGATAACGTCAATGACTTTGGAATGTGTGTTCCAGACAGCGATTGGTATCCACCCACCCAGCGGAGCCCACTGGGGATACAGAAGAGGCCTTGAGGAAAGCGTGTGATGTCTGACTACCATTACCCGCAGATCAAAAAACACTCTTTTCCCATAGGCAAATTACTGACCAACATGACTAGAACAAAAAGCACGACAAACGCCCGAAGGATCCCCTAACAATGAGGCAGATAACTGATGCAATTCCGAACTGAACGGATGCGAGATATGTTCCCTCTACTTGCACATCTCTACGGATTTATTGAACTTCTAATCTTCCGCTAAGCGCAAGAGATGCGTTTTTCTTCTGTGTTAAGAAGACTGAAAACCTACCTGAGAAATGTTATGGGTCCAACCGACTGTCGTCCTTAGCGAGCTTTGATGCAATGGAGAAAGATTTTCAGGTGGACTTCTAGTATCCATTGCTAAATTCAGCAGCAATGCGATCTCCGCCTCAAGCTAAACTGACTATGTTCTGTGGCTAGATGTCACGGGGTATGTGATCGTTGGTTGTCAGTTATTCTGATAATGAAACAAGGCTTACAATTGTGGTTTGAAATTTGAAATTGATGTTGCTGCTCCGGGGTTTTTTAATAATTCACGTTTTATATTGGGTAATATTTGAACATTAGTCGGACCCCCTGTATTCGTTAAGCATTAATACGGATTTACAGACCGCCTGATATTATAGGAATTTTTGTGAAACGTTCTAAAACATACTGAATTCAGACATAGCACTTTTTTGTCGTGCATGAGGAGTTTGAAACGTGAAGTAACAGTAGACATTATGCATCTAATCAAAGGATATGCTTGAAAAACATCTCAAGGGGAGGGGACAACCTTCTCCCCTTGCTCCCCCCCATATCAGTCCATGACATTTCCCGATTCCCCCCCCCCATAACAGATCCCTTACAAAGCCGCCCCTGGCTCAGGATATAGGTTTTTTCCCTCCATCATTTTTTTCTCTCTCTTTTTATTGGCTCTTGTCCCGTATATAAGCACGTGATTACCAGAATATAGAAAATCAATGCAAATATTGATATAATATCAAATAGGCGAAGCAGGGGGAGCCACACCCGGTACTTTTCTCCCAGATAACTTCTTCCATATTTTTTGAAGAATAATTTTTTGCACTCGAAATAATTGATATATAATTAAACACTATTAACTGTGGGGCATAGCCTTATTACATTTGCAAATGAAATGGTTACTTTTACAACCATAATAATTCGTTTAGCACACGGGCAAAAACACCACCAAATAGCACAGCAGAGATAGCTAATCGTACCATAGCATTGGAATTTAAGGCTACTTTCCATGTGCTTCCATATCCTTTGTACAAACTACACTGAAAGAATAAATGCTCAATAGTCTCATCATGAAGTAGACAGAAAGTGCACTTACTCGATGGAAAAATACAAATTTTGTGTAAATACACATTGGTCGGAATAATTCTCTGCAATATGTGATATTGAAGCCACTGAATATAAACATCGCCAGATGAATTAAACGCACCGCACAGAAAACTTTCCAATCCTTATTGGAGGTATCGAAAGTGTTTGCCCATTTGAGATAGGATTAACTTGGACCATGTTTTGACTGAATGAGTAACCATATAAAAACCTACAATCCAAACTATGAATGGTTAACAATGCATTCAAAATACTGTTAACCGGCTTACTCCAGCAACGACTATCAAAATTGGCAATTGCTTTCTGCCAGCACTTAACAGAAGAACCTAGGCCATGGTACTCCAAGAAATTACTATTAATGGAATACTTTTCACAGAAATTTCGTAAGTTAGAAATACAACGCAGTATCTAACAGATCCTTCACAAAACAAAATGGACTCCACGCTGTGCCCAACGACGATAATAAACAGGGCGATTATCAATTTGGAAAATACTGTTATTCCAAATAGGCATACTCCAAGTATTAAACCTATTCAAAAAACAGTAAGCCGAATAAAAAACGTCCTTCCAAAAAGGATTCTTTATACGTGAGCTGGTAATCTTCATATAATGATCACCATTTCTAAAGAAATCTTCGGAAATACGTTATGACTCCTCAAAAGCAATGCCGGAAATTTTCTGGATTTATTTATTCAATTCGTAAACAGCTATTACCTTCACATAGGACAGTGCGTAGAGAAGTCAACCATTTTAAGACTGCCGTCGGAATTGCACTTGCAAATCTGGTCACGACTGATTCTGTCAGTTTGTAATTCCAAATGAAATGAAATAGCGAAGTGTTAATTTTGGAGATATAGTTTTCTGAAGGTGATGGGGGTGACAAGATGTAGTAATTGAAGCAAGGAAGAATAAGGGACTTTGACGCACTCTTATTCGTCCCAAGGTAGTCAGGTTACGTTTCTGCCACAAGTTAACAATACCCTCAATTAAGGGCGGCGATCATAAGGGGGGGGGGACGGGGCGTCCCCCCAATATTTTTGGTTGAGGGGGACGCAATGCATTTTGTACCCCCCCCCCCCCCAATACTTGAGCCCGACTGCTATTGCGCTGACAACTGTAATCCGACTATCCGCGCACCCGTGTTTAAAACAAATGCACAATACTTTAAATGATCATTTTGAGTGAATGATGCTGTCTCTTTTCGAATTTTTGCGGCGCTTGCGCGCGCGGGTATTCAGTATCGGTATTGTTTCATACACTCCTGTGCCCCTTGTGCAGACATATGATGTTCTTAAAAAAAATGCATGAAATTCACTCTGGGATGTTCTTATATAATTATCAATGAAAGAGGGTTCTCCTTCAATCCTATCGTTTGCATAAGACTGGCTTTACCAGCTTGGTATGTCACTCCTTCATTGGACGTTGTCGATGTCCTGCTTGAGGATCAGTTAGTTATCAATCAGTTAGAGGATCAGTTAGTTAAATAAACAAACTAACAACACAATCGCTATCTTTAGGTGAAGAGGGGGTTGAAGCGACGGGGGTAGGTCTATCACCTGGCGGGATCTGTGATTTTTTCTTTTTTTCTTCTTTTTGGTGTGACCACTTGTTGAAAGTTGGGTGCGCGCGCGGTGCACATACTGTCACTATGAGACTATATGAGGGTACACGGTGCGGCATCGAAAATGCAGCCAGGGAACACCACACATTGTGTTGTCAAAAAGACATGATTCAAGTGAAGAGAAGGCTGTCCAAAAGTGAAGTCCCAATATTGCCTAAATTTTTCGATGAATACCCAAACGTGGTAAACTTTGTTGTCTATTTTTAGGAAGAAGGTTGAAGCGACGGGGGTAAGTCTACCACCTGGCGGGACCTGTGATTTTTTTTCGGCAAATCTGGTCTATTTACAAATTTAAATAGAGTATTCGACCATCAATTTATGGGTTCGAACACTTGTGAAAGTTGGGTCGGAGCACTGTGCACATACACGAAGGCACACGGTGGCGGATGGAAACCCCTTAAAATAGCCATTGAGATTCGGCCAGGGATCGCCACAATTTGTCGTGCAAAACATGATAAAAAAAATCAGGTGAGGATAAATTTATACCCAAGATTGCCTGACTGATTGGAAATGTCCAAAAGGTAAGCCAAATTTTAGCGCGCCTGCTTTGCGCGCCAGTTGCGTGTATCTGTATTGGGTCAATGATTTTGGCCCAAGTCTAGCCCCAGTCAGAAATGTCCCTCCCTGCGCCTGCGGTCCGCAAAGAGATCGAAATGGGCCCGTGTCTTTTTTGATTAAAAAACCTAGAAGCTTCAAGTGCTAGGTCAGAGAGGGGATCAGTCCATGTCGAGCGTTTGTCAAATCGGATCTTGCAAAATCTCGCGCTTCGAACAAGTGGCGTTGCCATTGCCCTTTCATTGCTCCTTTCATGACCGTAACCTCCCTTCCTCACTTGCATATCGTATTTCAAATGTCACAGCACCCACGCAAAACCTGACAATTGATCCTAAAGCGGCGATAAGTTTCTCTGGAAACTTTCCTAAAAAGAAAAAAAAATGTTACCAATTTTAGTGAGGCCTGCTCACTGTCCCATCAGGCCTTTTCCTGCAATCTATGTGGTTTGTCCAACGGATTTTTCTTCTCGACCTACCGCCACCTGTGTGCGCTCCGCTTAGGTAGTATTCGCCACACAAATCGCGCTCTTTGCTGCCCTCATCTTCAAAACTTATTATAATTCTCCTGAACCATATTGTCAAGATTTGTATTGAAATAATTCCAAGCAAGTTAATTATTACCAGCTTAACCCAGGAACCTCTGTAAATTAACATCATAATGAGGTTGTGTCCATATGGACCCTAAATCTACCATGGGTTTAGGGGCGGAAAGATGGTAGAGTGGTACAGTCCACTTTCAACCAAAATATTCGCGGTTCGAATTCCACCCAGCAGACACCGGACGATTTTTCCCTAGGTGCGCAATTGCAGTTGCCATGGGCGAGGTCTTGGTCTTCAATTTCATGGTCCCGCTGTGAGGTACATGGATTTTTCTTTTCTTGGTTACATTGGGATGGTTACGGGAATCTTTTCAATAAGTCTCGTCTGTCGCTGTGAGCAGTCAGGTTGAACTAGCACTTCCTCTCTCCTCCAGGTTCCGAGAAAGTGCCGGGTCCTGGAGTTCACTAATGGTCCTTTCGATGGGATAAGAACGGTCCCGGGAGCATGTTGGAATTGGTTACAAAACGCCTGCCTCAGAACCATCTGAGCACTAGTCGCGAATAGAAGGCGAGTTACGCCGGTGCTCATCCACGTCAATACGGCCAGGGTTCCTAGGTTATATGAGCCGTCGTTGGCTTCCTGAACCCGTAAATCAAATCAAATACCAGCAAGCTTTATTAATTTTCAATCCTTAATAGAGCTAAAAGTTATTTGCTTGACAAGACTAGAGAACTGATGACGTCATCCGCTAACAAAGAAAGGGTGTCATCAGCATACTGAACGAGCTTACAATAACGAAGCACTCTATCATACTACCTTTTAATTCACTGGTCGTTCCAAACATCGATTAAGAGCTCAGGCACATAATATAATCAGGTAAGACGACAAGGGATCACCCTGCCTACAACCCCTTTCAATGGGAAGCTATGGGTATAAAAACCCATTTACCAAAACAGAAGAATAGGCCTGATTATAGAAGGTGTCGATCCACTGAATAAGGACGACCAAAGTTAAATAACCCAAGAACTTCTCTAACAAAATTTAAAGATACACTCTCTGAGCATGACAGAGAGGGTCTTGTAACAGCTCGAAAGAGCTCGTAACACTGCGCAACATTGGAGCTTGATATCGGGACTACCGTGTGCGTGTGTCGGCATGGCATATCCATGTGTAACATAGCGAACCCACGTGGTAACCCATCGCAAAAGTCGATACGGCCTCTCTGTGTTCTGAGCAATACAGAGAGGGTCTTGTAACAGGCTCGTAACAGCTCGTAACACTGGGCACATGAAGCTCTCTATCGGGAACTGTAGTGCGGACCGTGTCGGCATAATATATCCTGATGCAACAGGGCCCCCAACATGGCAACCCACTGCAACAGTCGATATGGATTATCCGTGTCCGAAAAATCAGAGAGAATCTTGTACCATGCCCCTGTAACAGCTCGTAACACTGCGCAACATTGGAGCTTGATATCGGGACTACCGTGTGCGGGCCTGTGTCGGCATGGTATATCCTGGTGTAACATAGGAAACCCACCCACTTGGTAACGCATCACAACTTCGATATAGCCTTTTGAAACAGGCGTTTGACTTTCTCACCTCGTATCAGCCTCATTCACTCATTTGTGCAGAATGACCCTTTAACCAATCGGTGATTTGGCCCTAAACGCATGGTGTGATGTCGACCGTGGATTATACTAAGTGCGATAGCCCCCTCTATTTTAGAACGGCTCTCCATATCGTCTGCTTTAGCAGGCTACAGTCGATACGGCCTCTCTGTGTTCTGAGCAAATACAGAGAGGGTCTTGTAACAGGCTCGTAACAGCTCGAAAGAGCTCGTAACACTGCGCAACATTGGAGCTTGATATCGGGACTACCGTGTGCGTGTGTCGGCATGGTACATCCAGGTGTACCATCGGAAACCCACGTGGTAACCCATCGCAACAGTCGACACGGCCTCTCCGTGTTCTGAGCAAATAAAGAGAGGGTCTTGCAACAGGCTCGTAACAGTTTTTTGTCACCTGGCGGCCAACATTGGACCCTTAATATCGGAACTACCGTGTGCAGGCCTGTGCAGGCGTTCTATAGAAATATTTTCTTGGGGGGAGGGGGGCTAATAGTTTTGTCAGACTATCAAGGCGGAGCGTCCACCATAGGTTTGCGGGTAGCGTACAAGAAATTTATTGAAAATCTCGGGACGGTGGCCAGATCCCCGGGAACGGCTCTCTGCGCTTCCATCTGGGTGTTAGATAATCCTCCCATTTAGAGAATTATCAGGTTCTGGTTGACAAAAAAGTTTTAGAGTGGCGACATTATTGTAGGGAATCCATGATTGTGGGACTTGCTGTCTGGCCTGTGGTCATGCACAGGAGGAGGTTCCTTGAAGTAGGTTGATTGCTATTAAATAGTGTTTTCTGTAGAATGACATTTGTTGTGTGTCAGTTGTCATTCTGCTACGGGTCAATTTGGTTTGAACTATTTTACTTTTAGATCACATCGAGGAATTTGGGGGGCTGGGGAGGATTTGGGGGCTGAAGCCCCCTAGCACCCCCCCCCCCCGTAGAACCGCGCCTGGGCCTGTGTATGGCATGGTAGTATCCTGGTGTAAAAGGGAACCGGAATGGCAACCCACTGCAACAGGAGTAAGGCATCTCCGTGTTCTGAGCAAATAAAGAGAGAGGCTTGTACAGGCTCGTAAACAACTCGTAACACTGCGCAAACATGGAGCTCGATACCGGAAACTGCTATGTGCGGGACTGTGTCGGCATGGTTATATCTGTGTAAACATAGGACACCAACATGGCACCCATCGCAACAGTCGATAAGGGCCTTCCGTGTTCTGAAAAGAAAACAAAGAGTGTCTGGTAACAGGCCGTCACTGCATGCTCGATGTGGAAACACTGAGGTCGTAACAGGACGATTTCTCGTCGCCAGATTGTCAAGCAAACAAAAGTCGTCGTTACCACTGCGCAAAAGTTGGAACTTGATGTCGGGGGGACTACGTGGGCAGGCCTGTGTCGGCATGTTATATCCTGGAGTACCATAGGACCACCGGCATGGCACCCACTGCAACAGTCGTACGGCCTCTCTGTGTCTGCAAAATACAGAGAGGGTCTTTGTTGTAACAGGCGCGTAACACTGCAACTTGGAGCTGATATAGGGGAATGGACTACCGTGTGCGGGCGTGTGTCGGCATGGTTATATCCTGGTGTAAATAGGACACCAACATGGCAACCATCGCCAACAGTCGACACGGCCCTCTCCGTGTTCTGAGGCAAATTACAGAGAGGGTCTTGTAACAGGCTCGAAAGAGCCCGTAACACGGCGCAACATGGAGCTTGATATCGGAACTACCGTGTGCGGGCCTGTGGCGGCATGGTATATCTGGTGGAACATAGGACACAAACATGGCAACCCATTCGCAACAGTCGATACGGCCTTTCCGTGTTCTGACAAATACAGAGAGGGTCTTGAACAGCTCGGAAACAAAGAGCTCGTAACACTGCGCAACATTGGAGCTGATATCGGGACTACTGTGTGCGGGCCTGGTTGGCACGGAGTCCTGGTGTAACAAAGGACACCAACATGGCAACCCATCCACAGTCCCGGTCAAGGGGGCGGCCGATTTTGTTGTGGCGGTTTGGGGGGGGGGGGGATCGGAACGGACAAGCCGAATGTTATCTAAGTGGAGCGCCACCACAGGTGGCGCGTAGCGCACAAGAGAAATTTTGTTGACAAACCCCACCAAATTGCAGGAAACGGCACTCCCAAGGCCTTATGGGACAGAACAGAAAGCAGCATCCTGAGATGATAACATTTTTTATTTCAGGAAAGGTTCTTCAAAAACTTATCGCCTTAGGAATCAATTTCCAAGGTTGTGGTTTGGGTTTGCTGTGACATTCTGAATACGATGCCAGGGAGGTTACGGTTCATGAGAGGCGCATGAAAAATCGGCAATGGAACCAAACCCACTACCGGTTAGCGGGAAGCGCGAGATTTCGCAAGAAGATCCACTTTGACAAAACGCATCCCCATCGACCCTTCACTTGACCCTGCTCTGAAGTATCACGTAGGTAGGCCTGAGTTTTTTACTGCAAAGATTACGGCCCCAATTTTATCTTCTTTGCGGACCACTGGCTGTGGTAGGGAGGGACCACTTCTGAGGGGGCCAGCTTTGGGCTATAAATCGTATAATTATAGGATACAACGCCAACTGCGCGCGAAGCGCAGCGCGAAAATTCTACAACTTTTGGACATTCCATCAGTAGCAAAATTTTCGGATATAAACTATCTTCACCTGATTTTTTAATCATGTTTTGCACGAAATTGTGGCGTTCCCAGGCTGAATCTTTGATGGTTATTTTAAGGGATTTCCACCCGCACCGTGTGCCTTCCCCCATAGCTCGCACCAAACGTCACAAGTGGTCGCTCCCATAAAATGATTGTTCGAATGTTTTTTTTTTACTCTATTTTAAATTTGTTTAAAAGACAGCATATTTGCCTAAAAAAAATAAAAAGGTCCCCACCAAGTGGTAGACTTACCCCCGTGCATTTTCGTTGCCGTACCGTGTACCCTCATACCTTCTCATAGTGATAGTAAAAGATGTGCACCGCGCACCGCACTTTCAACGTGGTTCCCCACCATAATATAAATAGAAAAATCACAGCTCCCGCCAGTTGGTAGACCACCCCCGTCGCCTCAACCCCTTCCACCTCCAGATAGCGATTGTGTGTTAGTTTGTTCGTTTAATTTACTAACTGGTCCCCGACAGGACATCGACAATGTCTAATGAGGAGCGACACACCAACTGATAAAGACAGTCTGATACAAACGATAGGTTTGAAGGAGAACCCTTCTTTCCTTGATAATTTATAGAAGAAACCTCCCAGAGTGAACTTCCGAGGCATTGTTTTTTGTTAAGGAACATCATAGGCTCTTCACAAGGCACATCATGTGTCTTAACACTACCGATACAAGATTTACCCGCGCGCGCGTAGCGCGCAAAAAATTCGAAAAGGAACAGCCAGAATCACCCAACTGATCTTTCATCATTCGCCCTTTGTTAAACCGGTTTCTTCTGGATATGTCGGATACCGTGTCAGCAGAATAGTAGTCGGGCTCAACTATGGGGGGGGGGGACCAAATGCAATGCGTCCCCCCAACTCGAATATTGGGGGGGAGCGTCCCCCCCTCCCCTCCCCCTACCCCGTCCCCCCCCCCCCCCATGATCGCCCGCACTTGTCACGTCTATATGGCCCTTTCCCTTGTTCTGAGCTCGTAACAGGTCGGAAACATCGTAACACTGCGCATCACTGGGCTCGATATCGGAACTGCGGTGGCGGACCTGTGTCTGCATTGCTATTTAGATTCCCCCCTATGTACTAGGAAATTACCGCCCCACGTAGCAAGGCATTGCAACAGTCGATACAGCGCTCTCCGTGCTTTCTGAAAGAAACAAAGAGGTGTCTGGTAACAGGCCGTCACTGCATGCCGATGTGGAACACTGCAGGTCGTTATACAGGATGATTTCTCGTCGCGACAGCAAACATGTCGTCCGCTACGTCATTGTAACACCGGAATAGTGGGTGATTTCCGTTGCTGAATGGAATGACTGGACCAAAATGGAGAAAAATTCGTAACATGAATGCAACATGAACGCAACATTAATGCACATCATAATGCATCAGCATTGTTCGTGCTGTGTACAACCAACTCCATGATGGGTTTAGGTTTGGCATACCAAACCACTTGATTTAATACTTCTGAATATTATCACTCTTCCCATAGATTGTGACAAGTCACTTGTTTGCAAGTCCAAGTCAAGTCTCAAGTCAGAGCGCTGCAAGTCCAAGTCCGAAGTCCAATTCCCTTCGCCCTCACTTCCAGTCAGTTCCCAAGTCGAGCATAAGCAGTCAAATTCAAGTCAATCATTCGACTTGACTCAATTCCATCAACAAGTCCAGTCCAAGTCACTATTAAATGTATCACATTTTGTCTTGCAGGCTCCCACTGCATGACCGTTGGAGTGCGAACCGCCTACTTTTCTCAGTCATAGTCCCCACTTTGCAGGCAAAAAAGGATTCATGTATTGAGGCCCTGTTACATGGGAGAACGAAACTGAATATTGAATTGGGCAGACTGGAATCATGAAACGGACATCAGCCTGATAGGCCTATACTGTTATCAGGGTATGACATTTGGTTATAACTGTATCCAATCGACTCTGAAAACAACCTATGTCATTGCCTTATGAACGTGACTGGCATCAAGAGTGTGACTTCAGTCAAGTATATCTCGTATGGCAATATGCATTAAAACTGTCAAGTGATGAGGTCGCCTTCACCGCAAATGTCTCGTACTGTACCTATATCCAGAGATCCTAGACAAAAAAATGGGACAATGAAAAATCAATTGATGGTGCACCATCAAATGAGCTCTTGCTTGAAAGTGATTCTACTGAATCAACCTACAAAAACTATCTAGTGTTTTTTGGAAAATGAGAAGAGGAGCGATGGAATCATTATGAAGCCTTGACAGGAAATCTGTACTCCCAAGTAAAGAACTTGGGGATTCGACTGAAGGGTTTAGACCAATACAGAGCTGGAAAGCTGAATGCTGGCTACATGTGCACTGTTTAGACAAGGAATTATGACCTCCTCTGTTCTATAACTAAACAATGGTAATACACTTTCGCCTGAAGACAAAACAGGCAGAGGGATCCCAGGCATGGCAGGATTCCTATCTATAGGATACCATAACACGACCAGGAAACTCAGGGCCCCACTAGCTGGCCCCTGACAAGCCCTATTGTTGTGGTGGACTTCGCATTCAATTAATTCCCCATCAAAGTCATCCAACTTGGTCACTCTTCACACTCTGGAAGCATATTGGTTTGTGTCCCTTATGATAACATGTACAAATTCTCAGATTAGTCTCAAAATAACATGGTTGAGACCACTTGGGTGAGTTGATTCTTTCCCTGGCTCCCTGACACTCCTGCCCATCCTGACCATAAGACATCCAAGAGTGATAGCCACGACCATCACCACGCACGATGCAGCTGTTTGGAATCGAAGATTCAGAGTAACATAATTTGCCCTGGAACTGAAGCTAATATCAGCTAGTGTTTACTTTAATGACAACATGCCACATGTCAATACTGTAAGGTACCTGTACCAACCGCAACTTAGTAGGGAGACCGGGGCGCTGGGGCCACTTCCCCTGTTGACAGTGTGAATATCTGCCGATTCTAGTAGTTGGGTAATACCCTTTTCTTCGTAGCAGCAGTAATCCGAAAAACCTGTAAATAGAAGGATAGATGGATGAGCAGACGCATGAATTATTCGGCTACATTTGGTTGTATGGTGCATTACACTGACAAACCTACTACGGGGCGCATTGGGACACAACTTGAACGAGGCGCATTGGGACGTGTTATATGTATGTGGAAGGGGGGTGGCTCGTAATTTATGAATATAGTATTTTAAAATACAAGTACTCTAGTATGTGTGGTTGCTAACGTTTTGGACGATATTCAGTTCAATTCGGAAGGGAAAGCTGGTACCATGTTATTGCTTTGATATCATTGACGCTAATGGTGTCCCAATGCCGGAAGGTACGGGGTGCATTGACAATTTTTTTATTTTTTTTCGATTCTCAATTCTGAAAAAAGTTTAAGGGACATCAAGTATTTACAGGCATGTTAATGTGCCCACCCGATGCTCTGTATTCAGTGCAATATGGTTCCAGCATTGCATTCCGAACGAGAACTATTGACGGAATGTAAAAAACGTTCACTGTGCCCCGTCTCCCCTACTAATTGGTAAAATTGGAGAGGAGAAATGCACAGTTTCACACAATGTTGATTTGTCACTCATAAAAGCCGAAATATGAGCAAAACATGACAAGACATAGCTTTTGAATAGTAATTGCTCGTCCAGCTGTCACAGCTGATGGATTGGCTTGAGATGTCATGCCAAACACGGGAACCCTGCTCGCAGGATCACTACTCATGTAAGACTGTTACCTTGAGGAATATGAGGTTGCTCAGCATCTTATCTGAAGCTTTGGTCTGTGTGGCCAATCATGTCACTGGCCCCCATGACTGAAGACCGCTCGATCGGAGAACTGCTGGCTGGCCCGACATCGCCTCATAGCCAGGGGGAAGAGCTTCTGAAGAATATTCTATAATCATGAGCCCAGCACCGATTGTATACATCCATTCGGTCCTCTTGTGTCATCGAATGACAGCCACTCCAGGTACCTGTTATAAAAAAACATAAGGTCATCGACCGAGGAGCTTGGTGATTTAGAAACCAGTCAGAAATGAAAGAACATGCTTCATAAACCTTTTACAACTGATGATACTTCATCGCCCTCGACACTACCAAAACAATTTGTGAATCCTGAAAAAATTGGAGTGCCCCAACGTTACCGGAAATAATCATACGCTTGCACTGTGCAGCTCTCGATATATCGATCGAGCCAGCCACATAACTACTATGATGCACACAGTGTACAGTCGAACTCATTATGCAGCACGGTATGGCACCATCCCGGTACGTGAGGTATGGTCCGATATCAAACGACAAGTTTCATATCCAATCGCAGGCTGTACTCTGTGCTGCTGCATGCTTTATAATATCGATATGCCGGTAACTGTTCACGGTGCAAAGGAACTGGGAACCAAAATCCGTACCCGATTTTTTGTTGTCTATGGTGGCATCGTTTACTGGTGTCTTACGGATCGATTCTGTAGGGCCGGCCGGAAGCCCGAAGTCGGGATTTCTAATTGGCCCAAATTGTAATTTTTCGTTGATCTTCTGACACGATATCTCAACAATTAACAATTCGGGCTCGACTTGCTTTGGCGACAATCATTATCGCGAGTCCAAGGCACGTCACAGTCAGACGGCTGCAAGTCCAGTCAAGTCTCGAGTCAATGCGAAAATTTCAATTCAAGTCGCAGTCACGAAGATAGTGACTCGAGTCCGACTCGAGTCCGAGTCAATTGACTCGAGTCAACATCTCTGACTCTTCCAGCCAATTCCTGAGAACCTTCGATCAGTGCGCATCAACCCACTTTTCACGAGACTATGGCAATAGGTGGTTCTCAATGAGGTGCTGAATTATGGTGCTCACTTCAAATTGGCCATGTTCGGTACTGCAATGATTAGTGTTGTCGATTTTGCAATTATTGATATAGTCAGGATTTATTATTGAGGACATACGGATATTCGGCTGAACAATACATGTGAGCCGATGAAAAATCAATGAATATTTTTTTTTTAGTGAAGATATTCCCGATGTATTCATTCCAAAGTATTCTCCCGAATTCCATATGCATGTAATACTCGCTCTCGCTAGGCTGGCTACGTTAATGGATACAGTAAGTCCATGCAACCTAAAATCCGGCAATGATAAATTTTCCGAACTAAGGTGTCGAGGAAGACGCGGTTTGGAGCATTTTCAGTGTTTAAGAGAGAGTCCAATCACCCGAAGATGTCTAAAAGGAAGCGAGTAGAGCAGTGGTTATCGATACTGATAGCTCAGACAGCGACAGTCCTGCCGACCTTGACGAGGTTGTCACATCCTACTAACTAGGCATATGGGCCTAACGTTAGCCCTAATGTAGTCTAGGCCTATACAGTATTGTAACTGTAACTATTCGTCCCGAGGATTGAATAGTAGCCTAACGTTACTCTCTCTTCGTCAGGCCGAATATAAGAGCATGATTGCATAAGTATACCCATTGTTATTTGTGTTACGGTAGGTCCGGGTCTTACTCCAATCAGATTATCTCATATTGTCACCTAACCCTAACCCTTGACCTCATCTCTAATTGGGTCCCTAATCTCATACTACATCCAGGTACACATTCCCTGACATTGGGTAGGCCCCACACCGCCACAACGAAACCTTGGGTCAAATTTAGCACTAGGCCTACGCTGAGACCATACAAGTCAATGTTCGACCACGACTTGCTGACTCCCTGACATTTCTCGTTTGAAAAAAAATAAATGACAGCTCAGTAGCTACCCTAGCCGATTTCTACTAAAAATACCTCATTTAGAACTCCGCCTTAAAAACTAACAATACTTGAACGGGTGGGGAGGGACGTTGATTTCCGTGAATTTTCCCACAATCCGAGTGGCACGGCTGCACAACGAAGGAGCACCGTCGGTTACGTGACGTTACCGATCTTTAAGCTTGTCATAAAATCATCCCTACAAACTTTTCTTCTCAAAACTATTTTTGTTCCACACACGAGTCGTACTAGAACTAACACTCACTTCGTTCAAGAATATATTAACCTCAATGTGTGGTTGGCTCTGGCAACTCATCTTCCCCAAAACCCTTTCAGTGGAACAAGCTCACCCCGCAGACATAGCCCAATGGATAATGAAACACCTTCAAGACAGGCAATGTCCAACTGTGCCGGCATCAATAGTTTCTCTGCCCACCGGCTAACCTCATCGAATGCCTGTTGAGGGCGCATTGGTGTTATCGTACAAGAACAATAACAGTCGTTTCGTTTGTTTACCGGGGGCCCAAATGAACACACTTGTGAGTGGGGCTAACAGGCTAATAAGCTCTCCACAAGGAAAGTAGCCAAAAGTTTACCGTTCTGGCGGCACTGATAATTCTTTTCCTGGAATACAAATTCGTTGTTGTAGTTAAATATGCATAGGCATGATGATTGCATGATTGACACATGGTTGACGCCCGACTTGACTGGCTCGAGGTCGCGTACGAAATGAAACAACTGTTTTGAACGTCTACAGCTCTACCAGCGAACAGGTCGTTCTAATCATATGTGTGAAATCATGGAAATCAACGTATAATCAAGTATTTGTAAGTTTTTTAAGTTGGATGTTCTAAATTAAGGTTTTTCTAGTAGAAATCGCTAGGGTTAGGCTAACTGAGCTTGTCAATTTTTATTTTTAAACGAAATTCAGGGCAGTTCATTAGTCGTGTTCCCTAACATCGATTTGTACGGTCTCACCGTAAGCCTACTGTTAATTTGACCTAGGTTTTGGTTGTTGCGGTGGCCTATACATTATGCAATTCATACCATGATCTATTGATATTGTCATATAGACCCGATTCGGTACAGCATAGCAACCGGTCTCTTGATGAAGACAAACACCGGCAATGCCCAACTTTCTGTGGATGACCCTATGGTGAAGCAAGAACACCCGTCTATTCTACCCATTTCTGACCTCGTTTTACCAGCGAAGCTGGGAATTATTCCCAAAGTTATGTGCACATGAAGTGTATGGAAGAACTCACCCCTCAACAGTCCAAAAATGAAAAAAACCTATGAAATTGGACTCTGTTCGAGTTTTAATCACTGCTTCGACAAGTTCATCAAGTAGAGAGTGGTGTCCAGGAACACTTCACTTGGCCGCATAGTGTTCTCATCACCCTTTGTGATGAGCAACCCGCACATGTTATTAGGATGCTACAGACACACTACAACAGTGAAGAGGGCAAATAAGTGTGGCTACCCTGAACCACGAGCAGCTTACCGGTAAATCCTTCTGCGGTCTCCACCAGGCTAGGTTGCGACGCTAGACCCTCGATGAAACAAGGCGCCGATATCCCGGTCTTGCGATTCCCGTAACGCTACCCCAGCTCTAGCAGGCCTATCGGATTCACCCCACAAGTAAACATATAGTACACAATAGATCTAAACTAGGCATATATTTAACAGTTTAGTTGTTTTCCATCAAAGGTTTGCTATGATTGGCTTAGCTCCTTCTAGCTCATTGCGATGTTGTTCCTTGCATTTTTTTCCGTGGTGATACACGATTCCTCGTCAAACGGCCGCAGGTGTCATGGTACAGGCATGTTAATCCCTCGTAATTCCATTGTATGATCTCCATACACTCTGCTGCATGGTCCGATCAGCTGGTTATTGTAGAATAACGTGACTTCCCTACACCTGTACTGCATAACTAATGCGTGCACTCCAGTCTCGCACTCTGTAGGCAGCAGATGACACTGGGCCAGTACTGCCGCCCTCTGCAATGCCTGTAAACACGACCTTGCAGTCGCGCTACTTCTCCTCTACTTCATTTTTGACGGACCCGGCAGTGCTTACAACACCAAAAGAAAAAAACAAAACACTAACTCTTATTGTAGATGGTGTGTCGAATGTTATCTCCCAGGGCACAATTTTAAACACCCTACAAAGAAGTTGGACCACCCCTACAATATGCATATGGAAATATAACAGCAGTCTGACCCCCATAGCAGTATGATAGCCCGAAACTCGTACTGACCCTCTGCTAATAGTGTCGTAAGTCATCTAGTAGGCCTAAAACAGTTCGTAGCTCAATTGTTTAACCTACCCATTGGTGTCCATTCATGGCCATGCTACGAGGTACCAACTTGTGTTTCTCTGGCCTTGTGGTTCATTCACCAACACTGCTGGATCGTTCCAAATGTGAACGAACTAATGCCATATAGGCTTGTTTTGTTCTGGTACAGAAAACAATTTCTTTTAATGAAACCTAGTTATTTGTTAGCAGTCGCAGTGATACGATTGATGTGGTTACGCCAGGTAAAGGTTGTTAGTTATATCGACACCCCGATAAGAATGACTTTAGTTTTTCATCACCCACAGATGACCTCCGAGTTTATAGTTAAATCAGTTTTTGGCCTACGAGCATTGGGTTAAGCATCATCACAAAACACTTTTTGGGGTTGAGTTAACTGCCACTCCTTTTGTGACTAGGCAAGGTATCAAGTTCAGTTTTTGGAGTTGACCAATATTAGACCTTATTTTGGATTTGAACGATACACCACACAATCATCCGCAAAAGGCGAACTTCGGATTGTACATTCTGAGGTAGGTTGTTTGATTACGGTAGGAACGCAATGGGTCCTAAAAAGTGCCCTGGGGAACGCTCAGATTGTAACTTCTGTCCAAGTGGAGTAATTGCACCCACCACGACCCTCTGCTTTTACGACACGTAAGGACCTTGCTATCCCACTATTGCAATTTACCACGAACACCTTAGTGATCAAGTTTGAGCATTAAGCTATCATGCAGCATCAGAAGCGAAGGCTTCCGTAAAATCCATTATGATCATTCATTTGCGACTGGTGTTAAGGAGTAAGCTACCTGGTAGTTAGTATGAGTTGTGTTTTCACAAGAGTGATTGCTTCTAAATCCGTGTTGTATATATTAGTGAGAACAGAATACTGGTCAAGGTGTCATAATTTGGGAATGCAAAATATGCTCTAATATTTTATAGCTTATAGCTGTAAGAGAGTCCAGAGTGCTGTTATTCACTCTTTTGAGGGGCAGCCTCCCTGCCCATTGCGGAAGCTGCGAAAGCAGAAATGTGAATACCTGGTGGAATGCGGAGTTGGCACGTCTCAGAAAAAAGGCGCGTCGGGCAAACCGCAGAGCCAGTTGGACTCAACAACGAATGGGATTGGGGAAGTCAAGAGGCTGGCCCAAAAGCATTTCAATTGCAGTTAGGAATGCAAAGATGCATTTCTTGGGCAGCAGTTTACAGAATGCAGTGGCAGGGGGCAATCACCAATATCTAGATTTGGTGAAAGCACTTCGACGGGATAATACAGCCAAAGTTAGCGTGTTTTGTACGGTGGATTCCGTTTGGAGTAGGAGTTATAGTGTATGTAGTTAAAGTATTTGGGGGTTAGTATATACAGGATACACCAGAAGAAGAAAACCTTGAACTGTCTCCTTGACAGCCTCTCACCAGGAAGTAGTAAGTAAGAAAGTAAGAGTAGATAACAACCAGGCAGATGGGACCACGTGTGGCAACACTTGCTTGGTTGAAGATAACCTCTTAACATTTGCTCAGAAGAGCGAATGAAGGCTGCAGTGGATGCTGTTCAATCCTTTTCATAAGTCCACCGGGACCGGTGGTAATATACCTTTACTCGTGTTTGCAAAAAGGCTGGAATGTTATAAAGCGATACTACAGTACTCTCTTCAGAGGTTCATGAGGGTGTGAACGCGTCAAACAGGCCTAGACAGAAGGCAATGGGGTCTTTCTCCCTAAGCCAGGAAAGAGTACCTATCACGAAGTGAAGTTTTTCAAATGATAACACAACATCATTTCAGTTGAAATGGTTAGAACGGATCCTCATCTTTCACTTGAATGAGGAATGTGACATCTACAATCGCCTGATCAAGGCGCAGTTATAGGTTCAGAGCAGGAGTCTCCGCAGAAAATGCTCTTCATAAATTTGTGCTGCCTATTTTTAGGATTTAAGCGGGGACACCATCAGGACTAGGAGCTTTGTGAGAATCAAATTCTTCAGTAGTTCAGTAACCCCTTTAAGGGTAATAACAAATCAGGCATAGTTAGGATCTGACTCGGGCCCCCGAGTAGAGATTCATGATCAAAATCTCTGCCTTAGCTAGATTTTATACTGTAACCTACCATCAGATTTGAGGGAAGAATACCAACAGTGTCAGTTTTCAGACTCTTTATGTAGGACTCGAAACTAGAGTTTATAAGTTATCGAGCAAGCTTTTGCCAAAAGAAAATGGCACTTGGTATATTTTTGGACAATAGTAGGTGTCTTTGACAAAGTAACATTTAAAAGCATCACAGATTTCACTTTTAGATCAGAAGGTGCCCACCGGATCATCATTGGATGATAGATGATAGGTGATTGAGCAGCAATGATTCAATTCAGTAGAATTGTGTAGAATGTGTGCGTGCTAAGTCAAGCGTGAAGTGATTAAGGGGAATCCCCAAGGTGGTATCTTGTCCCCTTTATATGGAACTGGTTATCAAAACTCACTTTTAGTGGAGCTCCAAAAGAAGGACATTTATGCCCAAGCGTATGCGGATGACCTGGCCCTGGCGATACGTATTCAGGTACGAGGAGCTGTTGGTCAAATTTCTTTGCAGAGGGCGCTCAAACATTGCAGCGGATTGGGCTCGGAAGACGGAAAGAGCTGCAATTCAGTCTTATTAAAAACGAGTTTTATCCTGTTTATTCACAAGAGGAATCCAAATGTGGGTGCCTCCGGATATGAAGGGGCAAGAGGCAAAACTGCTGGGGGTTATCATGGACAGTAAGCTACGTTGGAAAGCCACATTACACATGAGCCCAAAAGGCAAACTGCACCTAGTGCAATGCAAGCGACTTGGGGCACAAAAACATTGGGGAATCAAGCATAAAAGGATGATTGAAAGTGGGATACCACGAGCTATGGTGCCATCTATCACGGACGTATGCATGGGGTATTGGATTAGTGGTGAGATACTGTACTAAGGAATATCTTCTCAAGGTGCAGAGGTTAGCATGCATAATGATCCATCAGTGTTTCCAAGCACCCTAGTATGCGGCCTCAGAAATGCGGTTGAAACATCATGCCGATCGAGAATAGTGAACAAAAACAGAGGGCGGTCAGGGATTAATATTCACATGACAACAGGTGGGGGCTTTGGCCAGGCCAGAGCCGTTGGTACTTGTGGTTAAAAATAAGCGTATTTTGAGTTGCAACCACACCCTGACAGATCTATCGCTTTTGCATTATGCAGCTGACCGGTGAATAGAAACCAGGAGATCCATCAGAATTTCGATGCCTTAGGCTGGAGCGGAAACGCTCAAAATTTGAGGTGGCTTACAACACGACACGGTTCTGTGTATACAGATGGGTCCAAGCTTGAGGGAAGAGTGTGCTGCAGGGGTAGAGTGGTTAGGGTATCTGCTTTCCAACTCTTATGCAGGCGACTTGCTTCATCTGGAACCTGAGTTACTGTTTTCAAGCCAGAGGTCCTAGCCATATCAAAATGTAGCTAAGAAACTGTTGGAGGACGGATTCAGAACAAAGAACATCTTCATCCTGTCAGATAGTCAGGCTGCTCTTAAGGCAATGATGCGTTTGCAATTACTGTTATATTTCATTCTGTGTGCTATACATAGGACAAACCTAAATAACTTAGGAGCTTCAAATGTCCTTCTTGTGCTGGATACCAGCTCCAACAGCTATGTGGTTGAGCATGGAATCTGAGGAACTCTATCTATTCTATCTATCCATCCAGTGTTTTAACAAAGTGCCTTTTGGCTCCCTAACAGTCATTCTGTGATGGATGTCGACCAAACTTGGACCCAATGTTCATGGACCCTTGGGACATGTTTGACCTTGTTGAAGACACGGTCCAAAGCCCATTTTTAAAGGGGCAAATATAGGCCATTAGGTGTAAAATTTCAAAATGTATCTCCTCTACAAATTTCTGTGCACAGTGTTGATGTCGTCATTATGATGGTTCTAACAGCCTGACCTTCGGTGTGTTAAGGGATTTTTTGGTCCAAGGCCCCACTCAGGCCCAAGTGCGCCAATTTTAGGGAATTTCACACAAAGTACTTGAAATGCATCTCCTCCCACACGATCATTTGTGTCTTATAGGTTACATGTAATGGTCCTTGGGTAGAGGGCTACCTGGGGGTGGTCAGGAATTTTGGGCTCAGGACCCTTTTTGGGCCCAAGGGCCCATTATTATGCATTACCTAAACTCTTGTAGTTCCTACAAATTTTGTTGCACAGTGCTGATGTTCAGTAGTAAGGTGGTCTAATGACATATATTTAGAGTGCCCAGGAAATTAGGGCCCAAGGCCAGTGTGGGCCTTGGGCCAATCATGTGGAATTTCGCCCAAAATGCTTTTCCTTTACAAATTTTAGTGCACAGTGCTGACATTCGTCATAATGATGGTTCTGACAGCCTTGACCTTGTGGTGCTGGAATTTTGGCCAAGGTCCACTTGGGCCGTCAGCCATTTCACGTTTCACACAATGGTACTGAAATGCATTTCTGCCACAAGCTTCAATGATTTTCTTTAATGGCCTTGGGTAGACAGCCATCAGGTTTTGGGTCATGGCCCAGTTTGGGCCCCAGGGCACAAAATGAAATACCGCAAAATCTTGTATCTCCTACGAAATTAGTTGCACAGTGCGATGTTCGGTAATAATGAAGGTCTAATAGAATACTTTGGAGTGTTGAGGATTTTCTGCTCCAAGGTCTGACTCGGGCCCTAGGGCCCCATTTTATGATATTTCACACAATGGGTGTTTCGAAATGCATCTCATCCCACAAGCTCAATTGGTCTCTTCAACGTACATGTAATGGTCCTTCAGTAGAGTGCCTTTTGGCTCGTTCCAGGATTTAGGGCACAGGCCCAGTTTGGGCTCTAGGGCCCATCATATGAAATACTGCGAAATATAGTCTTTCCTACGATGCTAGTTGCACAGAGCAAATGGTTCGGTCATAAGGACCATCTAATACCAATTACCTTCATGGTGCCTAGCGATTTGGGACCCAGGCCCAGTGTGGGCTCTGAAGCCCATCTGCGTGTGAAAATAAGCAAAATGGCTCTCCTCTTCCAAGTTTTTGGTGCACAGTACTGAAATTTGGTACCAATGATGATTCTAACCGTCGAACCTTGGGGGTGGTCAGGAATTGTGATCCAAGGTCCACTTGGATCAGGAATTAAACAATAGACTTGAACCATATCAAGTTCCAATTGATGTCTATATGTAATGCTCCTTGGTTAGGGTCCATCCGGAGTGTTCAGGAAGGTCCCACATGGGCCCAATGGCCCATAATTTGAAATCCTGCAAAATGCTTTTACATATTTGGAGGAAGGGTCCAGAAGTGCTAAGTTCAGTCATGGAGCAAATCCACAAAATTTGAATTCCAAATTCAAACTTCCTGTTGTATTCTCTTTATTCCCCATAATGGGTTGTACCCCATTCAGACTGCCAATTTTCTCCATCACCACCCCCTTCATCAATGATTCCCCAAATCCAAAGTTGAAAAAAAAAACCTAATTCCACTCGTAACCCCCTATAAATTGAATTTTCCTGATCAAGTACTCTCTATTTCCCCATCCTGGGTTACTTCCCATTAGCCTGCCAACCCTCCCCACTCCCAGAATTTTCACCCACACACTACTAGATGTCCCAATTACAGTTTATGCAACTCCATTCACAAGTCCATCAATTTTCAGTACTGTTTTTGACCTCGAACTACCATGTTTGGAGACACATGTGAGAATTAATAACAACAAGGCACCGCGATGCTATAAACAAATTTAGCCATTGGGGATTTGCTTGGTAGCCAATGGAAGGAGTCTGTTGAGTGACGAGGGTGACAACTTCTCTTGCAGCCTATAGTGTGGTCAGCCTGAAAGAATTGTAGTTTTTTTTTTAGGAACTGGGTGACAAAGTGGAAGGGAGCGAATGAGGGAATAGGCAAATCCATGAAGGAGGATGACCCCCCCACCTAAAAATGTGCATATTGGAAACTTATATTGATGATTAGATGAAATATGCCTAATAGGAATATTACAACCTATATGAATAAAATGCAAATATAAGAGAACAACAAAAACCGGCCACTTCCACCCTCCACCCCTTAAAAGACAGAATGCGAAGGTTTATGCAAGATACAGCAGTAACTGCAATGTTGTGGTGGAAAGGACAGGCACGTGTGGGGTTTAGCCTTCAGAATTATCGAATTTAGAGTAAGTCAATTTTAGAGAGTCTCTTGGCTCTGGTTTTGGTATCCATACAAAAAATAACCCTGAAAAGGCAGTAGTATGAACATCAAGAGAATGAGTATTATTAGAAATCATTTGCCCATCCACCCCTCCTTGAAAAAATTACTAGGATGGAAAAATCAGAAAGGAATAAGTGCAATTGTAATACAGTAGATAGATTAAGAAAATAAAATGAGTGTGTTTGAAAAAATATACAGTGCAGGGCAATTGCAATTCAGCAATGGCCAACAATCCCCACTGCCTCCCTAAAAGTGTAGGCACGACTATACATTTTAGGATTCATATAGAAACAAGCTCAATTGGATATGAGTGACCCTCACCCGAAAAACTTGCCAAACCCACTTCCCTCCCAGAAGTATGTTGTGTATGCTTGTAAAGAATATGAGAGAAGTTAACCCTTCCCTTTGAAAATGTTGGATCAAGTACAATAGAAAAAATACCATGGACCAAACAATCCCCTCTCCCCCATGTGAGGCTGGATAGGCTGGGGATGAGTTGACCTTCCCCCAAAAAATCTTGCCAACCTACTCCCCTACCCATGCAGAGTATGTGTTTTTAATTGCTGGTATGAATATGAGACAGTTACCCTCCCTTCTGATAATGTTGGATCAAGTACAATAGAAGAGATACCCTGACAAACCAAATCCCTTCTCCCCATTGAGCTGGCTAGGCAAAACTGTGCAGTAGCCGTTTATAATAACAACTCGTGGCACCAGGTAGCCACAGAACCCATGGGCTTTGTAGAAAAATTGCCACATATATATAAGTACAATCGCAACACTAACTAGTGTTTTCTCCACTCAGAGCTGGCCTGGAAAAGAAGTCAAAACTTTTGGGGCTCAGAGGGCCATTGCCAAAAGCCGATGGCCAGGGCCTTCAGCGTCAGGGAGTCAGGCTCGGTCACCTCTTGCATACTGGGCACCCATTGCCATGTGCAGCATCCCACCACTGTAATTATCCAACCTCTGGCTATTGTACAAAACAGCCACATCTAATGGTAATGAGGACGGGAATAATAGCTTGAAAACAGAAACACAGAAAACTACAATGCTAATTGAGCTAAACCTGCAGATACTTCTCATGTAACTAGTTGATTTGTCTCGAATATTATCAGTATGATCTCAGTACCATACACAAAAAAGACTTCTGGTTAAGTAGCATCAGTTGTGTAACACAATTTCACCGATAAATATTCAATTTCTCTGCCCAGTAGGCTTCTTCTGATCGTACTTGCTGATTACAGCTATTCAACGACATTCAGGAAACCATTCAAGCCTCATCTAGGAATCCTGGTTATTTTTGATCTTGGATTACTCACCTACTCTTCTCAAGAGGTGGTCAAATGATATCAGGGCAGGGGTGTAAACTGTTCCCAGGACCACCATGTTACGTTTCCATCCAACAGACAATCAGCGAACTCATGGACCCGACCACTTTCTAAGAACCTGAGATAGCAAAAGATTCATTGCTCCTGTGACTGTTTACTGCTGACTGCCAAGACTTATTGTGATGAAACATTCCCAGGACAGAGACGTACATGTCGACTGCACATCGCAATTCAGCCAGAACCAGGAAAGCAGCCACAATGAAAATAAATGGGACTGTTTTTGTATGGTTTCCGCTATAGACTGATTGACACATTAATGGGCAACAAAGTAGGTGTAGGTGATCTAATCAGAATTTAGGCACCAATCACCATAAGTAATGAGTTAATTGCCTATCCATCGATTTTTGTTTACGCTCTTAGCAAGATTACGCATGGACCATACGAGCTAAAATGATGTGGTTTGGCACTTTGGCAATAATCAAGATGGCAGGTTCATGAACTGACTAGATTTCAGCTGAAAATCTGCTACGTAGGTGGCCCAGTTTTTAACAAATTTTACGATGCATTCAAATGGGTGGAATTCTCTCTCAGAGTTGTTAAAAACTACATCGTCAACTCGAACATGTATAGTTCGCTAGTCCAATTGCTTCATCGAATGGTAGCAACCACTGAATGCACAAGCGGGCGAGACACTTGGGCACAAGTCACCACGCTTGTTTCTCTTTCTCAATTGGTTATTCTCGATGGATGTTGACCAAACTAATAGCAATGTGTATGGACTTCAAGACAGCTGTGGCTTTGAAGCTCAAGGTCAAAAGGTTGTTAAGAGGCGACATAGTCAATGTTGGAAAACTGCCTTCTGACTTCATGATTTCAAACATCTGAACATAATTTTGGATTTGTCTCGGTTATTGGTGCAGTTTGAGTACAGCACCATTGGTGCTTTGTGATATTTGGTTCTTGTTATCTAGGCCCCTAGGCCTATTCCACATAACTTTGCAGAAATTCCTATCAAAATATTGATGTTCACTCAAATGAAGGTAGTTTTGCCGATCTCCGAAACCCAGCCTACCTGATGACAGTGAAGGATAGGCTAGGCCTCCATGGAAGGCGTAAAAAATGCCAAAAACCGGCCTGATTGCATAATATAACCCATGTGTAACTGGTGTATGAGCTTAGGTTAGGGAAATGGGGTGGGCTGAGGGTTAGGGGTTACCATAGGGTACATTTGTCACAATAAGATTTGGGATTGCTTGTATTGAAATTTTACCCTAACCCCACCCCAACCCTAGGGCTGATACCTAAACACTAATTCTACATCAATAAACATGGGTGTACATCATGCAATCATGCCCAAGACAAAAATAATTGCTTGATTTGAGTTGTAAAAATCAGATTTCATTCAGAATTTCTGCAGTTTATGGTGAAATGAAATAACAAGAACAAAATAAACAAAATTTGGTGGCGAGTGAAACCCACAAATGAGATATATCATGATTTTCAGGCTTGCTCCATTGACTGCTAACACAACTGACAAAATGCCCCTATGAAATGAGTTTTGCACCAGCGTCCGAAAAACCGGGGCAGTGGCGAATTTGCCCTAGAAAGTTGGAAAAAGAGATCTAAAAATCACAAAAACAAGGGGGGCCCACGAAAAAAATGTCAAAATATCAAGGACAGCGCTCCTGAAAAATTCCATGTACCATTGGTATAGAGACCTACAGCAAAAACAGAGGGTTCTGATTTTATGGCCAAATACCAATACGACAGGTTACTACTTTAGTGAATTGAAATGACGATGGGTAAGACCACTGTTTCCATTAGTGATCACATAATGCTTGAATATTTCCAGTGATAACAACAGTGTGCTCTGCGCTGAACCTCCCAGCACTGGTTTATAACAGTACGGCATAGATGCCAGTGACCGCAAAGCCCGCCTGGAACCTCCGTACTGCATACGAACTTGTAGACATCCGCATCTGGCTGTTCATTGTAAATGATCGCCATACTGCATGACAACGAAAACCCATTGCCACCTCGAAATTGAAAAAAATTTCAAATACATTGATCATCTTTTAGTTTACCGAAATTCTACCGATGGTCACATATCAATACTTTCAATTGATTTTCCCGCAAGGATAGCAGGCTAGCCTGTGTATGTACAGATACTCACATGCGATGCAGTAGTGGTGGAGCTGCGGCGCGCCGGGCTGCGGCTGCGCCAGGCCGGCGCGGAGATCGACAGCATACAACTAGGAGTGTTACGATTGTCTGACACACAAATAGTATGGGTGTGCAACTGACGTACAGTACCAAGATCGTGACTGGTTGAAAACAATGCATGATTTGCCATTCCTATTGTGGAAACCAGAGTGTGGGAATTTCCCATGCTAAATGAGTTTGTGCAGGATTGAGTTTGTGTGCGCAGATTGTGCAATTCCAGCGAACCTTAGCATGATCACTGATGGTCAGTGCAACATACCAGACAATAATGAAAACATCTCTGACAAAAAAATTCTCCTTTTTCCTTTTCTCTCCTAGTAAGGGGCCTCTGGGATGGGGGGGGGGGGGAGGGAGGCCAGTAATCTGGGGGCTCGGGGAGGCGGGCAGTAGTAATTTCATGGGGGGCTCAGACCAAGAATCTGCATCCATGGAATATATACAGCTTAGGCTGCCATGACTGCTGGGAAGTGCAGGGCTGGAGAAATGTCCTGGATCAGGAGAAATAATTCTCAGCAAGGTGTCAATGATTCCATCATTAATTTGCCTGAATACCTTTGTACCAGCTGGGGCGAGAGGCTGGCAAATAATGGACAGTTGGGCACTTTGAGAATGGTAGCAAAAACTGCCATGACTCTGCGCTTTGTGCATCTTAAAACAGAAGGTTCTCCTGGGGTTTGGTTCACTTCAAAAGCAACTCATCAGTTCCTTGAAATTCAAATGTTCAAATAATTCTTATAGGAGCGGCTTTTCACTTTTCCAAAAACGTAGAAGACTGAACCAGAACCGGCCAAAGAAATCCACGACCACCTACAACGCAGTGGAGGGACCGACTCTGAAACCTCAGAGAGTGATAATGAGGTATGGATACCAAGTTGGGTCTGAGGGGAGAATATTAGACGAATGACCTGATTTGAGATTGCTGAGGGCGGATCATATATTGTCTTCTCATTTTCCTGTAAGGACCGTATTGCTTCTCTTATAGGTTGACCCAGCTTTGTGAAGAGGTGAGGGAGAGTGGGTGTGACAGTATGACTGGCCTGTCTGGAGGAGGCTTAGTGATTGAAAATGGCAGTGTGGTGCCTCCTCAACATGTGCGCCCATCAGTGACTTTGAGTGATGGCTGTTGGTGTTCCTCATTACCCCCGGTCTAGATACTGCTTCCGTTTAGCTAGCCTGTTAATGAGTTGTGTGCCTGATTAGGTCCAATTGTGAATAGGAACCGGGGCCATTGGCTGGTCACATTCACCTCAGGTGACGCTTGATATAAGGTTAAAAATCATTCAAAACTATTCATGCAGAATTGTGCAAGGAGGTGTTTAGCAGGGGAGGTTGCCATCCTTGCTGCCTCAGATTCGAATGCATTTTGAGATTACTTTTCCAAACTATCTTCGGAGAATTTGGGACTTTGAAGAAGAATCACCAAGAAGGTTTGGAAAGCTAATAGCTTCGGATTGCAGGGAAATTGTATACGTACAAGCTATTCTGTAAACATTTTGGCTGCCATATTGAACTTCATTATTGTATTGCGCCTGGTCAAGCCGGTTCAAGCCAATGTTTCTGTGGTAATAAAAAAAAAAAAAATATTGTATTGTATTGGGATTTGGGAGATTCCTGAGATCTGACAGTTCATATCATCTCAAGGACATTATCTTCAAGTTGTGAAATGATTGGATTACCATGTTTTTGTATGGGTTGACTACTGTTTTTGGATGCCATGTTACTTGATGTGTTGGCAATATCTCATATTTTGTGATAAACTTGCCAGAAGAGAGGATTGACCTTATACACGGCCCAACTGGGGGTGCCACAGACCTAGATACTGGGAACCTTGTCCAGAATAGAGACATGAGTGGGTGCCTCTTGGCGTGATGGTATTGGGGAGTGGGGAAAGTTCACTGTGGTCATCATTACCTGTGCATTTTTTTCTTTAGGCTATATTTCTAGCTGAAACTGGCGGGGGATGAAGGCAGTGTGAAATGGCAACCCCACCAGTCCATATTTGTGGTTATATTCCTCTAAACGCGAAGTAACATCGCAACTTGCATGCTGTTTCTTTCTTCATTTCTTGGAGAATCCTCTTATTCATCTTTATGGGAAATATAATGACCGATATGGACCGGGTTGGGTTGGAGTTGCGCTATTTTCTTTTTCAGTTAGTTTGAGTTAGGAATATAGCTTAGGGACCTACGGTTTGCACCAGGTAAGGATCCTCCACCCTCTGAATCCAATACTCATTAGCTCTGTCGGGATTACACGCAGACAGCGACATGCTAATTGCTCCGCCCCATTCTAGGTGAATGGAGATACGAGTACTTTGCTCAAGGCTACAGTAAGGTCTCAAGCTCAAGAATCTTTGGATGCCCCCAACCATATGAGGTGATACGCTCGAAATACTTCATGCATCTTCATCCGATGATGACATATTGTTGTTGTTTCAGTGGACCATTGGTGGGGGAGAGAGGAAGAAGAGTGGGAATGTGAAGACGGAAGAAGAAGCTGATCGAGAAGAAACAAGCCAAATCCACCTCTGAGGTTCAGCAGTAGTCAGTGATTCAGACAAATCCTCTCCAGAGGAAGTGGTAAAAAACATCTCAATAACTGGCCCTTACGTATAGAGTAGGTGACTCTAATACCTGGCCCTATAGTACACCATTAACATATGATAAGAGAGTGTGGTGACTCTAACAATCGTCCTAGTTCCCATCCTCGATTATATTGAGAGTAGGTGACTCTAATAACTGGGTCCTCCAGTAACAGTATGCTTATTATAAGAGAGTAGGTGATCTACCAGGCCTAAATAATAAATAATAATGATAATAAGAATGAGGATTGATAGATTGCCTAGGCCAAAAAGCCTCTATGCGCCTTTACAGACCTAAAAAGAACAGAGCAGAAAAATTGGTCTACGAGGACGAAAAACAGGAGCGAAAAACAACAACAAAGACATAACAGGGAAACACGTCACCAGAAAATGCTGAGTGAGAGAGGGAAGAGAAACGTTTCAAGACCGAGGACTTAAAGTCGCTACCCTACAGTCAGAAGGACAAGCTCTGAGAGGAAATCAGGAGCCATACAGTTGAGAGTGCAGTTGATTGCTTTTATCGAATAGAAGGATCTTAAAAGCATTTCTCTGCCTTACGGGGAGCCAGTGTGAAGCCTGCAGAAGCCAGTGGAGTAGTGATATGGAGTGGAGTGATAGATCAGGGCAAGGAACACAGAGATAAGTCTACAGTACATCAGCTTAATATATTTCTATGAGAGTAGGTGACTCTAAAACACAATGGCACTATAGTACCCATCATTTGATATAAGAGAGTAGGTGACCTAATAACTGGCCCTATAGTAAACCATATCGTATGTACGAAGAGTAGGTGACTCCGATAACTGGTCATATGGTAATAATTGTCTTACTATAAGAGAGTAGGTGACTCTAATAACTGGCCCTATAGTAACCATCATCTTATTCAAAATGAGTAGAAGAAAGTCATGCTTGCTACTCATTGCTACTGGAGCTTCAATGACCAGCTCTGTTCCCCATGGAGCTCCCTGGTGCCGTTTGTTTTTTTAATTCCTTGACTTCAGTCAGGGAGTCTATGCAGTCATGACAGGTGTGTGGTGTATATGATGTGTGTGACACCTGGCTTGTGGAGAGAGCATAACTTGATCACACTGGATGGATGAAGCTCATACTTGGTATGTGGGTTCCCCATGATGAGTCCACGATCCTCATTGTCCAATCAAGCTGAAATTTGGTCATTTTGGTGTGTAGCTTCCTTAGGAGTGCGATCACTTTTCTGTATCCTGGTGCAGACCAGCATTTTTTAGGAAAATGGAATTGTGAAAATTGATATTTTGGCAATTTTAAGCTTGTGAAGAGTCATAACCGACACGCCCGAATGGATGACGCTCATACTTGGTATGTGGGTTCCCCATACCTAAGTACGCAATCCTTATTGTTTCGGAGTCTGCTCAAAGGTCATCTGAGGTCATTAGGGGTCAAGTCTGAAAATATTTTAACATGATAAGTCCTAAATGCCTGGTCTGATCAGGTTGAAATTTGATATGCAGGGCCTTTCTATGGGAGTACAACAACCCCATTTATGTAGACTGGGAGTTACTTTTGAGGAGAAATTAGGAAATTGTGAGAATTTAGATTTTTTCACACTATACAATTTTAAAGAGTAATAGTCCCAATGTTTTTTGTTTTTTGGGGTGGGGGGGGGCAGGTCAGCAGTCTTCTGGCATCAGGAGAGGTCGAAGTTTGATGCTATGCTATTCCTTGCTTGAAAGTAACTATCAGTAATCCAACATTATTACAGTCCATAATCCCACCAATTTTTGGAGTCAGGTCAAGGTAATATGAGGTTAACAGAAACTTTAAGTGAAAGGTTTTGAAGGCATTCAAGAATCAACTAACCTTTTAGCTTTCTGGATTTTTAGATGTGAACCACTCTTGTTTTCTGTAACAAATTTGGCTAAGTTGATATGGTTCATGAAATTTGTTGTGAGTTGAATGTTCTTTATTATGGCACTAGGAGGTTTTATCTATTTACTCCTGCAGAGACATGGTATTCACGCCCACCCCATCTATCCTTCGACTCTGTTGAGTGGGGTTGCCACTCTACATCGATGTTCCTCTAAATTGTCAATGTAACCACCTTTCGGCTACACACTGTTCGAGAGATTTTGTTGAGATAGCAGAGGGGTGCTTCGACAACTGTACAAATGATCATTTCTGCCCCATAATGCCAAAAATGTATTTGCCTGTGGCACTGAAATGGTCAATCAAGTATATATGTAAGGTAGTGGGCTCTGGTGGAACCACTGCTCAATTGCTCAGATGTGTGAGTGTTAACCCATCTTAGCCTACCTTTCTCTTGCTTGAAGTTGTCTTGCTTCCTGTGTGGTAATAGTATTTCAAATGAAATGATCTGTAGTTTCTGCAACTGCTGTTTTGGAATCAAGTGTTAATAGATGTTCTGATCACTAAGAGACTGACCACATAGCTTGCTCCTGGGCAATGCACTGGTGTTTTTGTGTCTAAGGATATATGGACAGTGTATGTCTGTATGGAACACTCCAGCTCGCCCAATTGTCCAAATTCAATCGCTCATGTAAATGTACTTGAAACTTGATGCAATACTGCAAACTATTCCTCAGCTATGTTTGATTTGGAAGTGTTTTAATAGTGGAACATGGCTTGTCGGTGGGCTGCCTGTTAATCATTTCTGAAACAAATGAAACTAGCTATAACTCACCTTGTTACAAAATGGCATTGCTAATGGAAGCACTTTGAGGCAGAGAGAAAAGGGTCAAAACCATCCTGTTTAGGGCTCTTTTTCTCTGTATACCTGGAGTACCTAAAGAACATTTTCCATTTGAGCAATGTGTTATGGATAGCTCTGGCTGAGGAATTACCATTCGCAAGTATTTCTCTTCTCAAAGAGGAATACTGAGTGGCCTAGCTCTGCAGATTGATGTGGTTTGGTCATAAGAGTGTAAAGCCTTAACAGGCGTGACCTTGTTCTTGGGCAGTGTGCAAAGAATCTGTTGTTTGTTTGGGGGGGGTCCCTTTGGGTGTGAGGTTTCATGGCGTTAATGAGGAATATTTCTTCCTGACTCGTCCCTGATAAAACTGAACTGCAGAAATTCATGCAAGCTTGTCTTCGTACTAATCTTTCGAGAGTTTTCCAATACAAACGGGTTCGTTACATTTTTTTTTAGGGGAGGGCTCTGCTTCTGATGATGGTTCATCCCGTGATGCGGGAATGTCAGACAATGACCAGTGTATGATGGACTCGACGAGAAACTTAATCAACGATGATGAAGACAAAGTTATTCTGGATAGATGGACGAGAGGACACAGAGAGTTGCGAACGTTCAGGAGAAAGAAAAGGATATGCCATGAAACCAGGTACTAGGAGGCATGGACACCTCTGATACATCATATCTATTGCATGGTATCATCATATCATGCACTAGCAGCACCTAGCACTAACTGCATTCTTTTGATGTCATTGACGAAGTCAAAGGAATATATGCAGTACGTTGTGTGTGTGTGTGTTAGTGTGGTAATACCAGCTTGTAAAAACGATTAACTTGATCAGGTCGAGTAGGTCCGGCGAATACTTGGTATGTGTGTTCCCCATGAGGGAGTCAGGAACCCTATGTTTTTGGGCGGCAGGTCAGGGGTGCATATGAGGTCAACCGAGGTCAAAGTACTGAAAAAACTTGTAACCGATAAGTCCAGAAGGTTGGTCTGATCAGGTTGAAATTTGGTGTGTAGCTTTCTTATGGGGAGTTCCAGAACCTATGTTTTTTTGTTTAGGGTTGGGGTGAATTTTGTTCAAAAATGGAAAATTTGTGAAAAGTGATATTTTGGCTCTAAATTGGCTTGTAAATACGATAACTAATCCCCACCTGGGACGGATTGAAGCCCATACTCGGTATGTGTGTTCCCCTGATGAATACATGATCCATAATGTTTTGGGGCCAGGTCAGAGGTCATCTGAGGTCACCAGAGGTCAAAGTCACTGAAAAAAACCTTGTAAAAACACCAATTAGTCCAGAATGGTGGGGTGAATCGGTTTGGAAAGTTAGTGTGATAGCCTTTCTTATGGGCCAGGTACAGGAACACTATTGTTTTTGGTTATCGGTTGGGGGGTTGGAAGTTTGAATTTTGTGGAAAATGGAAAAGTTGTGAGAAAAGTGGTATTTTGGCTAAATTTGGTTTGTAAACCGCAACTCAACCCCCACCGGACGGAATATGATGAAATCAAGCTCATACCGTATGTGGGTTCCCCATGATGATAAGTGAACCCTATTGTTTTGGGTCAGGGCAGATGTCATCTGAGGTCACCAGAGGTCAAAGTCGTGAAACCTGTGAAACAAAATAAGTCCCCCCCCCCCAGAATGGTGGAGCGATCAGGTTGAAATTTTGTGTGTTAGCTTTCTTATGGGGAGTTACAGAACCCTAGTAGTAACCCAAAAATAGACGATGTTTGGACCAATCTGCAAAAAAATGTGTAAAGATCTGTTTTAAACGGATTTGAGTAGCCAATAGTGTCTAGTTCTTCAGAAGAAAAATGCCGCCCATGCAAGTTGGGGAAAGTCGATTTTTCGAACACATGGCGTCCAAAATGGGCTGCAAAAATGGTGAAATTAAGAAAAGGCGCAGATCAGTCGCAAAACAAAAAGTGATGCGAGTGCAAACAAAGTGTGATTATAGACTTTCCGTAATAGCTAACACACAGAGAAATGTTTTCCAATCTGGTAGCTTGCCCAGAACCGAGATGGCCGCCCATATGAGCCGTTATAGAGAAACCATAAAAATATGAGAAAATGGCGGTTAAGACAACATAGGCAAAACAAAATTTAGGGGAGGGGTCATGCCAGTTGAACATATTGACACCACGGTTCAGGGAATAGTGATATATTCATCCAATGCCATATCAACTCATTCCATATAAATTGGAAACTGACATTGCGTGCTTGGTATAAGTTCGAAAAACTAAGAAGGCAACATAAATGCAATTAAATTACCAAAGCCCCCCCCTGACACGAAGTGCAGGACCCGGGACACCGCGATATCAGTCCGCGTAAGAAGATCCCCCGGACCGAAGATCAATAGATACCCCATAGATTGTGCGGGAGTTTGAACCTCATTGAAAGCCAGAGGGCATTTTGCGACAAGTACGTGTAAGTCGCTAGTGGTGTAAGGAGGCGCTGCCTTGAATACAAGGACTATAAAACTCGAATATCATTCCAATACGAGCAGAAAGGGGCCAGCCCCGGATGTCGAGGTACAAAAGACCAGTACTACTCGACAAGCTCTTCACCAGAGATGATTCGAAGAGAGGCGCACAAAGCGGGCAGGGGGATGATCGACACAAGAAGGAATTCGATTGAGGGCACACATTCGGGATAATCCATTTTTCACCCATGGAAAACCAAGGTCAACCCCAAGATAACGAGAATCTTAGAAGAAGTCGAGTATGGGAACGGTCAACGTTCTTAACCAGTGGGAAGGAGGAAGGAAACACATCGCTGTGTCAAGATCGAGTGTGGAATATTCCAGGGGGGGGATTGCCCTCTTTCCACGCTGTTCTGGTGGCTCTCTACATATTGAGTCACCTGCTTCAGGCAGGCCAACAGGGATACCAACTCAACACTTGACCATAAAATAACAACCTCCCTATACATGGATGATATTGAATTGTACGCCAAGATGGAGGAATGACCTCACAGCACTGATTGGGACAGTGAGGATATTCAGCGGCAACATCTCCATGGAATTCGGACTTGACAAATGTGCAAGGCAGATCATCCAACCGGAAAAATCAAGAGGACCGACGGCTTGACCCCTCGACGGAAATATCGGGACGCCGACCCTAACGAGGGGTGCAACCTAACGGAGTATACTGCAGAAAATGGAAAACAAACAGAGGGAGGTCAAGACAAGGCATCGGCAGCGTACATGGATGGACGATACGTCAGATCCTCAAGTCCAAGCTCAATGGCAGAACAAGATACATGCCATGAACACATACGGCCCTGCTGTCATCCCTATACGGCGGGAATAATAGACTGGACGCAGCAAGAGATGGACGAAGATGGACCGCAAGACGACGGGAAGGGAAGGGAGGAAACGATTGAAACATTGTACGGTTGAACTAACACCCACGAGCTGACTTGCACCGGCTTTACATCCCACGAAGGAATGGTGGGAGGGCGTGAGGGGGTCGCGGCCACCCATGAAACCCTCCAATGTGCTGACTCCAGGAATTCATCGCAGCCCAAACAGGAACAGAGACCCACTGCTAGAGGCTGTGTGGTGGCATGACGTACTCACGGGGGATAAAACGAAGAAAGTGACAAAGGCCGATTGGCAGAAAGGTGTACAGACAAGGTATGGGCAAACAAAAACCTTTACACCGCAATACAGGACAGTCCCAGTATAACGAGATTTTCGATACAGAACGCCTATCGATGGATGCAACAAGATACAGGGCTCAAGATAGAGAGACGATGGGCACCATAACAGATACCCAGATCAGGCCCGAAGGTCCAAGGCGAAAGTTACCCGCACATCGAGTGACCCCCCACCCGGCCCCACAACATGTGCATCCGTGACCCACCCCAGAACAGACGAACCGGTGGCTCGCTACTCAACAACGGCCTGCCGAAGATCACTGGACGCCTGTACATACAAAACAAGGCTTGCAGAAAAACGTGCGGCCCGAACTACACCACGGGATCTGTCGGCACTACGGGAGATCCAGACGGAAAAAGTGACATACGTGGCTCCACAATCAGAACCGACGGAGGGAAACAAGAAGGCAAAGATCCTCTGAGACTCACCGGTGGAGTAAAGTAATCAGCCGCACGGGACAGGACAAGCAGGACCCGGTTAACCCGGTGTAGTAGTCCGTCGACTCGAGTGGGCCATACGAAGACAACCCACTAGTCGAGAAGAAAAGAAAAAGTGGCGAAAGAGAAAGAAATACCAGGACCTGAGGATGGAGGATCCAGGGAGTGGGACACCAAGGCCAGAGTTGGTGTACAGTATTCGGGCACTGGGAGTAGTATCCAGCCAAACTTAGATGGGCCACGCAGGAAGAGATTCCTGGAACAACAAGGAGTACGCCCCCTAACAGAAGGAGTGCGGAACTTGTGCTCACGCACCCTCGGAGCCGGGTTGCGCGGGTATAGTACCCGTCCGAGGTCTGAGGTGACAGACATAACTAGAGTACCAACCAAGGAGGACAGCTGCTGGAAGAAAGAACTCATATACTAACTTACGCCACTCCATTAACTTGCGCTTTTCACAGGCGACTAGACTCGAACGCTTCATAAATGTTTCTCATTGTCTATGGATCCACGACATTATTCTCGGACTTGTTGCGGTGCGGAGCGGAGGTTGAAGCGTTCGGAAACGTGGTGCGAGGAAGGGAAGAATTCTGTGTCTGGTCCTCGGAGTCGTATTGATGTGGCAGAAGAGAATGGGGCTCCCTTTTTTCTAGGCCTTTTCATGGTTGCGGCGCTCCCCGAAGAGCTGGTTGCAACGTGACCTCATGGCCTTTTACTCAGCTTGTTTGATGCTGTGAAAGCGATGCTGCCTCTGCATCAGCCCAAAAAGCTTGATCACAGATTTGGAAAACTCAGGTCTTGTAAGCTGAGCCTCCTTTTATATCTATCTATCTATCTATCTATCTACTATCTATACATATCCAGCCTCCATTCCATCCATCCATCCATCCTTATATCCATCCATCATCTATTGCCGCCATTTTGGACGCCCCCGCCATCTTGATGATGGCACATAATAGTAGCATGGGAATGTCGCCTACGTGCTCGCAATGATCGAAATTATGTACAATTTTTGTTTGATAATTTAAATAAATTTTCTCGACAGATCAATGCATTTCCTACGATTTTCCCAATTCACGGCGGCCACATTTTTGAACTGCCATTTTGGAACAAAAAAGGTTCCCCATCCTGTACTGGGCGGCATCTTTTTTCCTGTACATTTAGACACCATTACCAAAACACATCAGCTGACAAGATGAAAATAGATTTATTCACAATGTTTTTTCGCAGATGCATAATATATTGGCGGTTATAATGTTTTCGGTATAGGTTGGGGTGATGTGGAATTGGTCATTTTAGAAAATTTGTGAAAGTCGACATTTGGTCACTTTGCTTGTAGTAAACACGCTAACTCGAACGCCGCCCTGGTGGATTGAAAGAGCATACTTGGTATGTGTGTTCCCCATGGATGAGTACATGATCCCTATTGGTGTTGGGGTCAGCGTCAGGAGGGTCATCCGAGGGTCAAACAGATGTCATTAGTCTGTGAAAACCTATTGTTTTCTGAGGTCTGTCCCATAGGTAAAGTCTGAAAAAATATCGAAATTCAGTGTTGTAGCTTCTTATCAAGAGTATAGGAACCCTATTGAGTGGTTGGGATAAACAGAAATTGTAGTTGTTATGTTGCAATTAATGTGCTGGTGCAATCTTCCATTTGTCTCGTGTCTAGTATAGGTTGTCAGAGGAGTCAGGAAATCACTAAGCCTTTTGGCTTTCTTGGTTTCCTTTTTCTTGACTCGATCCAAAATAAATACAACTATTGGAATTCACCTGCTGCTCTCTTCAAAATGATATATAAAGGATATATCTAGTAAAAAATTAAAAAACGTGGGGAGGGAGAACAGCAAAATCAGTAATTTTATTCAACCCCACCTCAAGTTTGCATTCGGTACTGGGTCATCAGTGAAAAAAAAAATAAGAAAACTGTGGGAGAAACAACACATCAGTCATTTTATTTGGACCCCACCTCAATTTGCACATTGGTACTGGGTCGGAAATGCTCTAAATTTAAACAATTTATCAGGGGGAAGGCATAAACAGGTCGAGAAGATATGTGATTTCTACTACAAAGCTTGATTGACGGAGGAAGGATGACAAGCTATGAAACGGTAACGAAGACTGAACACAATCACTGAATTCGGAATTAGGGGACCAGGCTTCTGATATGAATTTGTTTTGTAGTTGGGACAGGTGAGCTAATTAACAGGAGTGTGCGACCATACATCAGTTGTATCTTGCAGTTACTGGCTCTTTACAGTTCGTAATGAACCAAGCTGCCAATTGTGTGCAATATTGGGTCAAGTCCCAGCCCAATTTCAAGTCGAGTCACCAAATACGAAACTGAGTCAGTCAGCAGTCCCTATGACACTGGCATTACAAAATCCTTTGATGTTGGGTTTGAAAAACAGCACAGTTAGTTGCTGTGCCATCCCCCACAAACACAGTATATTGTGTGCATAATCATCCCAATTGAAATTTTTGTGAGCTTCCACATTGTATATGTTTTAGAGTTGGAGTCAGCACGAGGCAGTTCATAACCCATATGAATAACCCATATAACCCCACATGATCCCCCACCCACACTGCCAATGTGCAGATTTTAGGTCCATAATAATTTATGGGAGTCCTGACAGCACAACGAGACGACTGTCTACATGTTATTGGTACTGAAAAATTCTCACTGAAATCCCACAAAATCACGCATCCACCATTCTAGCAGCAATGAGAGTTATTATTATTGCATTTGTCGAGTGTCAGTCATTCAAATTATTCTTGCCCGGGGATGAATCTTGCGTCTGGGGTGGCACACTCTAGCTCTCTTACAAATGTCGACTAGTGCTTGCATTACAACAGCTAGTGGAGAAGATAGCACTGGTTACTTACAAAAAGGTATCGTGATATCTACTGTAATAAGGGGTAAAGAAGGATGGGAGTTCTATTATGGAAACCTTGAAACCTAATCATCCCTTGTCAGGTCCTATAGAGAAAAAAACTGAGGCGGGAAGAGGCGAGAAATGAGGAAAGCAAGCGAAGGCTCCCACACCGACGAGGAAGCGCCTAACACTGAGAGGAAGGAGGCCAATGGGGAGAACAAAAAGGACAAGAAAGCTCAGGCTATTGAGGACCTGAAGGCAATCAGGGGAACAAAGGAAAAAGAAAGGTGGTACACATCAATTTGAATATAGCAGCGCAGGGGGGAGGGGGGGGGGGGGGGGTTTGACACCAGTGCTGCCTGAACAGCAGTTCCATGCCCTGTTTCTTTTCATGAAGCACCAGCGAGTAGGCAACAGGTACCATTTTTTCTCAAAGTCTTTTGGTATGACCTGGTTGGGATTCGGGACCCCAAATCTCCTGGGTGGAAGGCGAGGGCGTACCAATTGTGCATCAACTATATGGGACGCTCACCCCAGATATAGATGACATGGGGCCATCAGGGAGGGAACAGCATGAAAAACGGTGTTGGTTGTTGAGTTCATTTATTAGGTTAGAGCTAAATAAATTAGATAAGACGTGGATGATAGAGAACAGAAAGATAGGAAGGCTCAGGCTATAGAGTAACTGGAGGCACTAGCGGAACATTGCAAAGTGCCAGGATTGGTTTGCGAGGATTCACTGCAGTCAACTAGCAGCACAATTGCTTCTGCAACAATCTTGGACCGCACTACCACAGGGGAAAAGACCACAATTCAAGTTTCCCCAATTCTAATGACCCATACAATGGCATTACGGTTCATGACCCATGGAGTTACCAGACTGACTACGGCACGCGATCATCATCAATCAATGGCATAGTGTTTATACACCTGTGCTGTCATACGGATGTATTAGGTGGCCCTTTTGGCCAAAATCATCCCGATGGAAGGTTCTAGTTTTCACAAAATTAAGTGGGGTATCTTCTGGCATTCAGTAATCTCTTCATAATACACCAATTATTTGTTAGGCCTGTGAGAAGTAAGAAGAAACTGCAAGCCATAGTGGGAGATATGCCTGCTTTAAAAAAAAAATGATAAAAAACAAACAGTTGGTGTCAAATTGGTCCCCCAAATTATTCACCTTGACACAATAATGTCATGGTAGAGATAAAGCTTATGCAGAAGATGTGAATTGCCATTCTGCATATTCATGTCTATTCGTTGACGACAGATATGAACATTTTTTTATTTTTTTTTGGAATATGCGAAGACGCACACCAAACAATTTGGCTAGCCCGGCTTTTCTGTGTGTGCCTGAAATTTCTGAAATGGCTGCCGGCTCACATTCTATTCCTTCCTTCATGAAACCACATTGTTTTATAGTCATGTCAGGTCCCAGAGGTATCTGGAGTTCACCAGAGGTCAAGTCTGCAAATCTTGTAACAGAATAAGTCAAGGAGTGTTGTCAGATCATGTTGAATTTGGTGTATAGCTTCCTTATGGGGAGTACAGAACCCCAAGTTTTTGTTCAGATCAGGGGTGAATTCTGGCCGAAAAGAAAATTGTGAAAAGTTGCATTTTGTGCAGTAAACACATGCTGAACCCCAACTATATGATGATGCTCAGAAGGTTTGTGAGGATCGGGTTAGGTTTTACGTGTTGGCAACGATAGGATTCAGATTCTACACTGGAATTGAGCATCTGACCCTACCGTTCCAACCTGAATAGAATAATCATCATTCAACCCACTGTTGGCTAACTCAAAGCCATTGATCCACACTACGAAGCCTAAAAGGTCCTTTGAGACCTCATCTGGCCCATTTTCGAACTCAATATCATATTTGAGCATAAAATTGGAACCCAACGTGCAATCAATTGAACACAGCTCATAATTAATATTCCCTACAATATCATTTCAAGGTCATCCTTATATGCCACATTTTTATCTCATCGGTCCCAAAGGCCAGATGAGATATTGGTAGTCATTTTAACCATTTCACCTATTCTACGGCTGATGGTTTGCCATAGCAACAATGCTATGGTCACAAAGTGGTAAGTTAGGACAATCCACTGAGGGGTACCCACTGGTGGGGTGGTCCCATGGGTGTCGGGTGGTCCAGCAATGGGGGCATCGCGAACGGGTTAGCGGATCAAGGGTTAGGTTTAGGTGTTGGTAGCGATAAGATTTGGGATTATACATCAGGAATTGGAATCTAGCACTAACTCCACTCCTAATTACTAACATTAATGTCTTGCATCCAGGTAGACACGTCTACACATTATTATACAATCGGCCACTGTTAGCCTAACCTAGCCTAATTTACAAGCTAGCATGGGAATTCATCCTTTTTTATTACGCAACATCATACTAGCCTAGGCCCAGCCCACAGTAGGCTATGCATAAGTCTAGGCCTAAGCCAAGTTAGTCAACTTCACATTGAGGGTTTATAGCCCGAACTTTCAGTAAAATAAAATGTAAGGTACAAAATGTCCCGTACGTTAGCTTCACGCTTTCTTCCCTGAGCCCAGAGCAAGTTATTATCAGGTATACTCCACCGCTCCGGTTGAATCTAACAACCACCCCCGCATGGCATCTCTAAATCTGGAGTCGCCCAACAATTTTTGCACGCTGCCGCTTGTGCTGCTTAAGTTAGCAACCCTTTGGTACATACTGTCACAGGATGGAATCCCTATCATCAAACAGGGATATTTGGGAAGAACATACCTTAAAAGCCCGCCGATCCATGTAAGTATACAAATTGCACAGACTAATTTGTTCCTGCCGAATCAGGCAGAATTGATCCACTAAGTAGGCTAATCCCCCAATTTGGCCAAAAAGGAACAACAATATGGGGCAATTTTTTTTTGGAAGGGGAACACTTGGCGGATGTACATCAGGTGTAACGGTGTGTGCTGCCTTATTCAGTGTTATTCCTCGAGAGAACATGAGAATTGATAGCGCAGTGCGGAGGGAATGAGAGGCTCCAGAAACGGAAATGAGAGAGGAATGGGGAAAATCAGACTAAAACGTGTAACTTTCCTCTAAAAAATCCAGTAAAGTTGGGAATAATCTCAAAAATTGGTGGGCCCAAAATGGCAAGTTGAGGGTAATGGGGTAAGTCAGGTATGGGGATGCCTGCCTTTATGAAGCCCTCCCCTACCCCTTCCCCTCGCCCCTCCCTCCCCCTCCACCGCTCATCACTCTTGTGAGCAGAGAAAACCTGGGAAGAAGTTTCCCTAATGATGTTTTGTTTTCAAAGATCTGAGAAACTACTACAATATTCGCTGTACCCATGCATTCACTATCCCGGAATGGAATCTTCTGCCAGCCGAACAGGACTAGTCTGACCTCAACGACTTCAATTTTAATCCTACCTAGTCCTGGAAGACTTGGCCAAGAAAGCCCACCAGTCTCCTGCCATTGCTCACAATAATACAGTGCAACCAACTGCATGTTTAGACACAATCCCAGGTGGATTTCAGCAGTATAATTATCTGAAGGTTCTGAGTTTTCTGAAGACTGATTTTAGGCCCTCTTGCACGGACGGTGCCCGGCCGGTAACATTGATGCCGATGAGATATGCAACTCTGTGGATTGCCCTCTTGTTTTAGTTTTTAGCGTATAATTTTTGTAGAGCTCGTAGAGGTAAATAATAATAAGAGTTTTCTAAATCATATAATTTGCATTTATTTTGTTGGTTTTTTGTTTTTTAGGAAACTTGGTGCTTATAACTTACAACTTATAACTTACAAATTTTTCACCAGCTTTTAGGTTAAATGGGAGGCTGTCCCAATGGAGGTCGTTCAGTTTATATAATCTGCAACTTCTTAGTTTTTGATTCTCATAATGCGTCTGACTGAGAAAAGGAGAACTGAACTTTCGCTAAGCTGTCTGAAATAATGTGCCAATTTCGGGTCTTGTTTTTGTTTCCTTTTTTTGTCGTTTATGTTGGATATTCTTTCATTTTAAACCATCTGAGGAAACCCAGTAAAGAAACTCTGCTGAAGGCCACGGGTTACTCTGATTATATGAAAAGATTTGTATGATGAGATAAGAAGAAGACAATGAGAGAAGAAGTTAGACAAACATCCAGCCCATCCAGCGCCGCTGCCTAAGCAGTTCATCATCCACGCTAGTGAGGATGAAAGGTAATGATCCATACATTGGTGATAAGGATGACTTGACCATCTAGCTGTCCAGGAATCTGTTAGCGCTCGCCATCCAACTGCCGTGAGGATGAGAAGACACGGTCCTGCTACATGTAGCATCATGCGTGATAAGGAATCTGACCAATGGTATGTAATAGGGAGGACTGGCCTATTCAGCCAGGTCTTAAAGTGGAAACTGCTGCTAGCAGCTCATCATTCACTGCAGTATAGGATGAACTGTTACGATCCATACTCATTTCGCGTACATCTAAGAGTAGAGAATCTGAACCAATGGTAGGTAATAGACAGGACGGACCATTTAGCCGGTCTAGTGAATCTGCTAGCAGCTCGCCATCCACGCCAGTAAGGATGAAAGTTAGATCCATACTACATGTAGCTTAATCTAGGTAAGAATCTGAAAACCAATGTTAGTAATAGAGAGGACTGACATTTAGCCAGGTCAAGTGAAGCTTCTAGGCAGCTCATCATCCACTGCCAGTAGGAGGAAAGGTTACGATCCATCCTACGATCCTACACATGTCGTGTACAGTCTAAGTAGAGAATCTGAACCATGGTAGGTCATAGAGAGGACTGAACCATTTTAGTAGCCCGTTCTAGTGAATCTGCTAGCAGCTCGCCATCCACTGCTAGTAAGGATGAATGCTACGAATCCATACTAAAACATGTAGCGTACATTCTAGAGTAGAGAATCTGAACCAATGGTAGGTAATTAGGGAGGAGGACTGAAACCATTAGCCAGGTCTAGTGAATCTGGCTACAGCTCATCATCCACTGCTAGTAAGAGTAAAAGTTAACGATCCATATACTGGTAGCGTACTTCTGATAGAGAATCTGACCATGTAGTCATAGGGAGGACTGACCATGTTGATGCCGAAACCTTTCTGATTATTCACACAAAAATCGCAATATCATGTACAACTTGACCAGGCCTCTGATGGTGATAACCTAAAACCCATATCCGTAGTGACAAATCACAGTTGAAAATTACCTGAGTAACTTTTCTGCTGTTTCGCCGAAGATGATGTCACAGAATTATTGGAAATCTCCCACTAAGAGTTGTAGTCTGATCCCTTGCCTACACTCTCCTTAAATATTGTCTGGCTAGTATTGTCGTCAAATAACTCGTGTCATTAATGCTTCCTTTCCCACACTGAACTAAAGGGTTTGTTCCTCGCTAGTCCAAACACCTCAAGTCACTACCCACTGTTGTGAAAAACCATTCTATTGAAGAATACTTTAGTGTGGAAATCACCGTCCTATTTCAAATTTACCGTTCCTCGTCGAAGAATCTTTATAGATTGTTGTTCAGAAACAGCTCACTGAACACTTATCACTTAATTCCGTCACATCTACTCTAACCAATCCGCCTATGATCCGCCCATTCCCAGATCTGTTCTCCTCTCAGTGAAGGATGATATCTTAAATTCTTTGGACACCGTCTTCCCGTCATCTGGTGCTTGCCTTGATCTATCATAAGCCGCAGTCGATACCATAGATCACAACGTTTAAAAAAAACAGATTAGTAACCTACGGGTTTGTGGTGTTGCCTTGAACTGGTTCTGTTCTTACTTGAGTAACAGGACTCAGTGGGTGTCCACTCTCCAATGGCGCATGGTGGCCGACCCTAACGTCGCTCTTCGTTATGGTGGTTCCACAGGGATCGTATTGGGACCGCGCATTGTTCAGTCTCTAATGAAATCCTTTGGGTACACCTGCCGTCATCATGGAATTATGTTCCATTCATATGGGGATGCCACACAGCTCTATGTCAGTTTCAATCCTAATGACAATCATGACGCCCTGAGAAGCCGCATGTAAACTGAGTTGTTGCATTGGAAGATTTAGGATCCATCTTCATGCGTATAAACAACCTTAGCTCATGACGCAAAAACGACCGCTGATTTTGTTTTCCTCCAGGTATGTGCCTGTTCCCGATCATATTCCGAAAATTTGGTGATACTGCCATCACTATCCCTCTTTTCTGTTTAAGAACCTGGTGTTTACTTTGATTCTCAACTTAATATGAATAAGCACATTTCCTCTGTTTGCTCAATCTGTACTATCATTAAGAACATGGCCGTCTCAAGGAATTCCTTCCGAATTCTGCTACAGAATAATCTGTGGGGGTCCATAGCGTCCATCTCATCTCGGTTTTGGATGTATTGTAAGCCTTCTGTTCGTGTGTCCCGATAGTGAAAGTAAACGACTTGCAAACTGTACAAAATTCTGCGGCGCGCATTATCACTCGGTGCAAGAAATTCGACCTATCAGCAGCCCGACCTTCAGCCTTGCACTGGCTTTCTATTAAAGAGAGAATCGCATTCACATTGTTTGCTCTTGCCTTGTAAGCATTTTTCCGACAACGTCATAACTTTCCTCATATCTTTACGAAAATTGACCAGTATATCCCTGGCCCGTTCCTCTTCGTCCTCTACACATCGTCACTACTTGTACACCTGTTAATCTTGCCAGCTATGGTGAAATATCTTTATCTTTTCCTATGCTGCGGCTCGTTTTTTCATGGCCTTCCTATTTCGTAAGGGCACGGATAGTGTGAATTCTTGGTCAATCAAGGCTTGAAACGCTCCTCTTCGGTAGGTCCTTTTCACCTTGTAGCTTTTGTGCTTCCTTGTCGGTTTTCAATCCTGACTGCTGTTTCATTGGTTCTTTTAGACTGTTTTCTTCTTCTGTGAAGCGCATTGGTACTCTTTGTGATATTGCGCTTAAATATTACACGTTATTATTATTATAGTGAATCCCCCCTGCTTATCCCACCCCTCACAGCTCTGTCATCCGTCGGCTAGTGAGAATGAAAGGTAACAGTCCATACTTTGTGTGTAGCGTCACATTTCTAGAGTATGGAATCTGAATTAATGGTGGATGATAGCCAGTTCAGTGAATTAGCTAGCAGCTGACCCTCCACTGCTAGTGAAGAATGAGAGGAACAATCCATACTACATGTAGAGTAGAGCTAGATAAGGGAATCTGAAGGAAACCAAGATGATAAGTAAGATTACCCATTAGCCAGTTCAGTGAATCTGCTAGCAGTTCACGCCCAGGCCTTGAATAGGATTGATCCATAAACATTTCCAGCTTTCAATAAGCGCGAACCTCTGAGACAGGAGAGAGCCTGATTGTGCTGCCTCCCCAAACACCTCTTGAAGGATCCGATCCATAAAAGTGCATTACTCCTGAATCAGGTGGGTAGATCGTGTTCCAATAGAGAAGTTGCGTGCCAGGTGGTACATAGCTCACCAAGCCGTATGTGGGCAACCAGCCAGATATTGTATTTGGTGATTAAAAAAAAATATTACAACATTTTACAAGCTTTGAGGTATTCAATTTGCACTCTAATACTGTATATTAATCTGAGTGCCATTTTAGTTGACATGACGCATGAATGAAAGCCATTGACGACATTGCCCAAATCCTAGGACTCTCAACCTCTCCAAACAATCACAGAGAGAGTTGGTGTTGCTTCACCCACAATATCCCAAATCAATTATTGCCTTGGGTTGGGTCGGGACACGATGTTGAAGATGGTCAGCATTGATCGCATATTGGGTGGTAGATGCGAAATATTACGTGGGACCCTATTGTTGTGATTCCAATCCAACTGAGACCTTGAAGCAAAACATCAGAATTTCTTGGGAACATATTATTTCCAAGGACTGAATTTTTTGTTGTTTCATATATTGTAGCAAGAGATGGTCTCTTATGTTGTTTGATGCCCATCCGTTTATTATTCATGAGTGAGCAGGTTACGAAAGAAGCAAAAATTCACAGAATGTCATTATCTAAACCCACCACATGTATGATTTAATCAAATTTTTATGGCGACATCAGTGAACGCGTGCCAACAAGACAATGATATGTAGTTTGATACTAGTTAATATTCATAAGGGGTGGGGCCTAATCGTATTCTTTAGCGGCAGATTCACAGAGCCCATGGCTTTTTGGTCATTATTGCAGGGAAGGGAGGAGGAGGAGAAGCCAGTTGAGTATGTAGAGACAAAAGAACAATTCTTGCAAAGATTAGGCTCTCCAGACACAAGTTTGAAAAGTAAGTTAATCTTGCTGAGCGCTGTGTGTCATCTTGAGAATGCATGTGGTGTGGGGACTATGTGTGTATAGGCATTCTAGTCGAATGTAATATCCAGTTATCAGCTGACTGGCAATCAGCGGTTTTGCCCCCAATACAAACACCGTAGTGCTCAATGTTCATAAGAATATTCAACACAATTGAGCACAGCTTAGTGTACAATGATGTGGTAGATTAGCAGCCATGTGGAATAGGACTATTATGTTTTCAAAGCCCATTGAAATTAGTTAATATTGACAGCTATGTTTCCATGAATTCTAGTTTAGTTCACGGGTGTGTCCATGAGACTCAGTCCCTCTATGACCAGTGATCAAATTAGAATAGTCCGGTATAGTCCGAGACACCCAAAAATTCCTTCGGACAACCAGGAACTTTCACAAATATAGTGGGCAGGTTTTCCTGATTGAAGGGATTCCTGGAGGGGACTACCAGAAGGAATTGCCCTAATTTGTTCACTGCTTTGGACCCGTCCCACTCAACTATACATATACCAATGTTCTGTTAAAAAATCATGACAAACTTGAAAGCAGTCACAAAAACCATGTGGTTGTAGGCACAGTTATGTGAGAATTCCTACTAATGAAATCATCCAACATTGCACTATGGCCAGCGCATGTGTCCCAAATCTCAGACAAAGTGTTGCAGAGTTATTGCACTAACAACAAATATCTTTTGGTGGACCCAGCCAACACAGGGATGACGGAACCATAATATCCTCGGGTGGTGTGTGTTTATACTCGATGGCAAGTGTTTATGCTAGTTCACCGATTGTGAATTGTTATCTCCTACATCCTAGCGATATCAGATGGTTGCAGTTGGCAATCACACGTCAAATAGGTTGCGAGTGTACTGTGAGACGCTTCTGTGTGACATCATGCAGGTAGACGGCATGTCATTATTCCCTGGGTGTATTGTAACCAAGAAAACTTCTCTCTCTTTACTACTAGATGGTTCATGCTCCATTCCTTGAAAAGACCGTTAAAGGCTGCTTCGTCAGAATCGGTATTGGTACCAATCAGGGGAGACCTGTGTACAGAGTAAGTACATTCCCTTCATTTTCTCTGCCTAATTTGTTGAGGGCACATACTGAAGACTGCTAGCCTCGGCGTCATTTTTGCCGTACCAATGTAACTGGGAATTTCTCTCACTTATTTCACTTATCACAATGTATTCACCTTACTATTGGGCCCTGCACCCATTCCAAATGCTTGACAATTACAAAACTCCGGTACAAAATACCATTGCACCTTTTTGTATTATTGAGGGGCTTTTGTTGAATACATTCTGTTCTCAATCTTCCTACAACAACTTCAAATCTTAAGAGAAAACATCATTCCTGGTAGTATATTTCACCTTGAACATTATGACATTCAAAGAGCAATATCTTAGTGCCGACCGACAAGAATTAAAAAGATTTTTCCTCAGACTATTTATTCTCTCACCTTTATTTACTGCAGGTTGCAGAAATTACAGAGGTGGTTGAGACTGGCAAAATTTATCCACTTGGAAGTACGAGGACCAACAAGGGGCTGAAACTCAGGTGTGTTGGGATAATGATGTATTTGCTGGTGACAAATCTATCAATTTAAGATCTCTGGTATGGATTATTAGTTGCATAATACGGGAAATAGATTGGAACAAATGCTGATGGAGTCTGATATTGAGCATTATTAATAATAATAATATTATTATTACGAGTACTCAGAAAAAGAGAATTTGAAGTCAAAAGGTTATCTATATTGACCATTTGGTACTCCAACAGAACAGATTGGGTGACTTTAAAAGTTCACTGACATATGGGGTGTTTAGGAATTTGGAAGTCAAAAAGTCATGTAGATATCAGTTCCTGGAATGATGTTCCAACAGTCAAGCACTTCTTTCTACTCCTACAAAATAGATCGATATCCATGACAGCTGGTCAATATGGTGTGTCAAGGAATTGAAGGTCATAGGTGCCTTGACATGCACTAATAAACTGCTGCATTACGCATAACTCTAACTTTAGACTTGATGAAATGTTCAAGGAACATAGTTGAAGTTAATTTCAGCCGAAGTACACATACTGTTGTAATCTATTGTATAGATGATATAAAAACTACAATTGAAAAAAGATTGTTAAAACATAGTATAGGTCAAAGTTCGTATTTTTGTGGAAATGGTCCTGTGGCGAAACAATATACTTGTCATGGCCCGCTGACCTTCCATGGGCTGATCACCATTTTCTGTGAAATAGAAATGATTTGAGTGTTGTCTTTTGACTGAAGTTCTGTAGATGAGGTATCAATGGTGGTATGTTTTTCAATATCATTTGATGCTTATTCTCTCGAATATTTCAAAGGCTGAATGAGCTTTAAACAAATTGGAAAGTAATTTGTACATCACATTCCACTACTAGGAATGGAGGTGAGTACCCTGTGCCATTGGGCGACTAGCCCCTGTTCACTGAAAGCGAAAGGAATCTATGCAGTCCCTCTGTGATGCAGTTTGTGTATGTGTTCAAGGTCATTCAAGCTGTAGAACTTGGATCACTTGTGTTAGTAATTCTATATAAAAGTCCTGTGCAGTGTGTAAGAAATGGTCTCATCAGACACTTGAAGAACTAGACATCGCCTGGCCAGTGAACCACCAACGTTCATATCCCCACATTTGAGCAATCACTGGGCGACAATGTCAATCTCATTTTATATCAAAGAGTATCTATGAGAGCAATAAAAAAATCTTATCCTCCAAAAAAATGAATGAATGTCCAGAATGGCCGCCGGGTGGCGTCCCATGGGCAAAACGGAGGTTGGTCCCAAAATGATCCCCACGTTGGCTGCCAGGGGTGTCGTAGGACGTGAGCGAACAATGCATGGTCTGTGGTGGTGGCCGGCAAGGTCTTTCAGCCTTCATCATGTTACCAATGACCCAGAGGATTATTTAAGTCGCTAGTCGTGTGAAGAGGCCTGCCTTGAACAAGACGATACACCCTAATCTTGATCTTGGTATAGAGGACCTTGTCAAATGTTAGGACCTCTGTTCAATATGGTGATATATAACTAGCTCCCATTTGCTTTCATCACCATTCTCTTTTCATAAGGTATGCAGCACAGGAGAGAATGTTCCGCTTAGAGTTTGTCTCAAACCAGACTTCACAGAAACAGAGTTTCAGAATGGAGAATGGATGTAAGTGCACTTCATTCCTTCTTACGAATCATCAAATTTGTCATAGAGCATAGAGCACATTGGCTGGGCTATGATGTAAGCGCTGGGAAAATAGTGTTTGGAAGGAATTCAGCATGAGAAGTTTATTATTGGTTTGAAGAAATCTGCAGAGAGTTGGGTGGTAGTATGAGCCATGGAGCTATTATATATTATCTGGAGAGGCAATGACAGGCCAATTCATGTAACTATTTGAAGAGGAAAAAGCAATTACATTTGTATGTATAACATCGTATCAGCAACATCAAATGCTAACTCACTATGTCAGGTCAAATGAATATTGAGCGTGCTTTGGCCATCAGAAAATCTTTCCAGACACCAAACTGCTATAAAAAGTCAATTTGCTGTTATTGGTTTAGTCAGGTCAGGCATCAGCTGATCATGTGTGTTTTGATCGAAGAGAATTCAAGCATGCCCCATGTCTGATTAGTTTCATCTCACAGTGTAAAACCGGCCTTATAACGTGTGTGTTCCACAAGCGAGATCAACCAAGGTCACTGACTGAAAACCCCATAATGTGATGCGTCCATGATGTTTGTGATTTTTTGACCAATTTTAGCTTGTATACACGAAGCTTAGCTTGATCAAAATGACAATTGCTCAAAACCATGTTGAGGTCAAAGGTTATCATGGCAAGTTTCAACTCATTCAAAGCTTAAAGGGCTTTTTCTGCAGCGCTGGTGTACAGTACAGGTAAGACACGTACTGTGATAAGAAGTAATAGCTGCAAATTGCTCTGAGAAAGTGTACTGGGGATGAAGCATTATGAGGACCAGATATGAGTATCATTAATGATTATGTTCCAAGAAAGGCATCACTGAGCATTTTAACTTCTGTATTGAATCAAAGGTAGCAGGCATAAAATCTGTGAGACGGATTCCTTGTATGCTGCTAGCTGATGGTGATGTAATAGAGTCCTATAGCAATTCCTGCCCATTGCAAGAGGATGCTAAAGATAAGTACATTTAGTGTCTGGCACCCTAAAGATACTCTGTAAGATGCATGTTACATCTTCCAATTTCTGTGACTGTTTCCAATTAACAGAAGCTGTTGGCCAATGTGCTGCTGATTTTGTCATGGTGCAGTGTGGTGTGGACACACTCACATGGTAGATGTTATAGTGCATATTCTTATATATTGTCAACCCTCCTCTTCAATTCAGGCACCTGTCCTATAACTGGCCTTAGCTGGTAGCCTCACAAAAAAAAAAAAATATTCGGCAAATTGTTTTCAGTCTTTGTGACTGTTTCCATTGTTTTTCATTGGTTCAAATCACACTTTCGTATTAGGACACATTCAAATCCTGAGAAGGATTTGTCTGAATTTAGTGGCAGGATGATCTATGCAGTGCTGAATGCGTATATTGAGGTGGGGTTCAAATAAAATGACTGATTTTGTTGTTCTCTCCACAGTTCATAAATTCTCACGATAGGGCCCGTTTTGGGTCATTTTGAAAAGCTGGAAAGGAAATTGTACGAGGGAATTTGTCGGGGGAGGGGGGGGGGTTTGGGTCAGAACACAGGGGAGTATGCCTCATAAATGGCCTTCACCTCCCTGTGGAAATGAATACGAGTTTATGTGCCCCTGACACATGTGCTTGCAATATTGCTTCAAAACAGCTCTGCAAAAACTATACTGAACTGCCCCCCCCCCAAAAAAAAATCAGTTTTGTTGTTAAACCTGGATTGGTCACATGGGTCATGGTGGGGGGGGGGGGTTCTGACACCACCCCCCCCATGGGTATGCCACTGGTCCCATCTATTGTATTGTGTCATGTTCCTGGGTGTTATGGTCAAATATGAACATTATGGAGCTGCCTTTTGTTTTTTGTAGATGGAGGTTGGTGGGTATACCTTGCCCACGTTGGACGAGATCAAGTCCAAGCTAGAGGACATCAAGAAAGCCGTACAGTACGAGTTCAAAAGAAACAACATATCAGAAGTAAGTTGTTGGCTACTCCCATGTGTACCTTGTTTCACATGTCTGTTTTGGATGTTACCATAAATAGATTTGATCTGAAAAGGGTTCAGCCATAATTGCTAATCTTCTGATGTAAAAGGACATTTATGTTCAATATTCCAGTTATGGGTCCGGCCCTATTCATCTATGTTCAATATTCCAGTTATGGGTCCGGCCCTATCCATCTATGTTCAATTTCCAGTTATGGGTCCGGCCCTATCCATCTATGTTCAATATTCCAGTTATGGGTCCGGCCTATTCCATCTATGTTCAATATTCCAAGTATGGGTCCGGCCCTAGTCCATCTATGTTCAATATTCCAGTTTGGGTCCGGCCCTATTCCATCTATGTTCAATATTCCAGTTATGTGTCCGGACCTATTCCATCTATGTTCATTATGCAAGTTAGGGGTCTAGGCCCTATTCCATCTATGTTAATTTCCAGCCATATGTGTCCGGCCTATCAACCCATGTTCAATATCCAGTGATGGGTCCGGCCCTTTTCCATCTATTTAAATATTCCAGTAGTGTCCGGCCCTATTCCATCTATGTTCGTAATCCAGTGTATGGGTCCGGCCCTAGTCCATCTATGTCAATATTCCAGTTTATGGTCCGCCCTAGTCCAAATCTATGTTCAATATTCCAGTTATGGGTCCGGCCCGATTCCATCTATGTTCAATATTCCAGTTATGGGTCGGGCCCTATTCCATCTAGGTCAATTCTCAGGTATGGGTCCGGCCCTATTCCATCTATGTTCACTATTCCAGTTAGGGTTCCGGCCCTATATTCCCCTATGTTCATATTCGTTAGTGTCTGGCCCTATCCATCTATGTTCAACATTCCAGGTATGTGTCCGTGCCCTATTCCATCTATGTTCAATATTGCCAGTTAGGGTCCGGCCCCCCTTCCATCTATGTTCAATTTCCAGTTATGGGTCAGGCCCTATTCCCTTTGTCAATATGCCGTTATGGGTCGCCCTATTCCATCTATGTTAAATATGCCAGTTATGGGTCCGGCCCTATTCATCTAGTTCAATATTCCAGTTATGTGTCGCCCCTATTCCATCTCTGTTCAATCTATTCCACTTATGTGTCCGGCCCTATTCCCCTATGTTCATATTCCAGTATGGGTCCGGCCCTATCCAGCTGTTCATATTCCAGTTATGTCCGGCCCTATTCCTCTAGTTCAGTAATTTTCCAGTTCTGGTCCGGCCCTATTCCATCTATGTTCATTATTCCATTATTGTCCCCCTATTCGCCATCTTGTTCAATATTCATTTATGGGTCCGGCCCTATTCCATCTATGTTCAATTACAGTTATGGGTCCGGCCCTATTCCATCTATGGTTCAATATTCCAGTTAGGTCCGGCCTATTCCTCTATGTCAATAATTCCAGTTAGGGTCCGGCCCTATTCCATCTATGGGGGGGTTCAATTTCCGGTTTGTGTCCTGGCCCTATTCCACGTGTTCATATTCCAGTTATGTGTCCCAGGACCCTATTCCCTCTATGTTCAATATGCCAGTTGGGTCCGCCTATTCCCTGATGTAATATTCCAGTTATGGGTTCCGGCCCTGTCCCTCTATGGTTCAATATTCCCGTTATGGGTCTGGCCCTATTCCATCTATTTTCAATATTCCAGTTATGTGTCCGGACCTATTCCATCTATGTTCAATATTACGTTATGGGCCGGCCTATTCCATCTATGTTCCATCTTCCAGTTATGGGATGGCCCTTATTCCATCAGTCGGGGTTGGCATCTCAGGCCCAAACTGAACTATTTCAGTAGGTAGAGTTATTCATATTGCTGATGCTGTGGATGATCAACTACTTCTGTTGGCCAATAATTATGGAAGCATGGGCACTTAGTTCAGTTTAGCAGAAAAGGGTTGGGAAGCACTAGTCCTCATGAAGGACCCTCAAACCCAACAACCCATAAAGGAACAACAGAACTCAAGAATTCTCAATTTCTGAACACCAAGAAAAGGTCGTTCTTGAAGGCATAAACAATTTTCGACCAAACAGCTTCTGCAGGGAGGGCAATTCAATCAGGTATTCAATCTTGGCAAACAATAATTACTCCGAATATTGCTATTAGTGTTAAGGCAATTTAAGTCGAAAGAAAGGTCAGCGAAGCCATGGATACTTATGAAAACCTAAATCAAAAAGTCACCATGAATAGCCCTTGCTCCAATGAAGTTATGACCCGACGCATTCAATCTTTCCGCATATAGCAAGTCTCACAGTCAGCGCACTAATCACTTAGCCCTCCTTGAACATTCTTAAGTAGCGGCCTATATTTCACGAATAATGAGTCCACACTTGCACGGAATATTCCAGGTGAGGCCTTACCAACTACTCAAAACAGCCTGACAACAATGTCTTTGTCGAGAAAACTGAAAATGTTGTTCAGTCAAGATGCGATTCAATTACTTTTGCTAGCAGCTTTCGCACACTGCTGGTGTCGAAGTAGAATCGATACCACACTGAGAATTACATTTCAGAAATTTACCACAGTCATTTTTGGACCATTTGAACTGAAAGGACACATGGCATTATGTCACTTTGCAGTTATCAGCGTTAGAAAACTTTGCCAATCAGAAGACCATTTGGAGGGACTGAATCTTTTGAAACATGGACACATCTCATTCGAAGTCCACTTCCTGAGACACTTTTTCAACTATAGATGGCAACAGAATCTCGAGTACTGTGCAATATGGTGTGGGTCTGACCTAACCAGAAGGAGCCCCTTAGACAAGATGAGCTCACGTATCCAAAATATATTCCTACCTTTCATAACATTCGGTCTTAATCCAGATTAGGTGAAGGTTCATATCATAGTCATGTTGCTCATTCTACTATAGATGGTTGCTTCCAAGGAGAAGTTCAGAAGGAATCCAAGGAATATGCCATCAGAAAGACAGAGATGCAGAAAAAAGGGTAAGTAATTAATATTTTATTCTTTGCTTGGATGGCATTTGACAGGTATCACCTGCCTGTCCTCAGCAGCAACTAAATGGAAGAATGGTGCTACACAGTATGATATTTGTTACGATGGCTCATTAGGCTTCCCTCCAGGAAGTAACCAAACTCTGTTTACATCACTGAAAGGTGGAAGAGTAGTCCTGCATTCCACATTCCGAGCTTATCTGTTTGGAGATTGACAGGGTTTTATGTTCAATACACACAATGATCTGATTTGAACTTCTACGGGTTCAGGAAACCAAGTAAGTAAGACTCATGGCCGTAATTATCATGGATGTTGCACCGGCGATGACTTGCGTCTCTCTTCTAGTGCTTGATACTACTGTGACTGGGTTGTAATCATCCCAACGTAGCTTCCGGGACCAGCCAATTCAATGTCCCCCGTGGAGGACTATCAGTGAACCTCCAGGATCTGACCACTTCCTTGAACCGGCATGCGCGGGAAATTTTCCCAACGTTACGGCTAACAGCGGCTGACAAGACTTATTGCAATATCCGGAAACCACCCCCCTAAACCATGCAGAAAACAACTGCATCACAGCAAAACCATGAAGTTCAGACCAAGACCTCGCCCAGTGCAACTGCGAGTACAGCCAATTAGAGAAAACGGCTGATGACCACTAGAATTTGAACCCGGAAGTTTTGCTTGCAAATCATCACTGCTACCACTCTGATTCTTACTTTAAAGAGGCCTGCTCCCTGAGATTACTCCGCCGCCCTCTCTCTCTGTTGCGTGTTCGTTGGTATTTTATATCTCTTTTTTCCAAATTGGCATGCCATGTGCATCGAGACTGGTCATTCGGAAGGTTCAGTCATTGGTTACTAGTAAATCAAGTTCAATCTGCCAGCAGGAAAGCATGCAATGGAAATATTCCTAAAAGAAACCTGCACAGACTGTCATCGTATCTGAGTGCCACATGCAGCAGGTATTGGCAAACAGTATATGTATGGCTGTCTCCCATACCTTTCATTATTTATTCGATCAATATATAATAAATATATACAAACAGATAAAAGGTCTGCATGCCCTTATACAATACAATCAAATTATAGAACACCACTAATACCAGAGGACCAGAACAACTATTGCACAGTCTGGGATAAAAGTATGGTATAGACTGTAAGAGCACAATGAGGTTTATCCCTAAATTCATCAGGCACGTGACCAAAGCCTGGGAAACACAGTAATGGGTGAGATTTGCAAAACTCAGTGAGTGCAGAAGTTATAAGGTCACCTGAACTTGCCATACAGACACTTAGCAATGAAAGATAGCAAGTCAATGTCGAACCGAATGGCGATAGTATACCAGTTCAAAAGTGCAAGTCAACTGTGCGTTCACTTATCTAATCACGGTGCTTACTCCCAGGATGAACATGTAGCTCGCTTCTGAACACTTAGTGCTGAGGTCTTATACTGACCAAGTAAGTCTTGAAAATGCAGCCACTCGATGGGTTGATGATGCAAGCTTTTTTCCCAGCCCCTCTGCAAGTTTGAATGAGATGATGAAAGAAAATGTGTTCCTTTTTACTAGCAAAGGTTCATGACATAACGGATCTATCTCTCTGCAGGAGAAGGCAAATGAGGAGGGAGACCAGGAGTTGGTCAGATCGGTATCTCAGGAATTACAAGACCTTGAAGAAAAGGCTGAAGAACTCGACAGGCAGAGAAACTCAGCAATCAACCCAATAACGTATGTATTAACTGTCACTCCGTCATCAACCTATATGTGTGCATAATCCTAGTTGTGTCTGTGAATGGTGGAATAGTTGCGAGTGCATCCACTTTCGTCCCAAAGACCATACAAATTTGCATGTAATTTGCCTATTTATGAAAATTGGCCCAGAGCTTTGTACAAGATATCTCTGATCGGTAGATGCATTGGGATGCGTTCGGGAGATATAACACTATGTAGAGTACACGAATTCATTAGATTCCTGGCAATGATATCTGGCTAATTTAAGTAGCTAATTTTGCATCATTTCTGTGATATTTCTTAAGTTTGTTGTAGTTCGATAAACTTCGGGAGATGGTGTATCTTTATTCCCAATGAATTTTACAGTAGGGACAAAGGGGCACCGAGGTCATTTATGTTACTAATCCCCTTTACCTGTCCCATTGCTAATTTAATGCTATTTTTAAGTTGGTTGATTCCTCATGAATTTGGTGAGATGGTACACCGTTGATCCGCTGATTTAAACAACATTGTAAAGGTCACTCCAAGGTCATTTAATGTGATAATTTGCATAAATTACGCCATTTTTTCCGAATTTTGTTAAATGGCCGCTAACAATTGGAATGAACGAAGTTAGGGTGCTCGTAGATATTTGTCATGTAATTTTTGGTTCAGTATCAAAACAAACAACATCTAAGACAAGGTCAAAGGTCAAGTTTTAAGACAATGTTCTTATTTTAGGAGTTACCGGCAAAGAAAATAGAAACGGTTTGATTTTTTGAATATGTGATAGTTCTCTGCTGTCTGCTACATAGACGAAACCAACTCCCGCTCTGATCTGACAACCTGGTCTTAAAGTTTACAAGGGTCAAGGTTGATTTTAATACCATTTGGGCGATAAAAGCCCATAGAGCATGGTACCTGATTACATAATGCTTTGGGCTTGGTGCAGCACATTGAGGCAGCATTTTTCATAACCCATCATGTCATCAAGTTCATTTCGAGGTCAAGAACCGCCCAATAATAACATTTTCTTGCAATCATTTCTTTCTAGTGACTGTGTGTGATATGGCTGAAATTTGGAGACATGCAGCATAATATCTACAAGGGTAACATTTTCTCTCAAAAACGTTATGTCATCAAAGGTCATTCAAGGTCCCTTATGGGCCAAACTGTCCAATCTACATTCCTGCAATAGCCTCTAGAGACTGTATGCTACCTATTTAAGAATGGTACCTTCTGTGGGTGCCTTACCTGACCATGCATGATGCGACATCACTATTATTATAACAAGCTATCAATAACAAATGTTTGCAGAACTATCTCGCTTTGGAGTTTTACTCATTCAACCTCCCAGGTAGTGTTATTTCTCTTCATCTTAACCAGTATGCTATCTGTAACAGACAGAGATTTCTCTATTGTCAAAACCTCCTTTTTTAACCTTTGAGGTCCCCCTGTTTTCCCTAACCACTTCATCTGGAATCCCCAAAGAGATTTGTTTTCTATTGCCTGTACCAAATCCCTTGCCTGTTCAGTGAATCTGTAACAATGAATGAGTGCTGGCCCATAAATGGATTGGTGCTGCAAGCCTTAAAGAGCAGCATGGTTAAGGTTAGGCCTACATTATTTGATTTTCCATCAGCAGGGATTCGGGGAGGATAGGGATATTGTACTTGGTGTACATAGAGTCATGAACTTCAACTGCTAACACGATACACAGACTACGAATGACGATGCTTTTATTGGTGCTGTATTCTTGATGTTGAGAACCGTAGCAGTTATCAGTTTGTTATTGGAAATAATGATACTGAATATCACATCTATCCAAATGGAGTGCAACTATAAAAAATAAACAGCTTGCCATTTCCCCCCCCCCCTCCCCCCCCTCCCCCTCAAAAGCAATGATGTAGCCAGGTACAACAGTAACCATTACTGTGTGTTAATGCAAAGGTTTGTGGACCTATTACTACATTTACAGACTGAGAAAAATACTCTGGGGTATTGACGATTGGATTTAACCTTTCACTCTCCGACATTCTAACATAGATTGGCAGTCACAAGAGGTCATTCACTGTGTCTATTTTGCATAGTTGATTCAAAATTTCAAAGTTTGTTCGTTTTCCATGAAACTTGGCTGATATGGTCCGCAGTATTCCCTAAATATCAACTCACAAGTCACTGTGGGTTATTCAATGTGGTATCATTTACAAATCTTCATGCAAACATTCAGTTTTGTTGGAAATTCCTATGAAATGTATTGAGTGGTTCACTATTGGTCCTGAGAAATTAGCTAGGTCTATGAACGAGAGTGTTGGTGTCCCTTTTGTATAATTTAGGACATTTTAGTCACATTTCCACACAACGTATACTCCCTTGGTAACATGTCAATATCTTTCCTCATGAATTTTGGAAATTTGAAAAATTAAAAAACGAAAAAAATAAAAAAATTAAAGCAAATAAAAAAAACAGATGAGAAATGACTCCCCTAATTATTCGCAGGTGACTTATGGAGGAAACCACTGATTGCGCAACGCTGAACCAGTCTAGACAACTGGGGGCGATCGCCTTGTTTTTTTTTTCCCCTTTCTGACATCTTCTAACTGACCTTTATGTCCTTTCGTTGGTAGGCATTGGTAGTGTGGTGGGTTGTCTCGTGTTTCTTCTAAGGGTTGCGCTGTATCGATGATTTGCGGACCCCGGTAGTACCGATGCTTGGCAACGGTATCAGTGCTGGTGCCGGTATTCACGTATGTCCAGAAAACCTAGGATCGTATGTTACAGTTTGTTTAAACTGACAACACACAGCTTGTGTATCACGCAGTTTCATCAACTTCAAGCTCTCCTTTTATAACCACCCTCCTTGTCTCTTTTGGCGGCTATTGGCAAAATATCTGGCTGAATCACTTTGCTGTGGTTCAAATTGTCTTCATTAGCTCAAACTATCTATGCTGGTTGAGCTTTGGAAATCTGCATGTCACTCTATCTATCTTCTATATGTCTTCTGTCTGGTCTTCTAACTTGGAACGCAATGGCCTTGCGTCGCAAGTTTTATTGACCCATGGACCCCACTTGGACGGCAACTGTTTATTGACCCATGGACCCATGGACCATGTTTGACTTCATGAAAGTCAAGGTCAAGGTCATAAAGTGCAGTATAGGCCATTATGTGTGCAATTTCAAATCTTTATCCCTACACATGCTGATGGTTCGGTCATAATGATGGTCTAACAGCGGTACCTTCGGGTGATCCGGAATTTTTTGTTCAGGTCCCACTTGGGGGGCCGCGGTCCCTTTATGAACTTTCAACACAATAGTACTTGAAATGCATCTCCTCCCACAGAATTCAATTGAATGTTCCTCAAAGTTACATTAAATGGCCTTGGTAGATGGCCATAGGGTGTGGTTCAAGAGGGAATTTTGGGCTCCAAGGCCATTTGGCCCTTGGTCCATTATTGAATACTGCAAATCTTGTAAAATCTTGTATCTCTCAATGTTGTTGCCCAGTGCGGATGTTCAGTCATATTGGTGGTCTAACAGCCGTACCTTCGTGTGTTCGGAATTTTTGGTCCCAGGTCCACTTTGGACCGAGGGTCCTTTTTCTGAATTACACACAATAGTGCTTGATGCTCTCCTCCACAATATTCTATTGATTTTCTTCGAAGTGACATGTAATGGTCTTTGGTAGAGGGCCATTGGGAATGCTCAGGAATTGTGGGCCCAAAAGCCAGTTTGGGCCCATTATTTCATGAATTTGGGCCCAAAGCCCAGTTTTGGCCCATTATATGAATACCACAAAATATTGTATCTCCGACCAATTTTGTTGCACAGTCTGATGTTCATAATGGTCATAATGGTGGTCCAATTGCCATATCTTCAGGGCCGGAATTTAGGTCCCAAGGCGTAGTGTGGACCTGGTCCATCATGTGGAATTATGCAAATGCTTCTCCTCTTACAATTTTTGTTGCACAGTGCTGATTGTTCAGCTCATATTGGTGGTCTAACAGCGTACCTTCGGGTGTTTAACAGGACTTTTTGGTCCAATGTCCCCCTTGGCCGAGGTCCTTTTTTATGAAATGCCACACAATATGCTTTGAAATGCATCTCTCCCACAAGAGTCTATTGATGTTCTTCGCAGTTACATGTAAAAAAAAAAAATTGTCTTTTTGGGTGAGGGTTATCGGTGGGTGATCAGACTTTTTTGGGGCCCTAAGTAAAACAAAGCATTTTGGGCCCATTATCTTACGGAATTTTGGGCCCAAAGCCCAGTTTTGGGCCCATTATATGATAACCGACCAACAAAATATTGTATCTCCTACAAATTTTGTTGAACATGCTGATTTCATAATGGTCCATAATGGTGTCCAATTGCCATATCTTCATGGGCCAAGGAATTTAGGTCGCAAGGCCCAGGGTGGGCCCTAGGGCCCATCACTTGGAATTATTCAAAATTCTTTCTCCTGTCAATTTTGTTGCACAGTGTTGACATTGGGTCATAGTGATGGTCTACAGCTGTACCTTTGGGGTGTTCAGGAATTTTTGGTCCAAGGCCCTACTCGGGCCCGAGGGCCCTTTTATGAAATTTACACAATGGTACCTGAAAATGCATCTCCTCCCACAACTTCAATGGACTTTCTTCTTCGAACTTACATGTAACGGTCTTGGTATAGGGCCATTGAAGGGTGTTGGAGAATGTGGAACCGAGGGCTCAACATACTGATTCCTGCAAAATTTCGTATCTCCTACAATTCTGTTGTCTAGTGCTTGATGTTCAGTCATAATGATGGTCTAATAGCTGTACCTTGCCCAGGGAATTAAGGCCTCCTGATCTGAACATTCATCCATAATTGTAGCATTTCTTGGTACTTTGTGGCGGTTTGAGCTCATCACCATTGGTGCTCTAGTTTCACCAGTGTTTTACATAGCATTGGAATAATAATATAACTCTGTTTACTCTACAGCCCGCGACCACATCTTATATACACAATGCAATTACCACGTGCTTGCAGGTCTGTAATAAAAAGCCTTCTTTCGGCAGGACTGGTATATGGTTGTTGGTACCCACTGTGACGCTAGAAATGTGGCCGCCAACTAATCAGAGCACTTTAATTTCATCACATGTTTAAATTAACCAATGACACCTCGCGCTACAAACTGCTGACAACATCGATTGCGCGCTTGTCGCTGGCACGTTATCTTGTTTGCAGAAATTTCCCAAGTAAGTGATAGAAAATACAGTTGTTAGTTTGGCTCAAATTTCGGAAAATATTCATGGCAAATTGAATTGATTTGGCGATATCCTCAGGGCAGATGAGCGGGAATTCCTCGCAAGTTTTTTGTTCCTTATAATTTTCCCAGTGACAATGTAAGAATTAAATTTTTTCATCGAAATTGAAAACTTCTGTGAATGAAACCACCATGTAACTACCGTTATCCCAGTTGGTCCCCACAATACTTACATAACGGGAATAATCATGCAGTCCTTTGAAATTGGTCAACATTCATTTACTGACAATGAAGCAAAATGGTTATTTTAGTACTAGCAAATTTATTTTTAGATAAAGACAGTTGTTAATGGGTGAATTTAATGCTGAAACCATGGTGTGTGCGTCGGCCGAAATTGACAAGCACCAGTGATTTTAGTCAGTACCGGTACTTTTAGCCAGTAACCGTATATCTCCTTTCCATAATAACGGCCGTCGGTAACTTGCGAGTACCAGTGTCGCGAGTACCGGTGCTAACGTGAATACCGGTATACCGCGCAACCCTTATCGTTTCTGATCATTTTCGGTAGACCCCTCTCCTCGTAGTTTGTCCTCTCCCCATTGCTTTCAGGCGTTATCCCACAGAATATCCATATCTACCTAACAATATATTGGTGTACTCTCTCAATGGTAGTGCAGGTATCCATCCTTTTGCCTGGGAGGATACAAACTTGGTACTGACATTGCAGGGGGAGAGCCCCGAGTGGGATGCCCAGCGAGCACCGACTGCGATAGTGCCCGTGTGGCATCCTTGTGGACTGGCCTCCCCATGGGCAGTGGCGACACATCCAGTCAGCTCCTTCAATTATCAGAGGGAGTGTCAGGGAAATGGGGAAGCCCGAGCATTCTCTGTCCTCCGGTGGACACAGCCTTCATTTAGTAACTGTCACAGATGGAAGGACAGAATGAATGCCCTTTATCATGTGAGATTGTGAGTAGGCTGCTCACATGGTGAAGTGTTAGGATGATTGTCGTCTATCATGTGATTAGACTGCTCACATGATGAGGATTAGGATGATAGCCCTTTATTATGTGAGTAGACTGCTCACATAATGAAGGGACAGAATGAATGCCCTTTATCATGTGAGATTGTGAGTAGGCTGTTCACATGGTAAAGTGTTAGGATGATTGTCGTCTATCATGTGATTAGACTGCTCACATGATGAGGATTAGGATGATAGCCCTTTATTATGTGAGTAGACTGCTCACATAATGAAGGGACAGAATGAATGCCCTTTATCATGTGAGATTGTGAAGTAGGGCTGTTCACATGGTAAAGTGTTAGGATGATTGTCGTCTATCATGTGATTAGACTGCTCACATGATGAGGATTAGGATGATAGCCCTTTATTATGTGAGTAGACTGCTCACATAATGAAGGGACAGAATGAATGCCCTTTATCATGTGAGATTGTGAGTAGGCTGTTCACATGGTAAAGTGTTAGGATGATTGTCGTCTATCATGTGATTAGACTGCTCACATGATAAAGGATTAGGATGATAGCCCTTATTATGTGAGTAGACTGCTCACATAATGAAGGGACAGAATGAATGCCCTTTATCATGTGAGATTGTGAGTAGGCTGCTCACATGGTAAAGTGTTAGGATGATTGTCGTCTATCATGTGATTAGACTGCTCACATGATAAAGGATTAGGATGATAGCCCTTTATTATGTGAGTAGACTGCTCACATAATGAAAGGACAGAATGAATGCCCTTTATCATGTGAGATTGTGAGTAGGCTGCTCACATGGTAAAGTGTTAGGATGATTGTCGTCTATCATGTGATTAGACTGCTCACATGATGAGGATTAGGATGATAGCCCTTTATTATGTGAGTAGACTGCTCACATAATGAAAGGACAGAATGAATGCCCTTTATCATGTGAGATTGTGAGTAGGCTGCTCACATGGTAAAGTGTTAGGATGATTGTCGTCTATCATGTGACTAGACTGCTCACATGATAAAGGATGAATGCCCTTCATCATGTGAGTGGACAGTGGACTGCTCACATTATGGATGGTCCAGATGAATTTCCTTTTATCATGCGAATAGGCCCCTCTCACATGATGAAAGATGATTGCCCTTTATCATCATTTTATCTCCCACTTGCAGGTACATTAACCAGAGGAACGAATGGGTGAACATAAGAATACAGAAGAGGCTCCTAGTCAGGCTGGTCTAGAGGAAGGAAGGATGCCCTGTTCACAGACGTAACTGCAGGCCGACTCTGGTCACAAGGGTGAGCAAAATATCTTCTATTAGTATATATCCTGTAGCTACACATTGTAAGTACTGCCACAACTGACTTTTGGCAAAACCTATCTATCCAAAGAAGAACATCCACAATTTGGGGTTGTGTTTTGATCCTGAGTCTCACAGTCATGTCCTCTAACAGCATTTCTTATTGTTACTTCCATTGGGCTCAGTATTGGTAGTCAGTGCTAAATCTTGAGGAGGCTTGTAAAATGGTAGTTAATTCCCATGTACTGTCATTTCTGCATTATTGTATTTCATTTTGAGCACTGTCAAGGCGAACAAATTGGCTAGACTTGGTATGAAGTAGTCCTGCTCTAAGACAATTTTTGTTTTCAGCCCTTCTTGAACTGAGATTGTCCTTATCTGTCTATAGAAAAACTCATGCAACCCGACCGACTGAATTAATCATCTTGTACAATTTACCAAGTGTGGGAGCACTCAGTGAGAAGTTAGAACCATATTTCGTGAAGGAGCTCTGCCCATTGTGATAATTATTGATTGCATGGTGTGTTGTCCAATACAGAAATTAATACACAGTGTGAGTTGGACATACAGAGTTTCTCCATACAAGTTGTTTCGTGCATTTCACAGAATTCATGTATCATACAGAAGACCTAATGTTTTCCTTTCCTTCTGTGTGGACGCTTCAAGGCAGTTCAGGAATGGAGCATTCCATGAGTGTCGATTTTAGGAAATTACAGAATGAATACAAGTAACACTAACCTTTCTGTTATGATGCAAATTTATGTGGCATAACAGTGATTTTCATCCCAGTACTTATGGACGCACAGTAGATTTTGACGAATTTATGAAAGTGCTCAGAGTTTGAAAAAATAAAATTGAATATCGAACTGAACTAAATAAATTGCCGCCAATTCAGTAAATCCTACATTACTGACGAGAAGATTTAAAACGACCAGCAATTATTCTCCCATGACATGGCTGGACATTGATAACAGCATTTGTTGCACTCATATCTCCTGGTATTAAAAATGTGGAAAGTGCTGTGCGTCACGGAGTGTACTTCACCGGAAACCTGTAAGCAGATTTGAACAGATAATGCTGACTGAAATTTTAAAACATACCACAAATCTAACACGAAAAGACAAAAAACTGAACAGGTTTTATTTTATAGCTGTTGCGTCTTCAAATATGATAAAATGGATAGCAGAATCAAGTTTGAATTGTCAAACTGCAGTCCTTGATGTCGCTCTGTTAGGGCCCAACCAATCACAGACACTATTGGGATCCAAGCAGTGTGTGATCCCCATCAGTGTTGTGATTGGCTTTGTCCAATATTGGAAGCAGGATTGCAATCTGGACAAGATGTTGATACTGGGTGGAGTGGTGGTGGTGGCGCACTGCAGGAATTGCATGAGTGTCGGATATAAAGCAGCAGGTAATACTATCAACGTCTTAACCCAAAAATAGTCATGAAAGGGCACAAGCGTGACAGTGCTTCTTGAATCTCGCTCTGTTGCACTGGGTACCCATTCAGATCAGAATTAGGTATGAGCAATGCCTTCCTTGTCTATAAATTTCTCGACAGTAACATCATAACTCCTCAGAATGACATGGTTCATCCCTCTCGTACTGCCCGTGCACTTTGTTCTTTTGATGACACTACACGTCTCCAGTGCCCCAAATACAGGTCTGTTGGGGGATCCTGATCATCTGGAGCCAGTTGCCCCCCAGGTTTGGAACACCCTCCCATGCAGCATTAGGGAAGCCCCGACCCTGATATGTTCAAGGCCTCTGTGATATTGTGAAGCACATAGAAATGCTCTATAGCATATTTTTCGCTATTATATTATATATAATATATCAAGTTAATAGATTATTATTATTATTATTGATACTTGAATCTATTTCATAAATTCAAAATGCGGAACATGGAACATGCAATTCAATCATACTGATTAGTACTATGGCTTGAGTCGTGATGGAATATATGTGTTTTTAAATATATACATTTGTAAATGGTATTCATAGTTTCATAGTTTGACTATTTGAAGGTAAGACGTAAGAAATCCAGTTACATACCTTGCTCTCCTGGGTATATGCCTGCTTTCAGAAATTTGGCCAAAACACTAAATTTATGAGAAATTTTTCCTTTTTAGTTCCTTGTGCACTACAGATGTGGAATGGTTACTCTATTCTCTGATGCGTTTACAAGGCGAGGATGTCCCTAAACCACTGGTGAATCCAATGGCACCTCCAAAACCAGAACACCAGAAGTAGAAGAAAAGGAGACGAAGAAAGAAGCCTAAAATGAGGTATTTGAATGCAAATAATGGGTAAAGAGATGGCTATGCATAGCTCCAACACATGGGGGCTATCTTCTGTTCTGAAAATTGGGGGTCTCGTCATTGGTGGTGGTGGGGGTCTGGTTTCAGCTGTCCTTCTTAGGGGATATACTTACCCAAAGGGTATTTTAGGTAGGGCGCCGCTCAGGCGTGGGACCACAACAGGTCTTGTTCTATTCATTTTTTCACCATTTTTTTCATGTTTCCGGTTTCGTCGTTATTGTATTGTTGGCCCAGCCTGTTTTCAGCTCACAGCAAGGACGAACATGGCTGTTTTCTGTGTATTTTGGTTCTGATTTCGCTATTTTGGAGGCATGGTCTGGTTTTGAATCAGACACTCGTTAATTCACTACAGTAATGAATACCGGGACTCATGTTTACTGGCCTTTACAGAAACTTGGCTCTCTGATAGTAATCCCAGATATGCCATTGAAATTGCACAGTTCAACCTGGTTAGAGTAGACAGATTCCGGTAGATCAAGAGGAGGGGGAGTATGTTTATACTTCAACAAAACATGGTGCGTGAATTGGTCTGTTAAGCATACGCTTTGTACACCAGACATCGAGCTTGTCACCGTGGGACTCCGCCCATTCTACCTCCCCCGGGAATTTCCCCAAATATTTGTAACTGTGGTATACATTCAGCCATGTGCAGATATTACAGCATCAGTGACAAAATGGCTGGAAAAGCCAATGAACTCGCCAATATCTCGCCTGAAGCTCCGATATTTGTAATGGGGGAATTTAACCAGTGCTGTCTTAACACAATGCCTGCCTATGAACAATATGTTAATATTCCAACCAGGAATGAGGCCACCCTCGACCTGTGTTACTGGAACATTCCTAACGCATACAAAGTTAAGCCCTGCAATCAGCTTGGAAAATCTGATCACAGAAATGTCCAGCTTCTACCTGCATATAAACAGAAGCTGAAAAGAAGTGTAAACTAAGCAACGGTACGCTTGGTCGGACACAACAACAGACGAGCTTCGAGCCACCCTGGATACTACAGACTGGGATCTATGTTAATATATCAGCTGATTCACTCAACGAGGCGACAGACATTGTCACCAGCTACGTCAACTTCTGTGTGGACATGATCATTCCTCTCAAGACCTACAAGATATATCCAAGTAATAAACCATGGGTCTCAAAGAACTTAAAGACCCACTGAATAAGAAGAACGAAGCTCTGACGAAGGGAGACAGAACAAGGGTGAAAAAAGTACAAAGGAGCATCAAGCGCAAAGTCAAGGAATGTAAACAACAAAATAAGGACAAATTAGAAAGAAACTTTGCTGAAAATTACTCTGCTGGTGCATGGAGAACAATGCAAATGTTAACTGGGTATAAACAGAAGCCGGGCAACTGTGGTTCAGAGGTCCCACAACTTTTGTGGAAGAACTTAAAAATTTACTGCAGATCGAAAAGGACTTCACCAATGAGAATAATCTTGTCATGAATGATTTGATGGCAAATGGGTTCACCATTAACATATGCTTTACTGAACATGACGTTCGGGTATTGTTTGGGTCATTGAAAACCAATAAGCCCAAGGCCCTGATGGCCTATGTAACAAGGTATCCACCTCTGCAAAACCCAACTGGCTGGGATCTTCACCAAACTTTTTCAATGTTCGTTAACATTGGCTCAATTCCTCGTCTGTGGAAAACTTCACAGATAATTCCCATCCCTAAGAAAAGGAATGCAACTGAGCCAAATGATTTTCGTCCCATCTCACTAACCTGTAACGTCATGGAATGCTTTGAAAGACTCATAATGACATGCCTTACCAGTTAACTGAACAGTTAGTTTCTTTCGGTTTGCTTATAGGGCAGGGAGGGGGGTGGATGATTGCAGTGCTCACAGACCTGCATAAAGTTATCTCATTAGATAAGGACAGACAGTATGTGAGATCTACATTTATAGACTTCTCCAGTGCCTTCAACACAATTGTCTCCACCTCTCATTATAAATAAATTGATACGGCGTCCCTCCCCTAATTGCATACGGCGTCCTCCCCGAATTACCCTGTGGGTTCACGTTTTTCTTAGATATAGACCACAAAAGGTGAAAGTAGGTGATGTTTGTTCAGGGAAAGGGTGCTAAGTATAGGCGCACCCCAGGGATGTGTCCTCTCCCCTTGCTCTTACCCTGCTAACCAATGACTGTCAGAGTACGACCAGTGAATGTAGCATCGTCAAATTTGCAGATGATACTGTCATTACTGGTTATCTGTCAGATGATATTAACTCGTACACTACCACGATTGCTAAGTCGTCAAGTGGTGTGACGATCAATTGTTACAGCTTAAAATGTGTAAAAAACTAAAGAACTGATTAATAATTTCTGCCGTAAGCCAGCACCTCACGCTCCCATCCATGTTCATGGAGAATCGAGTGCAACATGTAGACAACATGTAAATATTTAGGAATTATGTTAAGCAATAAACTTGGAATGGTCGAGCAATAGAACAATTGTACATAAAAATGCGAACCAGAGGCTTCATTTCCTACGTAAACTGAAGAATCTCAGAGTGGATACAACTATCATGACATTATTCTATGATCCCTTTATACAAAGTATATTACTGTACAATATTATTTTGCTATTTGCCAATACTACTGGAAATGATGCAAGATGCTGAGGAAGCCAGAAAAGCTGCTCAGCGGGTAATTGGGTTCACTTACCCTCGATAGAACATCTGTATCACAAGGAGTCCGCCCCCCACAGCAAGGTGAACAAAATCATGCGAGATCCAACCCACCCCTTGTTTGAGCACTACGTTTCAACCATTCTGGATTGCGTCTCTGCCCCCCCCCTCCCGCGTACACTCAGAGCTCGGTACAGACATATTCATTTGTGCCTAACTCTATCTACATAATGTGGGAATTGCACGTAAGAAGATAATTGTAATCCGTGAGTTTTCTGTATATGTTATTGCTGTGTAAAAGTCATATGTATAGGGTATGTATGTTAACGACTGTGTAAATTCCTATTGTGGACAATAAGTAAATTCAATTCAATTCAATTCAATTTTGAGAGTCATGCTTCTACAAATTAACTTGGATGACATAACATGGGTGATAACCATCAGTGAACAATGGTACTCATGAGTGGGGGGGTGGGTGTTCGAGAATATGAAGTCGGTGGTCATCTTTTAATCATAAGAAGTAAAGGGGATTATTCTGGTGTGAGCTACAGCACCATTGAAAATGGAAAGTTGGCGGAAAATATTTAGTGGATTTTCACTGTACTCTTGTCATGTCAGAAAAATAACGAGTTGATTATAAATGCATATGATTCTTTTTATGAGGGCATGATTCATTGATTGTTCAAGTAAACAGACAATTTAGGACCGGGATAATAGTTAGGTGGCAGCTTGATCTCTGTTTATTCTTCTCGCTTCCATTCCTTACCAGGAAGAAGATATTATGGCCAACTCTCCCACCAGGCTGTCCGCTAAGATCGGCGAGAGAAAGGTCTCTGCCGACCTGTACTCTGCTCATGATTTTGACATTAAGATAGAGCTCGACGTTCCACTTGGAGGTAAGCTCAACCTGTGTCTTTTTATTTCCGAGGAGAGTCGAACCTCCTGTAATGAAAATCACTCAAACAGGGATTACCAAGAACCCCGTGTAGTGCTATCTCTGACCTGTAGTAATGTCTGTTGAACAGGGAAGAGGCTTGGTATGGACTGTTGGATGATGTTTTATAAAGCCAGGCAGACATGTTTTCCCCTTCTCTCCATGGAGCAAACCACTTTATGCAGGTATACCAGGGTAATGTGGAGGCATTATCGTGTCTACCAGGAGAGATGAGGGGGGGGGGGGGGTACCAAATAAAGCAGTCGCCTGTGGGGGAATGTTAGGGACAAAAATTGAGGCAGCCAACTGAATAAAATAATGAAATGACCACTGCCGGGTCAGCAGGAATGCAGAGGAGTTGTGCAGTGAATGACCTACAGTTTGAAGGTAGTTAATCTGAAATATATAGGTTGCGCAATGTGCATGGGAGCTTGAGTGGCAGGGTTTGATGAGTGAATAAACACGAATTACACTTTAAATGGTAACTAACAGGCTTGACTAATGGTCTCCCCGTCAATGTACTCATTGTAATGAGGAATGCCAATGCCGAGCCTCGCTCCAGGACTTGGACCTTGTATTTCGCTATTCCTTGACTGAAGTCAGTGGGTGTGTATGTATGATGTAGGCAGTATGTGTGTGGGTGGGACACCTGGCTTGTGAAGAGAAAACTTGACCCCACTGGATAGGTGAAGGATTATACGTTAACATTTGGTGGTAGCTTTATTAGGGGGAGTAAAGCACCCTATGTTTTGGTGCAGACCAGGGGTAATTTGGGGAAACAAGTTGTGAAAAATGATATTTGGGCAATTTCAGCTGTCAAGAGCATAAATAGACCCCACCTGAATGGGTTAAGCTCATACTTGGTAGGATGAGTTTCCATAATGAGTATGTGCTCTCTTATTGTTTTGGGGGAGTCAGGTCAAAGGTCAAATGAGGTCAAAGCTTGGAAATCTGGAGAAGCGGATTGTTACTAGAATGTTGGTCCAATCGAGCTGAAAAAACTGGTGTGTAGCTTTCTATGGGGAGTGCAAGCACCCTATTGGTTTTGGTGTGACTGGGTGTCATTTCGAGTGAAAAATGGGGAATTTGAAAAACTGATATTTTTGGACAATTTTAGCTTGTGAAGAGAATAACCGGACCACAAAAACCCCCCCTGATGGATGGAGCTCACATTGTATGTTGACTTCCCATTGTTTTGGGGTCAGTTCAAAGCCAATCGGAGGTCAGAGAGGTCAAGGTCTAAAAATGTTGTGAAAGTCCCGAACGCTTGGTCCAATCAAGCTGAAAATTTATTTGGTTTGTAGCTTCTCATGGGGAGGCCATAACCCCAATAATGTTGGTGTAGGACTGAGAGTATTTTGGGGAGAATTAGGAAATTGTGATTCTTTTGATTTTCATACTCTGTACCAATTCAGGCTTGGTTACAACAATTACTCATGCTTTGCATGTGGGTTCATCTCAAAGAGTATGTGGTCCATATTGTTTTTGGGTCAGCGTCAGCGACATTGGACCAGCGAAGTGATGCTATGCTATTCCTTGCTGAAAGTATCTATAAGTAATCACACAGATATTATCGGTCTGTAATCCACAATTTTCTCGGGTCAGGTCAAAGGTAATCAGTAAGTGACAGGTTATGAAGGCAGTCAAGAATCACTAAGCCATCTTGGTGCTGGAGTACGGAACATTTGCCCGAAATTGGCTGATGCGCAAATCCGTGCACAGAACGTTTGTTGTTTTAGCCATTGTCTTGAGTACTGTTAAGGACCTCTTCCGTGCCAGTTGTATTCAGGCCATGGTCTCGAACATAGATATTTCCAACAACATTTCAATGGAATGGTCCTAAATTTCCCCTATAGATTCCAGGACAGCCACAGAGGAAAACTCCCAAGCCTTCAACCCTTCCATACCGCGGCGATCATTGAACCTCAACGAGTTACAAGAAGAAGAGGGGCTTGATATAGCACAGCGCACCAATTTTGTAACTCTGTATATAGATTTGATACCGGAAGATATTCGATGCCCAAGTCGTGATGCTGGCCAAGTGGTTTTGAACTGTGTTTGCAGCCAGGATTGGGCGGTTATTGCTGAGGCCCAAACTGAAGGGCAGTAAGGCTGATCTTGCATGGTAAATCATATGATGTGTGAATCATGACACGATCCAGCAGTTCTGGATTGTTAACAATTATGTGGTGATTCCCTAATGTATGTGAACGCCATCTGCTGTGTAATAACAGGAAAAAAAGCGATGACCTTAGTTATGACATGGTCAATGTTAACAATGCTTGGTAATTGGCTGATGTTGTGACTTGCCAGGAGGCTGTGTTTATCACAGGGATGACATCTGTTGATGGACAGGTCATGTAACAATGCTGTGGTGATGCGACTAATGTATGTGTGACACACCATGATTCTGTGTTGTTAGTACAAGGGTGACATTTGTCTATAAGCATGTTATCATACAATAATTGGTCATATAACATTCATTGCTACAATACTGTGGTGATTGCCTAATGATGTGACCATGCCATGATTGGGGTCAATTACATGGATGACATTTGTGCTATAACATGTCATTGGCTACAATAATGTGGTGATCATCAGCCTATTATGGTGTCACACCGACCAAACATAATGAGATGGTTTTATACTGAGCTTACACTCGGAAGTGTGCTGATAGGTAATTAGCCTATGGAGGAGCAATTATGGGTGTTCATAGGTTGCCAGTGTTTCTTCTATTAGGTTAACAGTTCTGCATGGTACTGTGTGTAACAGCGGGTACCAGATGGTGTACTATGTGAGCGTGATAATGCTGTGATGATGTTCGCCAATAGGCAGCTGTGCATGACCCCATTTCAAGCAGACATAACCAAGGAGTTCTACTTTCCAGAGTTTCCGATCTGAGAATGTAGTTTGTTGTTGAGAGAAAAAAGAGTTAAATTCACTTTTAATAGCCTGGGGAGATGGATTGAAATGTTGTGATTGCAGATCATTTTGATTTAGATGTTTCATATTGTCCTATCATCACGGTAGATGTATAGCCAAAACACTTTTATGATGTTATACTGAAGGAACAAAAACTTAATCAATAATGGGTATCTTGCATCTATGCTATTAGGAGCTAGAAGCAGCCCAATGGTCCAGATTCAGGCACCCCGAACATTGATCGTGATGGCAACTCTTTCAGCCGTGGGTTAAAGAGATCCTTGAAACTGTATTCATTCTAATAGGTCCAATGCCCTATTGAAAGCACACTTAAACTTTCGACCAACTTCGATTGTTGTCTTTGATATTTATATGTTCTAATTATGAATGTGAGGAAATACTCAACTTTCTGAAGTTTTTGCCAGTATACAAGGAGGGTGAGGTGACTAAAAAGTTGAGTCCCAATATCATTGGGGCTGAGAATGGTACACTTTACAACCAAAATATTTTGGGTTCGGATTCCAGCAGTCATTGGACGACTTTCCTAGGTGGCTGCACTTGCAGTTGCGATGGGCGAGGGTCTGGTGGTCTCACGTCATAGCCACTTGATGCCTGGATTTAATGGGGTTACTGGGGTTGGGGGTACAGGATATTTGCGATAAGTGTCGTCTGTCGGCTGTGAGCAGTCATGTTGAACTGAACTTCCGGTTTCGAGAAAGTGGTCGTGGTTGGGTCTGGAGTTCAATGATATCCTGGACGTTAAAAGGGCGTCCCGCCTGGACAAGTTGGGATTGGTTTCACCCCGCTCGTTATCATTAGCACTAGTCGAGAAGAGAAGGCGAGTTATGACCAGTGCTCCATCCAAAAATCACTACGGCCAGGGTTCCTAGATAGCCTTAGTTGGCTTCCTGAACCCGTAGAAATCAATCATAACGTGGTCTGTGGAGTGGCATAACATAAGATGTGGGAACAGATATACCCTATTCCGACCGATTAGTTGAATCAAAAATGTTGGCAGAACAAATAATGTTTTCTAAACTTCATCATAAATCCGGAAAGAAGGAAAAGAGAGAATTTTGAAACTAGTAATTTGATCTAAGCAAGCTGGTTATTTTACCTGAATACAGGTATCTAATCTTTAACGACCATTAACAGAACAGTAATTGCTAGAGGATGCTCAGGCCATTATGGTAAAACAAATCTTTGTGGCGAGTCTGACCAAACAAGGCTAACAAGCTATCATTTGCTATCAACGCATAGTCTGTTGTGATGAAGGAATCCAGTGTTGTAAATGTTTTTATGTTGGTGCTTCCCAGACAGATTGTGGTAGTATGGTGTGATGGTCAGAGCAAACATTGTAGCTACAGACCAGGCTCAGTCAAGCTGTAAGAAGATTATCTGGGAGTGTTGGTGGTATTGTGGTTTCTGCCATTATCCTTGAAGTTATTGGGGATATCTGGGGTTATGGGTTCTTTGGCGGAGATTCAACACTTCGTGTATGAGGCTTCTAAAATCACATGCACTGAACAGCACTGATAAAGTGCTCCTGAGTTACTCCAGCTATTACTACTATGGCATGCTATTATGCTACTGTATTATTTCATCCTCACACCTGGGCTGAGAGTTGATCCATTGTACTTGGAAGTAATCCTGAGTTACTCCAGCTATTACTGCTACAACATGCTACATTATTATTCCATCCTCACTCCTGGGCTGAGAATTGATCCATTTTACTTGAAAGTAATCCTGAGTTACTCCAGCTATTACTGCTACAACATGCTACATTATTATTCCATCCTCACTCCTGGGCTGAGAATTGATCCATTGTACTAGAAAATAATCCAGAGTTACTCCAGCTATTACTGCTACAACATGCTACATTATTATTCCATCCTCACTCCTGGGCTGAGAATTGATCCTTTGTACTTGAAAGTAATCCTGAGTTACTCCAGCTATTACTGCTACAACATGCTACATTATTATTCCATCCTCACTCCTGGGCTGAGAATTGATCCATTGTACTAGAAAATAATCCAGAGTTACTCCTGCTATGAATGCTATGACATGCTATAGTAGTATTCTATCCTCAACATGACTGAGCATTGATCCATTGTTCTTGAAAGTAATCCGGAGTTACTTCAGCTATTGCTGCTACAACATGCCAGAGTATTGTTCAATCCTCACACCTAAGCTGAGAATTGATCCATTGTTCTTGAAAGTAATCCTGAGTTACTCCAGCTATTGTTGCTGCAACATGCTATAGTGTATTCAATCCTCATTCCTGGCCTGAGAATGAATTCATTGTACCTTGATGAGTAACCAAGTTACTCCAGCTGTTTCTGCTGTGACATGCTCAGTCTTATTTATCCTCACACACCTGGGCTGAGAATTGATCCATTGTTCTGAAAGTAATCCGGAGTTACTTCAGCTATTGCTGCTACAACATGCCAGAGTATTGTTCAATCCTCACACCTAAGCTGAGAATTGATCCTTTGTTCTTGAAAGTAATCCTGAGTTACTCCAGCCATTGCTGCTGCAACATGATATAGTATATTCAATCCACATTCCTGGCCTGGGAATGAATTCATTGTACTTGAGAGTAACGTAGAGTTACTCCAGCTGTTACTGCTGTGACATGCTATAGTATTATTCTATCTTCACACCTGGGCTGAGATTGATCCATTGTTCTTGAAAGTAATCCTGAGTTACACATTATTGCTATGACATGCTATTGTGTTATTCCATCCTAACACTTTGGCTGGGAATCATTCAATTGTGCTGTAGTAATGAGCATGGACCCAGGATTATTACTGCTCGGTTTGTAACATTCCCTAGATACATGACATATTCAGATCGAGAAGATAGTCAAGAGTAAATCAAGAATATTGATACAGAAACATTTATCCCAAACTCGCTGGAATTTTTTTCCTGAAGCATGGTTCCTGGCTGCCTAATACATGTACTTGACCAACTGATTCAGTATGAGCATGTGTAGCTGAAGCCCTGTACTGTGTTATTGCTGCTTGAAGATCTTTCAAACTGTCACTTTGTCTGAACTGTTGATATGCACTACTGAACATAATTCTAATAAGTCATCTTGAGATTTCATCCCAATTGGTAACAGTATGCAGTGATTTTGACAAACGGACATTCCATTAGGATGTAGGGCAAAGTTAATACTTGCTATTTCAAAATAAGCAACCATTTATTTGAGTGGTTGAATGTTTTATCTTAGTAAATTGAGTTTGTTTAATTCTGCCCTGTACATTTGTTTTAGTTCACTGGACCATTCAACCAGTGTTCTGCTGATGATTGCTATTTGTAGCATACTCAATTACTCTTGTGTCTGATCTGCTGTACTGTCAGTTAGGACTAATCAGTTCAAAATATCATAGGCTATTGCTACGAAAATGTAAACACTTACCTTAAAAATTCACTAGAGTAACATTTTTTTTTTCAGAATAATGGCTGAATACTGCTCTCGAGCACACAAGATCTTGGTGATTTTGACAAGACAATCTTCCACACCGACCATAACTTTGCATAAAGAGCAGAGACCTTCTCCAGATTATGTTGGGGTCCACTTATCCAGTTTCTATGTTCCATGTTCTTGTGTTTATTGAAGGAAAATATTCATTCTTTGAAAGTTTGGAGACTGTTTGGAGCTGTTTTATTTAAAACAAAAAGTGAGCAGTCACCTTTATCGATTCATTCTATACAATAGAACCAGCCATGCTATTGTGTTATATATTTCTCCGTTGTGAGATTGGGTTCCGCCCTATTATAACCAGACTAGCACAGAAATGATCCCTCCCTATTCAGCAAAGGGAATAAATGGTTTTACTGAGTCAATATCCTGACTAGCTTTAGTCCTCTAATTGATTAGCAGGGATGTTCACTTCTGTAACACTCATGACGATGTCAACCACAGAATTCAATAAAGATGTGTAAAAAGTTAACTTCATTTTGTTGTTTCTGATACCTACCACCAAGGGATCGAAACCTAGTTTTGAAAGTAATATCATTTATGTTAGATGCTCTTACACGGGGTAGCTGGAGAGGGCTGATCATACTGTACATTGATATTGTTTGTACTACAATCCAATTTTTTCAGCCAATGCCAAAAAAAACTTTATTACCGCAAGAGTGCCATTAGTGTCTCTGTTTCATGCAAGCATCCTAAGGTTACGAGATGCCCCGGACTGGCATGAAGTCACATGCATGGTAGGGGAACTGAGCTGTGGATGATTGTACAGCTCTGTGGTTTGTGTGGATGCTCTGTAGTTGCATACAACATGCCGTCACTGTATACTTGATTTCCAGGACCATGTGTCTAACATCTCGGGGAAGCAGTATGATTGGATCACCTTGGCCTGCATCAGGCAAAACAATTCTGTCCACTGGTATGGTATGGCCATTAGACATGTTTGACTTTGTGATGGTCAAAGTCGGAGGCCAGTAAGGGGGCAATATAGGCCGTAAGTGTGTAAAAGTTTCATTATGTCTCTCCTACACATGTGGTGCACCATGTTTGATGTTCAGTCATAGGTGGTCTAACCACCATACCTTCAGGTTGTTCATGAATTTTGGGTCCAAGGTCCCACTTAGGCCTGAGGGCTCATTTCATGAAATTTTACACATTGGTACTTCTTGCATTTCCTGTCAGAAGTTTCAATCGATTTTTTCAAAGTTACATGTAAAGCTCCTTGGGTAGTGGTCCATCGGGGGTATCCTACAAACTTTTGTGGTTCTGCAGCCCACCATGTGAAATCATGCAAAATGCTTCTACTCATTTCATTGCACAGGCCAGTGCCCGGAGGCCCATCATGTGCAATCATGCAAAATTTTGGTGCTGATGTTCCATCATAATAATGGAAGTAGCCATACCTACAGGCTTTCCAGGATTTTTGGTCCATAAGACAAGGTCAAAGTTTGTCACAGGGGCCATTGTTTGAAATGCCTTTTTGGCCTCATTAACATGTAACACATCTGGACATTCAGATTGGTACATTTGTACGGTTTGAGCTACAGCACCATTGGTGCTATAGTTTTCATCTGGCCAGTGGTTGCTGCCATGACGAGGGGTAATATAGTTGGCCAACAGGCGCAACTCTCTCGTACAGGCTGCTTAATGTGTCGGCTATTTTTACCATGTGTAATCAGTCGTGCCATCACTACTCGCCCAACTAAATCAGTTTTAACCCTACGAAATCATTTTTGCATGGAGGTACACGACCAGGACCCCCCACCCCTTCCCCAGGTTACACCTCTGCTGAACACATTAAACAGAGCAGCCATCAGGCATTCACTCAAACACAGCACAACCACCCATTGGACAGAACAAAATTGAAAATGGAGAATCAACGCAGGAAACAATGAAAGATTTTCTGCATTTATTTGACATATTACTATGCCAATGTAACTTGCTTGCATCTATGTGAGGTACATGCTGCAATATATATATCGATAGATCAAACAGGTGGCAAGTATTCTATTGTGTGTGAAAGCTAAATGAAAGTTGTGCATGAGCCATGATGCCTTGCACATACAATAGACACATATAAGTATCCGGGTGCAACATAGTTTGTTTCCACTGCTGTTTCAAATTGTAAAAAATTGTATACATGCTTTAAGATAGGTGTAAAACCCTAACATGACTTATTTACATATATTCCCAGACAGCAAATCATAGGGGAATGAGAGGGTCATTAGTAATGGGACACAAGGAGACAGTCACTTTTTGCACAGTAGGTGATACCAGATCTATTCTATCACCACCATGGCTTCCAACAGTGGACTTGTGGTACCCTACAAGAGCAACATCTTGTTAGTTTGGAGCCTGTTAGCTGGTGGACTATGCATGGGTGATCCAGCCTTGTTTTCAACAAAATATTCTGATGGGTTCTCTCTCGCAGAAGTAAGGCCTTTCGTCTTCTCCAGCCTTCGTGATGCTTTTTCAAATTTATGAACACTCAAAAATATTTAAAAAGTTGTTCACATTCTCCACAATCCTTTTTCCGAGGAGTATTTCTGTCTTCATTGAATTCTGCTTGCTTGTTTCGCAGAGTATATGACTTTTCTTGCCAAAATTAGGACCTTCTATTTTTTGCAAAACAAGCAACTTTATACATATTATTACATGTATTCCTCCAATTGTATTTGAGTATTTGGTTGGCTTGGTTACATCCAAAATTTAGACAGACAATAAGCATGATTGTGCATCGTGCATTTACTCTGTACATAGTTTCGACTTGAATCATCATCAGTGTTGAACCTTGACCTGATTCAACTAGTCAGCCCAGACTAAATGGAATGAAACAGATTCGAATATCCTCATCTCAGACATTGAGGGCTGGACATAGCATACAACAGTAGTTCATGTAGTATACCCCATGGAGTGTCTCCTCAGACCTCTACTGTTCTTTATTTATGAACTCACTACCTTATGAAAATTTGATAAAATGGCACACAGCATGTATTGGCATAGCTTTTGCATTTATTCGCCTTGTGAGGATTGGTAAGTAATGTTCATGACACATCACAACCCCTCCATGAAAGTGAATGTTGCATCCTCTATTGTTGCCTCAGGAGTAACGATAGACATAGAAATTGTATGAGGAAATTCCTCAAGGACCCACAAGCCTGCAGCTGGAATAAGGTATTTCTAATATTTCAACAATTCCAACGACAATACTTGGAGATACTGTATCCATTGGCCCCAACTGTGTGCAGCTTGCATGGCAACTCTATTCTCAATTATCGAAGAAATCAGCATGTCGTAACTCCTGAGAATTTCCACCTGAAATATGATTTATTCCAGAAACTCCTGTTGCCCACCTATGACACAAGCATGTTCCTTCTTATCTGCAATATGCTAATGTCAACCGCCTCAGAACAGTGCTGCCGAGTTTCTCTCGAACAATCACATGACTCCAGTTTTGTGTATAGTAGCTCTCATCCATGCAAGAATATTTATTGTACATCATTCTTGAGGAACACAGAGGCTCCAGCTAAATATGGCCATCCTCAGGTGGAGAGACCTTCTAGCCAACAAACTCTGCCATATTGGCCCTGGAGCAGGATCATTGAGGGGAGACTACAGACTTCAAAAAGGCAGAGTGAAAGATCATAGGTTTGAAATATTTCGCAAGTCAACATTCTACAGTGGGAATGGTTTCGAACGTTGCTAGCTACCCTGAAAGCAATAAATGACCAATCATTATATTTAACATTGACTATTGCCACCATACTGTGGTTACACTGTATTACTATCATTTTCTGTCATCAGCTGTACTCACCTTCTTTCAGCATCTAATATCAAAGTAATGGAATGACTAGCAAATTGCACATAAATTACAGGATAGTGAAGTTTTTACATCTACATTGTATTGATAGGAATATTGAATGAAAAAAATCATAAAAAAAGACTAAGCACTCATTTTATAGCTATTATAAAAACAACTGAATACAAGGGCAATTAATTATGGCAATGGAGAGTATATGACACAAGACTTGGAATTTGATAGATAGTCATCAACAAAATAACCATACCTTCATTCAGTAATTAGACTCCAAAAAGAGTTTTACTGCATTATTACTAGTTAGACAAACAGGAGACAACATTGTGAAGATCAAGTTTTACCATACTAGCAGCCAATAGAGGACATCTTATTCGTAATACAATGGCTACATCCGATCCACTAGATGTGTCTGTTAGGGTTAATTAGGGGAGGTAAGCTTGCAGAAATACATCTCAAAATATGTTAATCAGTGGAAATGTATCGTTTTAACCCACATGGCCGGTTTGGCTGATATGATCAGTTCTCACTCTGTGGCATGGCAGCTGTCATTCTTGAATGAGATGGTTTCACACCCTGTCAACTCCTGTTACATCAATGGGGCACGCTGTTAACCAATGGGGCACGCTGTTAATCAATGGGGCATGCTGTTACAATAACAAAAACTAGCCTCTCAGTGAGCTCCTCGATCTAGGAGCCCTCTCTCAAATACGCACAGAGCAGGAATGCTTTAGGATGATCACACTGCCTATCTATCTATCTATCTAAATTCACATGGTTGCATATTCTTCAGTCAAAAAATGGCCTTCCTCCCAATCTGGGTGCAATACTACAAACTTTCAACGTAAGAAGATAAATGTGTTCTTTCCGAGCATTATTCGTGCAGGTTTGGTGGATACTGATGGAACTCAAAGAATGATTAACTAACCGGAGAGTCAAGTCTTCAGTCCAACAAGTTTGAATCCGACAACTTTTCAGTCTGGAAAGAGAAAAGAATTCATCTCTTCAGTCGGACACGTCTTCAGTCCGCAAATAGAAAAGCATATATGAGTCGGAAAATATATAAAAGCATTACTTTCAATTCCGAATTCAAAAGTTTTTTTAAAAAAACACACACCTGCGCCTGAATCAGTACAAAAACTGTGAGTCTTTCTGTGATTTCTTCCCGCATATCATTATGATCGAGGACAAAATCTTGCAATATTTATATTCAACAGAGAGCAAAAAGGCTATGAATGGCTTGACTTGATAACATGCGACCTGTGACATTTGACTCAAAGTGGTATGGATCATGAAATCATGACTCTCGGTTTTTATAGGCCACTCAAAAATATTTACACCAGGTTAGCAAGCATTCAAATTTGTTCTGACCAAGCATTCTGGACTAATCAGTTTACAAGGATTTTAGATTGTTGGAAGGAAGATGTTTAATATACTTTCGGGACTGAAGAACGTGTTGGACTAAAAGCTTGTCGACTGAAACGTGTATTTTATGTCAGACTGAATAGTGTTCTTCTTGAATGAGACGCCGCCACTGGAACTTGTCGGACTGAGACGTGTCGGACTGACGGGTGCACCTCAACTAAATATTGTAAGCAGCATGCCTCAAGCCATGCCATGGATGGGTGGGGAAGAAAGGGGGGGGGGGGGGGGGTGGGGTTAAACGGTTTCACAAAGAGCCAAAGTGCGATTCGTAAAAGAGAGTATCCAGTGGAGTGCCAGTTTTTAAAATATATGTTGAGTGGCATGTACAGAATGTGGAATATGACCCCCACCCACAAATCAAATGAAACTCAGCATGTATTGTATAGTTATCCATCGATCGCTTGCATGGTCTGGATATCTATCCACTGAGATTCCGGGAATTAGTGAATTGGTATTCTAAGTACTAAACAGTAATAAAACACAACTGAAATATGCACATGGTTTGAAGAATCGTGATACACTGTTTACATTCAATTCTATTGTTGCCTGCACACCACTGCTAATATCTCTTCACACTCACTGACTGACTCATGATACTGATCGACTCATGATCCCGATTGACTCTGACACTGACTGACTCTGACCTGACCTGACACTCTTCATTATCACCATCACAGCTATGTGCCTAATAAACATAAGCACTGGTCAGCTGATTCTGAAGATCCATGCAATTCATTTTAGAATTAGGATTACTGATCCTGAATTCCATACTTTAACTGCAGAGCACCCACCAAGCTTTGAGGTAGAGGTATTATAGGATTAGTATTCCAAGCTCCAACTGTAAAAGAAACATCAAAACTAACAAGAATAACGTTAATGCTCCCTCCCCACCCCTCATATCAACAATTGTAGTATTTTTGCATGATTGGCAATGGGAGGTTGCATTATGAGACTTTATACACTATTTGGAATCCATTTGGTATTGTAATCAAGAATATCTTGGAAAAAGAGTGAATAATGAAAAGGAAATAATGAAGGAATATGATTCTCTCCCATATTGAATCTCTCCACTAAAATCTGATTTATATTTTGTTGCCACCTTGAGAGTAAAGGTGGTGTTTTGTGTGGGAAATCAATGCTTGTGTAAAACTTGAAATGTTTGACCACTCTTAAACGTGGAATATTTGCAAAGGAGCTCGAAAAACATGAACTGTTAATTAGCAAGCAATACTAAGTACATAACTATACTGCAGATGAACTTAACATAGTCACGTATGAGGACCATTCAACACCCATTATCAACCAATTTTGTTGTTGTAGCCAATCATCTTCTGCACATAACTATTTGCATGCAAAACCTCTGATGAGTTGAAGCAAACGGATCATGTCTTTGGTTTAATGTAATAATTCCATTAATAATTGATCACAGGGGAGTGAAACATTTTCATTTCGGGTTGTATTAAAAAAAAAAATCGCACCCTCAATCCCTTTTCGGGTGCTACTTTGGAGAATGTTTCGGGTTTTGCTATTGCCTAACATGAAAAAAGTTGGTCCCAAATGCATTGGCTAAAGCCCAGCAATTGGTTAGCTATCAATAACACACGCACTGTTTGGTTAACTGCATTGCAAACATCTTTTCAACATATATTTGCACCCACGACAATGCCATAATGCTCATGGTGTGTCGGTGCCCGCCCCTATCAAAACTAGCGATACTACCGACAGCAATTCTGAAAGTTTCCATTGATTCATCAGGCCCATCAAAGTAGAGTTTCATGATTTTCTGCATTTCATTTCTACTCAATTCTGAATTGGATGTCCTTTTCATTTCATTGTATTGTATTGTTTGTGCACCATTCATCCGTTATAATTGTGTTATGTTGTCAAATGCGGTACGTACTATGCGTAGTGAAAGTAAACTTGATGATGTACGCAACCCAGGAGCTATTATATTAACCGCAAATGATGTAACAATTCATCGAGGCGGCCTATCGAATCGCGCTCCGCATCGGCACCTTAATCGGATTATCCTTCAACCATCATGTACTACATTTCTGTCTTAGGAATTGGTACGTGGAATCACTAGATAAAGTGCATAATTAAGTTTAACCCAGCTGGGCCCCACGTACGCTGCCCAAACATACATAATTTAAACATGGCAGTATGAATGCACCGCAATGGATACGTTTAAGTCACAAATTGGACATTCACTTCGAGCTAAGTACGCTATGCATTGAAGTGCTGCGCACATGGTTGTTGAATGGTGCGAACGGTTCGTGGCAGCAGCAGGACAGCGCTAGCCGTGCGATGGGCGGGGGTTCAGCTAGCGCTACAGAAGTACGCTGTTACGGTAGTTATGGGTGTGTGGGCTTTGAGGCGATACATGTTATGATTGTAGTTGCTCGCGATTTCCTTCGCAGGGACGAAACTTTCAAATCATTTATAAATTGCAATATATCAGTAGTCCTTAATGATAGGGCATGAATTATATATTGCCAGAAAGCTATATGGTTTTCCATGGGAAATAGAAAAAAACAATTCATTTGAGTATCTAGAATACATTAATTACGAGTTGTAAAATCAATGTCAAACGAGCGGTTTGACCGACCGACAAAGAATACCCTGGAAGCTCGCTTCTAATGGTAGTAGTATGATGAGAGAGTTACACAGTTCACAATTGAACATTTTGCGCTAATTTTCAAATTTGCCCTTCTTGCACTTGTCTTTTTCAGATGCCTTGCTGCCCTTAAAACTGTTTTCTAACTTGCCTTGGTTGCCCTGCCCATTTGAATGTAACGAAGGCAATTTTGACATTGCCCTCAGAAAATTGCCTTGCCCCCTTCCAACTTTTAATTGGAGGCCTGACACAGCTGACGAGGCGGTCCGCCGTACAGGAACCAGTGGCAAAATCATGGGAAGTTACGTCCCCCGCGCGGTCAAGAGGCGTGATACGTACGTACATTGTTCGCATTTAGGGTTTCGAGTGAAAATGAATGATTCGATACGGAAGAAGGAGTACAGCCAATATGAGACAAAAACAGCGGCAAGAATGATTAGTTCCACAAATATTGGGCTCTTGGGGCGTTCCATTATGATGTTGGTGCGCGAATTTACGGGTTTTGTTTTGTCAATATGGCACGTAATTTTCGCACCCATCTATTCGATTTCGGGTGATGTTTTGGACCTTTCGGGTGCCGAATCGCACTCCGCACCCGTTTTTCCGACGCGGATGAAAACACCATTCCAGTGCCTAATTTTCACTGATCTCACAATTGCATCCACTTAATCAGATGGCACGACAGCAATAATTGGATGGCACAGAATATATTCACTAGTTTATCAGTTCCACTTCTCCTAAGTATCATATTTGACAATGCAATTTTTATCATCACAAAGTCTGTGCCTTTTTTTTCACAATTCTCTTCAAAGTCTCTGTTGTATCTTAAACTGACACAGCACCGTCGGTTTAGGTGAGGGGAGCCCAGATCGGTTGATACAGGGGTAGGCGATGAAAGACAAACACTGGTATTATTAGCGAAGGCATAGGTCCGATTCACAGTAGTCAAAGAAGGATCACCACAAAAAGGGCAGCGTTGGAACGGTCTCAACTATCTGGAAGATTAGAAAGTACGAAACTGACAGATGGAATAACAACACATGGTGGCTAATATTTGTGCCTACCTGACTTTAACCGAGTGGTTGGCAAGTTGCCTTTTTCACTCGGTACAACAGGGGCATCGATTCTGGTAGAGGCATACTAAAAAATTATAAAAATTGTACATGTTGCCATCCGCGTGGATGCGGGATATTGGAGCAGGAACAAACAGGGGTAGGCAATTTGCAAGTTGCCGTCTGCGTTGTGATTACATGCACCCCCACAGTAAGGTATATGAATTGTGAGAGAGGGGTAGTGCCTATTCTATCTGTGGACCTGGTGAGGATTCGCAGTGACAATTTGGTGCAGTATCCAGTCGGCAGGACTGCTTGCAACATATATCATAACAAATAAAAATAGGAAACAACAACTATCTGACCATTTGCAGTGGACGATCAGGCGTTATCTATCTAGGGATCAGTATTAATGGATATCGAATGATATCAGGCCTCTGCTTGTAATTATACAACATCTGGTAAATTGATTGTTAATTTCGGTTGATTGCCGCAAAATACATTCGAATCAACTCCATGAATAAAGCGTTGGGAATAACTTTTTTGAACACATGTTTCTACGGGGAAGAGAGCAGAGATTGGTGTCATTTGGAAGCAATCTTGTTGACTGATCTAATTAACAGGACTTCAAACCATTATGTTAGGTTATCTCAACCAAAGCACATATCAGACACACTCCTTCATAGTTGCATATCAACACAGCAAAAAATGGGGTAGAGGTGGTGGTGCAACAGCAATTTTGAAAAAAGTGTTGTATAGGAAAAATGTTGATGGTTCCCATTGGGGCAACATTGCAAAAGTTCAATTCTCTGTTGAAGGATGTGATTGTTTCATTGGAATGGAAAATCCATCTCTCAACTCATTTGAATATTTGCCCTTTTGCATGCCAACAGTCATTATCTGATACTATCAAAAAAAAAAAAAAAAACTAGAAGTCAGTTCCTTCATTAGTTCTTTCAGGAAGACCCAAGGTTGATCCGAGCTGTCTAACAGCTACGGATTATTCAGTAATTGGATTGGATCTATATTTTATGGTTCAGGACGCTCAGGGTGTAAGGCTCAATCCAGGAACCCGGCCACATGATCATGGCATGAGCAATCGGTAATGATTCAAGTATCTTCTGGCTTGTAACACATCCCAACCTGCTCCCGGGCTGCTTATTTTACGTCAGCCTCAGGCAATGGCAAACAGCAACTCGGACCACTTTCTCGAACCGGTGGAGTGAAGATTCGAGTCAACGTGTACCCGTCACACCTGGCCGACAAGTGCATTGCAAATATCCTGAAATGACTCTAGTAACCCCTTTAGAGAACATGCACTAAGCAAAAACCATGAAGTGAAGGCCTTGCCCACAAGTACAGGTACAGCCTATAGGGATAAACATCCAGTGACTGCGGGCATGGAATGCCGGAATGTATGCTTGTGAAGCGTTCCTGATAACACTAATGCCATTATTCCAACAGCAGGAGAGTGTGTGTGGCCCATCTTACCTTTATGAGTTAGGGACCAGGGTGGTGAATATCAGATACAGATTCTGCTTCACCATAATCCTGGCAGTCAGTTCCTCCAAGGGGGGAAGGGAACAGACTTCTTTGAGGCTTTCACCTCTCATCTGTCATATAGCTTCTTCATCACTTCATTCAAATAAAGGCTTGTTCGTAGCTGTGGACAAAGGAGCAAACGCATAATGAGTTGTCACTTATGAATAATTGGGTGCCATTTTAGTAGACGGTTAGTGATAGATTAGTATGTCTTTGCCCTTTAATGAAGGGAAATGATCGGGGGGGGAAAAAATCATGGACACCATTTCATCTAACAGAGATAACAGGAGTCTGATAGTAAGCCACACTCATGCTAGCACTGATATTTTTGTTAAAACTGGAATACAACTTCCTCGAAAACAGCCTCATTAATGATTCAGGTGGTGACTAAACAGTTAATAGGTCGCAACCCTTGTGATTGGCGCAACCCATGTATATGCTCTGATGAAAAGCGGTAGGTATACAAGTTATGCAATGTAAAATGAAAAACCTTCATGGATCTTGACGTAACACTCAACTAAAAGGCAGTATCGTTCAATTGGATTTTGTGCAACCAAGTCAATGCAGAGTGATGTCACAAGTTGTGAAACAATTAACATATTCGATCGCTGGCTAAGTGTAGACCTTAACAATTATAATGATTCATGACCAGTTGTTTTTTTTCTCCAGTTCTCCATTTTCTTCCCTATTCTTATGTTTTAGGCTTCTGTTCTGTTTGTTTGTTTTTTTGGTGGCCAGACTTTGATGACGCTGTCAAAATTCGGTATCTTCATTTCAGCGGTTCATTTCTGCATGACATTGTCACATATTTTGCATAGTTTGTCACTAAGTGAAAAATTGAATTTGATATTAATTAAACTGACCACAAGCACTGATTTCCAGGCCTCCCACACCATTACACCTGACCACATACGTAGCAGCCTATAGAACTACTCACCAGCGAATGTATATAGCTGATAAGTACGATATCGATGCTGGGAAGTAACGCAGTGTTATACCAGGTGGGAGTTCCGCTTCAACGAGAAGCCTGCACAGGCTGGTCGGGGATCACGCAATCTGTGGAACAATTAAAAAAATTGTTATAACGCAACATCACATGAAAACATTTCTTACCAGACCATATTTATGGTGCAGTTTCTGGTGTTGGCACAAAAAAAATTATGGAAACTTATAAAAATTAATTAGCTGAAAGAATTTCAAACAAAGTTTTGAATCTAATATTTTACCATTGCTCGCTATTTATTGAAACGATGGGTAATCATGAATTTGATATGCCCGCCCTGGTTTGGATGATTACCATGAAAATGTCATAATAAAGTCTAATTTCTGCACAGCAACAAATCTTAAAAAATGGATCTATCCTATCGAAGCAACGGACTATATAGGAGGCAAAAATTCCTTTCTCACCAGGATTGTACCTGTGCACAATGTGAAGACAAACAAACATACTATTGGCCGTGTTGGGTCCAGTCCAACCAATATGCGTCCGAGTCGAGGATCGGGTCCTCACCATCTGAGTCACCGAGAACGAAGGCTGAGTCCTCACCATCCGAGTCAAGTCCGATCCTTGTGTCGAAGGCCCTATCACAACTTGGGCATTCCAGCAGGAATGTGTGGCATTAAGGTTAAAAAAACTCGCAGTTAGTTGTTGCTAACCCTATGACCATAGTAGATTGAATGTGCCTCAAATTCCCATCAAAAATTCTATTAGCGTACCCACTACCTGATTTAGAGTTGGAGTCATCATTGAGGAAGTTTCATAAGACAGCCATGTATTGCAAATTGTAATGCCAGGCAGTGCTAAAAACTAAGCGAACAATGCCCTGACCAAGCCATGTAACCCGCCTGTCCTCCCAACCTCCACTAATAGAGAACAAAGCCATGACAAGCCATGTAACCATGCCTGTCCTCCCAACCTCCCACTCTAAGCAAACAAGGCCCTGACCAAGCAGGTGTAACCACGCCTTGTCCTCCCCACCTCCTACCTAAGAGAACCAAATGGCCTGACCAAGCCACTGTAACCACGGCCTGTCATCACCACCTCCCACTCTAACGAGAACAAATGCCAGGACAAAAGCCAGGTAACCACGCCTGTCCTAGCCCACCTCCCACTATAAGAGACAAAGCCCTGACCAAGACATGTAATACAACGCCTGTCTCCCCACCTCCCACTCTACGAGACAATGCCCTGACCAAACATATTATAACCACACCTGTCCTCTCCCCACCTCCCACTCTAAAGTAACAAATGCCCTACCAATCCAATTTTAACCACACCTGTCCTCCCCCGTCCCACTCTCGAGAACAAATGCCACTGACCAGCCATGTAACCACACGCCTTGCTCCCTCCCCCAACTCCCCGCTAGAGAACAAATGCCCTGACCACCATGTAACGACGACCACGCCTTTCCTCCCGCACCTCCCACTCTAAGAGAACAAATGCCCTGACCAAGCCATGTACACCACGCCTGTTCCTTCCCCTCCCCACCTCCACTCTAAGAGAACAAATGCCCTGGACCAAGCCATGTAACCACGTCGGTCCTCCCCACCTCCCACTCTAAGAGAACAAAATGCGCTGACAAGCGGAATGTACCACACACACTGTCCTCCCCACCTCCCACTCTAAGAGAACAATGCCCTGACCAAGCCTGTACCACGGCCTTTCCTCCCCACCTCCCACTCTAAGCAACAAATGCCCTGACCAAGCCATGTAACCACACTGTCCTCCCCAACCGTCCCACTCTGGAGAACAATGCCCTACCAAGCCATGTACATGCCTGTTGTCCTCCCCCACGTCCTCTCTTGCTGTTAACAGTCTCTAGATCAATACTAATCTTCCCGACAGCAGATGCAGCATACTTTGAAAATATTTCTTCATTGCTTCCAAGAACACTTGCCGATTCCATGGGGTTGTTGCAGACAGGGTGAGCATTTTTTGGTCTCATGAGAATGCCTGCCACTTGCGACAGGTCCCAGTGTCTGAATCATCGAGTCAGAGTCTGAAACTGATTTTGAAGGACTCGTTCTTGACCAGACTGTCGATACTATTGACATTGAAGTGGAACGTGAATGACCGGTTACATGATCACGAGAAAAATTGAACTTGCCGAAAAAAAAAATCCTCTGAATACGCTGACAGAAACTGATATCCAAGCAATTGTTACCCACTCATCAATTTTGCAAACAAAATTTTGAAGGAAGAGGATTTGTGTTATTCCATATGATGAGCTGGGCCCACTCCAGGCCTTGTGCAAAAGAAATTCCCTAGAGCCGACTGGCCATTTACCACCCAAGGACATCACATACTTGTGTAACTTTACACACTGATTACACCTCATTGAAAATCAATTGAAGCCTGTTGGAGGAATGCCATTTCAAGACACAATTGTGTGGAAATTCATGAAATAGGCCCCAGGGCGGCCAAGTAGCGACACTTGAACAAAATTACTGCAACAAGTCAGGGCTTTGGCGCAATACCAGACAACATCAACACTATGCACTGAAATTTTCAGGATCGAGACGAGCATCTTGCTTGATTTCACATCATTGAAATTGGAGGACCTGCCCCAAAATTCCAGAACACAACCTGAGGGAGCTGCCGTCTCAAGCAATTAAAATGACCTTCGTATGATCCAAAATTTGTGGGGGAGATACATTTTCCACTACTTTCATTGATGGGTCCCAAGGACCCACACCGGCCCTAGGCCCAACATTTCAAACACCCCCAATAGCCCTATACCCCAGGGCCATACAAATAACTTTTAAGAAAATAAATTGAGCTTGTGGGAGGAGATGTATTCACGTACCATTGTGCGAAATTCATTTAAAAAAGGCCCGGGGGCCCAAGTGGGTAAGCCCTAGTGGAACACTTATTATTGTGGGACATCCAACCTTCGTAAGAGAGTACAAGACTGAAAGACTTTGGCAGTATCTAAGGCCCCGAGAAGCATCCAGCTTGAGAGTCTAATAAGATGACCAAAAATCATCTGGCAGGTGCGTAAAACGTGGTTCTCACCCAGAGAATAGGTCCTGTCAATGAAATGTGAAACAAAGATTGCAAACAAGATCGCCTAAATGACCTTCGACCTCTAGATGTCTAATCAGGTCAGGACAATTCCCTATAGGTTATCAACATTTTTTAGTTAATTGAGTATTTATTGCGTAATTACCATATAGGGTGCCAGCTTGGGTTCACAAGGTGCCCTCATTGTGAAAGGGTTTTGAAAGATGTTAAATCGGTGAATTGAAATGTGCAAAAGTCTAAATTTTAGTTTTGCGTTTGCGACTCAAAAGTGTCTGATTTAGATGGTGCAAATCCACTCTCACACTAACTTCAACAGCTGGGCAAATCGTTAACCACTGGACAAAGGACAGAACCACTTGCTGGGATGCTATTTCCTGGCTATCATTAATGTAGTACGGGAGGGGGGTTCAATGTCGAGAAAACAACTTGTGAATATGGAAAGGGAGAATAAGAAATAATAAACAAGTATATAGGTATAAACACAGATATGTACGGTACTTATCACAAGAAAGATAAACAACAATCATTCTCATCCCCGTTCACTGCAATGTTTCAGGGTATATATAGAGCAGATGTTTGCAAGGACGAGGGAATAGTTTACTCATGATAGGATATGAGGTACTTTTACTGCAAGCTTTCATTTTTCACACACCACAGGCAGTGGCATTTGAACTAGTGCCCGACATTGTGTAGCAATTTGGGGAAGGAATTGTAAAAACTGTATGCTGTCTATAGTTTTGTGTTACAAAATGAAGGCTATGACTTCCATAAGTGTTGTAGCATTCTGCTCATTCGGGAGCTTTCGCAATGACACCAGCTATTCGGAACGCTGACCACAGCCACATCAGCAAAAGCCACCAGGGCCTTCATACTGGCCCACCCCCAAACTATCACTTTAGGTAATACAATCAAGCAAATCTGGAGATGCATGGCCCAACTGCCACAAGTCTCTGGTAGTCCTACTATGTAGGATACACAGGAATGTAACTTACCAGATACTGTACCAGAACATGAGTAGGGATCATTTGAGCGGGGATACCTCAGGAACATGTGGCACCAGGCCTACACAGGGCTCCCTTACTACCTCAGAACATGTGACCAGGCTACACAGAGCCTCCCTTACTACTACAGGAACATGTGACAGCCTACACAGAGCTCACTTACTACCTCAGGAACAGGTGACCAGGCCTACCACAGAGCTCCCTTACTACCTCCGGGAACATGTGACCAGGACCTACACAGAGCTCCAGGACTCACTCAGGAAACAAGTGGACCAGGAATACACAGAGCTCCCTTACTTGTTCATGGGAGCTCATTGCATGGAAGGCACCTAACACATCCACCCTCAACTCCAATCACCTGGCCTCCTCCGCATGTGACCTATCCCCCTCCCCAAAACTTCCTGAGGGACTAGGTGGAGCTGCACTGCCAGATCTCGTACAGACAGGATATCATGGATAGGATCATCTGCTGATGGTTAATGAATTTATATAGACTAATTTGTACCCACATTCAAAAGAGCTGCCACAAAACCAAACAAAATACATACAACAATACAGAATACGCTTGTCTGAACAGATGAGCTTTGAGTTTCTTTTTTGAAGTCATCAACAGAAAAATTGTCAACTATAGTAAATTCAGAAAGAGCCGAGAGAAGATTCCAGAGCAATGGTCCCTTGATAGGCAAAAGCCCTTATTCCTATGCTGGATACGGGGGACATGTTAAGACAAGACAAGGGCGATTATGCCCAAATGAACACAGTTGAAGATTGCGAGTTAGGCAACAAGCCTTTACTATCCCCTCCTTCCTTGACCTACGCGCTTAAAATTAAAACCGGCTCAAAAGGCTCTGTCACCAGATCACCAAAGGACGGATCTCGTTTCAATGACACTTGAGTCCCAACAGATTAGCCTCTTGACTAGGTACTCCAAGTACATCAACCAGGGATACTACAAACTTGGCAAGTAATAGAGCAGCATCGGTCGAGTCAGAAACCCCACTTCATTTGAATGATTCCCGTAGTCAGTGCTATCCGTTCTTGGGGCTTTTGGACCCTAGGCCCTCTCCCAAAAATCAAGTCCACCATGTGTTGAAAAGTGGCAGAGCTAGCGTACCCCCTGCCTTCATAATGGTGAAATTGGGAAGCAAAGGCACACCAGCCACAATTCATAAGCACTCTGGGAGGTCCAGCAGGCCGCTCCAGGATTTCCAGAGTCTCCCTACAAGAGCCTTGAAAGAGTGAAATATAGGATAAGCGGATGCCCCTACCAAATTAGGAGCTACGAGCGAAGGCATTACCAAATTCTGTGCCTATGGGAAAGCCCCTACCTAATCCGAAGGATAAAGAAGCCTCAGCTGAATTCCGGCATTCCTTTACGACAGGAGACAGCGAGCGAGCCAAGATGGAATCAACGGTGAACCTCTTGGGAGTTGAAGCCCAAACTGTTAGAGATGCGAAACAGCGGCCCATGCTTCAGGTACCCCTATAAGTTGCGGATTTAACCTTGAATATAAAGCAGTTTGAGAGGACTTACCCTAAGGTTTATAAAGAATGCACAAGCTGTCAGGAAGAGTCTTTAATCTGTTGGAACTGAAGAGAAATGAGGAAAAAAATAACCAACTAAAGTAATACTGGTCAAAGCCATGGGGGGTACAGCATAGATCAATGTTTGTATCATTTAGAATTGTCTCTAATGTAACCAATCAATCAAGAGGTGCCTTCATATCTAACCACAGGAAACCTCAGTGGTGAAGGATTACTGTGTGTGCAAGGCTGTGACCCAGTACCCCATTACCATGACTCCTGTGACTCACCCACCAACCCCCCCCCCCCAAACTTTGGGTTGGTATTATAATGAACTAAACATGGGCTCAATGTACACATATTCTTACGTAGAACCAGTTGGTCAATGTTCACTGGTAATTCTAATCCTGGTTTATTGATCAAGTTTGTTACATGTACACCCTCCTCCCATGGTAACCCCCCCCCCCTCTAGGTTAGTATCTGTACTGAGCTAACATAACTACTCACTGTATATAAAGGTCTTCATGTAGAATTGCTCTTGTCTGTCTTGATGTGCGAGTACAATATGCAAACAGCAAATAGTGTTAACTGCATAGGGGAATTTAGCTGACCTATACATGCTGGTACTTCCAGCAGTAGGTTATCAGTCAGGTTCAGTATTGTATGTATGCCCCCTCCTCATGGTGACCCTTCCCCTCTATATTGGTATTAGTCTTGTTTAAGATGCCGTGACTATACCCTCAATTTCGCGCTTCTCACATAGATCTATATGGCCCTCGATCAGTACGGTCCTAGATATGTTTTCACCATGGACGCAACAATCATGCATCAAGTACTGCCTACCGACAAGGTCATCGCCGATGTTATGCACCTTGTACCATAGGCCATAAGTCTTCAGAAGCCAATAAGTTAGTAGAAAATTGTCCATTTTTCCAGGCCTACATGCTACAACCAGAAAGCCAAGAGGCTTAGTAATTCCTTGACTGGCCGTCATAACCTGTCAACATCCCTCAGATAACCTTTGACATGACTCCAAAGAAATTGTAGATTACAGACCGATAATATCTGTGGGATTACTATAGATACTTTCAAGCAAGGAAGTAGCATAACATCGGACTTTGACCTCTCTGAGGGCAGGCGGGACCGCTTGACTGACCCCAAAACAATAGGGACCATGTACTCTTCAAGATGAACCCACATACCCACCATGAGTAATTGTGTTACCAAGCCGGAATTGGTACAGTGTATGAAATATCAAAATTTTCACAATTCCCCAATCTCTCCCAAAAATGACTCCCAGTCAACACCAACATTAATGGGGTTATTGCACTCCCCATAAGAAAGCTGATACCCCAAATTTTTCAACCTGATCAGATCAGGCATTCAGAACTTGGGGTGTTAAGAAGATTTTCAGACTTTGACCTTATAATGACTCCAGATGACCTTTGACCTGACTCAAAACAACAGGGATCATGTATTCATTATGGGGAACCCACATACCAAGTATGAGCGTCTCCATCCAGGCGGGGTCACGTTATGCTCTTCACAAGCTTGAAAATGCCCAAAATATCAATTCTTCTCAATTTTTCCATTTTCTCTCCAAAATGATCCCTGGTCTGCATTGAAAACAATAGGGTGCTTGTGCTCCCCATAGGAAAGCTACACACCAAATTTCAACTTGATTGGACCAAGTTTCTGGACTTGCCCTCTTCACATAGATTTTCCAGTCCATTGATCTCTAAATGGACTCACAAATGACCTTTCTTGACCCAACCCCAAAAAACAATAGGGATCATGTATTCATTATGGGGAACCCACATACCACGTATGAGCTTCATCCATCCGGGGGTCGAGTTATGCTCTTCGTAAGCTGGAATTGCCCAAAATATCAATTCTTCACAATTTCTCCATTTTTTCTCCAAAGTGACCCCTGGGCGACACAAAAAAACAATAGGGGCGTGCTCCCCATAAGAAAGCTAGCACCAAAGGTTTCACTGATTGGGACCAAGCATTCTGGACTTATCCTCTTCACAAGATTTTCAGACTCTGACCTCTTATGACCTTTGACCTGACCTCAAAACAATAGGGATCATGTATTCATTATGGGGAACCCACATACCAAGTATGAGCTTCTTCCATCCAGGGCGGGTTCAGTTATGCTCTTCACAAGCCAGGCGTCACACAAATACAAACACACACTGGCATGACTGGATAAATTCCCGACGTCATTCAGTCAAGAATAAAAAATCAGTCAACAACTAAAAACGTGTTCATTAGTAATGAGCAGCGAAAATTGATTTTTCTGTACCGTTCCCACTCGGCTGAGAACTTTCGCTGCAAAACATTGAACAGCTTAGAAAACTTCTCGGCCAGCTCTCACAACTCACTAGGTCTATTCCCAAACATACTATTCATACCTATTTCTTGTCTAAAGAAATATTAAAATGACAGTAATTAAATGCACGAATTTCGATGGTATGGTAACAGAGTTTGCTCCAATCTCTCAATATTATTAATTTTCATTTCAATATTACACAAAAAAAAAAATATTTTTTTTTTTTTTTTTTTTTTTTTAGGAGAGGAGAAATAACTTCAGTATGGTATTTTTTTCCTTTTTTGTTTTAAAATAAAGGTCTTCACAGAAGCCTGAACAGCAACCCACAGTGTACTAAGAGATCGGCTAATGAATGAACGACTACTTGAAACATGGCATGATTGGCTTCTTTAGATTGTAATGACAATGATGTATAATGGAACAGTTCCCCAAGACGTAGCTCTTGCCATGAACCACTGATATAATATACGATAGCGAGAAGGCGCAACTATTTGGTTTAATGCAACAAAGTTAAGGTGCTAAGTTCTAACCCACGACTAATGACCAATGGGCCAACACATCTACTTACTGTACACGAGTTCTTCCTGTAGAATTGGCTGACCCATATGTGCTTGGTACTTCCAGCAGTAGGTTATCAGTAGGTCCAGTACTTGTATGTATGCCCCCCACTTCTATATCTACCTATCTACTTACTGTATACAGAGCTTTCCAGTCAGTAGAATTAGCTGACCAATGTTTGCTGGTAGTTTCCTGAAGCAGGTTGTGGTCAGGTTAAGTACTTACCTGTTTCATGGTACCGAGGGACAGAGGGAGGTCTTCTCCGTGGTTATTCTTACAGTCTAGCTCCTGGAGACTTTCCAAGTTACCGATACAAACCTGAAAGGAGAATAAGGCAGGTAGGTTCGATTCTCTGCTTAAAAAGGAAAACAGAAGGTAAACCGGAAAAAGCCAAAAGGCTTAGTGATTCCTTGACTGATCCTGACTTGATCAAGCTAGGCATGTCAAGATTTACAATAGGAATCTGTGTAGTACTCAAAATAGGGAACTCACAAACCAAGTATGAACTACATGCCATTGCAGATGAGGTCCAAAATATCCATTTTTCACAACATCCCCCCTTTCCTCCCAAACTGGCTCCAGTCACACCAAAACATTAGTCTCCTTGTTTTCCCATAAGAAAGCTGCATACTAAATTCCAAACTGACGGTCAGGCATTCTGGATTTATCATGTTAGCAAGATTTTCAGACTTTGACCTCTCTTAACCTCAGATGACTTTAGATCTTACCCCAAACCGAAAGGGAATATGCACTCCTTATGGGAAACCCTCATACCAAGTATGAACTTCATCCATCCATATGGGGTCGAGTTATCGTGTTAACAAGGTAAATTTGGGTAAAACGTCAATTTTCACAATTCCAGTTTTCTCCCAAAACTGACTCCTGGTTTGCACCAAAAACAATAGGATTCCTGTACTCCCGTAAGAGAGCAAATACAAAGTTCAAATGATCAGCCAGGCAATTTTAGACTTATCGTGTTAACAATATTTTCAGACTTCGACCGCTCTTGACCTCAGATGCCCATTGACCTGACCCCAGAACAATTTGGTCTATGTACCACTAATAGGGGTCATTGTCTCTAGTTTCATTGTAAACGTTGCAGAGTAGACATGTGGAAGTATTTCTATTCACAATGAGTGAATAATGAGTGGAATAGCCTCCCTGTAGATGCTGTTTGGTTCTGGATATGTTAATGCAAGAACAATATTCGTGTTTTACAGGAATTGTGGAGAATTCTTTTGAGTTCTGTTGTTCTTCTTCTAATTGGGTTGTTGTGGTTTCAGTTCCTTCCTGGCTTTTTCCTACTGAAGGGAACTAAACTACTGGTATTACTCACAGGTAACTCGTCAAGACAGTTTGTATTGTAGAAACAGCTCTTGCAGACCTCTGAGTAGACCGACCTCTAAGGGCAGCGATGTCAGTCTGTTGTTGGACAGATTCAAGCTTGTCAGCTGACTCCCAACGTAGCCAAGCTTTAGAGGGCAGTGTTTAAGGTTGGTATAACTGTTGGTGGGAGATAACCATCAGTTATAATTTGCAATCGGATGATACCAGTCAAACTACTACACTGAACCAGCTGTAAGTATATTCCAGAAATATAACATTAAGATAACAAAGATAACATTTTGAATACATAAGGAGTATTACATGAAGACAGGTTAGCTTAGTTGGTAGAGCTCTGTATTGGTTGTGGGTTTGGAAATTGGAACACTCATTGGGAGGTGAAAGGGGAGGAAACTTTGGATCATACGCTGTGAACAGCACCTAGCTGCAGAGGGATAATGATACCGGCACCTCCGCCCGAATCCACCTGCTGGACTGTCAGGAGGACTGGGTCAGGGCGCGTGAACAGCATTGGAAAGCCGGACAGGAGGCCAGGGAGGGGGCCGGAGGGAAGCCAGGGGAGGCCCGGAGGGAGGCCCATGTGTAAAAGAGGGGATAATGGGGCATCAAGTAAATATCGGCAACCTTGTAGGGATGTCCCTGTGGTAGTGAACAAGGACCATATAGTATGGGTGTGTCAAGCCACTAATGTTCAGGGGTGAATATTTGTGAAGAACTTGAGCCGAGATCTGAGGAAGTTTGGCAAATACTTTTTGCTTCGCACACACCTTTTACATAGTGCAAACAAAGGCCTTTATCAACGAGCCAGCAATCTGGTTATCTCACAACTGGAGGCTGGCAACCCTAGTGGTTTGCACAACTAAGTCCTGGCAACCCAAGTGGTTTGCACAGTTGGCAGGCTTTAGCTCCCACCAAGATTCAGGGTTCAAATCCTGGAGGGCCAGATTATGGTCCATGTGCCTATTGCATCCAGCAAGAGAGAGCGAGTGGAGCAAGCAGAAACAATGGGCAGGCAATTTGCATGTTGCGGTTGCGTGTGGGTAAATTGGTAATGCCACCTTCTCGAGATACCGCCCAAAGAGGCAATCACCTATCCGTGTACCCGTTTGAAAGATCGCAGCTGCCAAAAAGTCATACGCAGGAGCCTGTATCCTTTTTTTTAATATTTTGTATTTTTATGGATACTTTCGAGCAGAGATGAACCTATTCAAGGCCCAGCAAGGGCAGACCTGGATACTGCACGTCATTGTCAGCTGTGAATCCTTCACCAGATAAACGGAATGCACCCAGCAATACCTTAACTGTGAGGTGGCTTTGGAGGGTAATCACATGCAGACGGCAACTGTCCAACCCTCGCTTGTCCGGGTTCCAATCCTGTGTGCTGAGCACCCCAGCGAGAAGGAAACATGTAACATTTTCAAAGTTTTGGTATGACCCAAACCAGGAATCGAACCCGGGTCTCCAGGGTGGAAGTCGACGCTCTACAAATTGTGCCAACCACTTGCCAGGCCTTGTATAGTTGTTATTTATCCAAAACATTAATGCAGCTAACTTGTCAATTCTTATCTAACCTTATAATCTAAGGGAATGCTTTCTCCTGGAAGGCTGATTACGAGTTCCCCTGCGACAGTCACCGGTGCCGTGAGCCCGGCAGATGGATGCATTATAGACTTCCACAGCAGCTCCTCAAGCTGTATCTGTGACCAAGGAAGGAACAATATAAACAAAGAGTAGCAAGGACATTTGTGAAAGAAAAGATGTTGAAAATCTAGGGAGAAAATGTGCATGTTTTATGAAACTTGGTATAAGTTCTGATAAGATTAAATGGAAGCACATCATTGGGTGTCACAGTGCCCCAAAAGCCATTACTAATCCTTGTTCACAACTGTAATGACAGCAACAAACGACCCCTGCTTCACCAGCCTGACACTAAAAAATCATGAAGAACACACAATCTCTTGATACGTTTGTTTACTCAAATTTCAAGAATTGGGTAATACCAATTACACTAGCCACGGAAATGCTAAAAAGCCTAACTGTACTCCTTTCAGCACCATTGAGCTTATACCCCCAGAATGGCATTCACAGCAACAATCTACAATCCTAGATGAAATCAGCTGAGACCCCCACTTCCCCATACCCCCTTTTTCAATGTTGAGAGATCATCAAGGTTTGGATTGAACATTAAATGGGTGAGGAGAGAAGGGGGACTACACACACATTACCCGATTCCATATATTTGCCCAGATCAGTTTTGCACTGTTAAGTTTATCTAGGATTGTCAGGCGAGGTAAAGCTGTTGCTTCAAAACCCATTTTGAAAGCTAAGAAGGCTGCATGTCAGAGAACTGTTTCTTTGTGTGAGTATACACTCGAGCTGAGTGATACACAAGTATATTTTTGCTTTAATATCAAGTCATCCCTCTAGTTTTTTTCTCTCATATGTTCCACATGTTCATGTGTGCCATACAAATCACGGACATAAGTGTCTGATATGAACTTGCCCTACCCATTTTGTCCTGCTAACCAACTTGCTAAATAGCAGAACTGACAATCTACCAAAGTCAACCATGGACTAATCGCCATTGTTGTGACTGATGGGAAATATTCACGAGGGGGACATTTGACTGAAACTATGGAATATAAATATTTCAACCTAGTGGTAACATCGGCAGGTGTTAACTGGGGGGGAGGGGCCATTATGTGAGCCAAATCGGAACAGAGTCTAACCCTTGTGAAGTAGTATCTTTGAGATTTTATATCCTTCATTGCTCTGCACGTTAACCACCAGCCCTCATTGAGCTACCATTGGCCGAGTGAGCAAGAACCAAACCATTTGCTTGGAAGCAGATACTCACCGACACCCCCGTTTTTGCAAGCACCAGCCTGCCAGAGAGTACCCAGGTGCTCCTGTGACCTTGGCGGGGACATACTGATTACCAGCTTGCGAGTGAACACGGTAATTAAACGCTCCTGTGAGGGGTGGTAAAGCTGTAATCTGTCCAAGAAATCCATTTTTGATTATACATTGTTTGAACCTTTGTATCCGCCCGTTTAGACAACAGATGTGTATTAACTAATAAAAGCTCTTGAGTTTTGGCAAATTTCTTCAAGCCCCAGTACACCTTAATCATACTATTTGACGCAAATTGGGTTATGACCAATTGGTAGCTATGTCCCATAGGAAAACTCCACACAAATTTGAAATTGACCATAAATTATGGACTATGTAGCATAATTTATACTGAAATTCTAATTAGTTCATCCCCCAATATCTTGTACTATTTGCCGAACTCATCACTGTAGCTTCATTTTGTCTCCGTAATCCTGCAACAATTTAAACAATACAAATGCATAAATAAGCAATTACCCTACTATAGTACCCCAATATAACCCATCTCAGTGAAATCGCTAATTATCTTTAGGCAGCCAATTAACCCAATGTTTTCCATGGATGCATTTCACCCCCACTACCACTTTCAGGAAAGGTGTTGGCATGTAATTTTGTCCTTGCATGAAAATTAACATTTTTTCAAGGTGGTTTATTTATTCCTATTAAAACGCTTGTAATTCTGCTCTGATAGGGGCATACAAAAAACTTCCCTAGTTCTTTAACCTTTTGTCTGCAAGTTTTGCTCAATATTGTTTTGGGTTTTCTTGTGAAAAAACAGTTATGACAGTTTTTGTGTCTACACTTTGTGTAAACATGTGGTGGTGTGCAAATGCAGGAGGCCTCCCCCCCCCCGACTAATTTTGGATATTTTCATGCACCACCGCAAAAATCAAGGCTAAAGAGACAACGATTACTACGTTTGGGGGGGTTATCTGCCACATTCCAGTGGTTCTGAACTTCTGACACCACTATTATTTTAAACATTTCCTGTCTATGTGTAGTCTCTGTATACTGTGAGTAGTACAGACTAGTAGTATGTTAGTTTTCATGTTTTTGTGATTATTTATCCTTTGTTTCTCTTCTCTCCATTCTACTGCGCTAGAACCTTGTTCAGGTTTTGCGCAATTGTCCCCCCCCCCAGGTGTTGAATGCCAAATCCAGAAATGGGAGTTCAACCAGAAACACAGCCGCGGTAGTCATTTACAGAAACTAACATAAAAATTTTTTAAAAAAAAAAAAAAAAATTTTGGTGTGTATTGGTGAGACAAGCCTGTATCGAGCCGAAAAAAGGGAAAAAAGAAGTGTTAAATGGGTGGAACAAGCAAGAGTTTTAAAAAATGTTGGTTCGAATTAGGTCCTTTCGGTTCACTATTCAGTTTCTTATGGTAGTCTAACCTTGGGTCCCTTCTTGGTTGACGTTTCTTCTTCCGCCGGGCAGGTTTGACTTTTGAAGGCTTCACCTCCCTATCACCTTCAGCACTCCATAATGACAAAATGGCAACTTCAGGCAACACAATAAAATGACGTGATCATATCGATAGCAGCGCCAGGCTCATGGTCTCAGGTAGCCAATCAACTGACCATCCTAAACAGTCCCCATCCATTCCCAGCAACTCATCGTCAGCTCATTACCGTCCTCAATCTCCCACCTGATATTACCCCCCAAGGATCAACCATGGAATGCTGAAATTATTAACAAATGTTTTATAATTTGAACCACAAAAATATAATAACAATACGGTTGATATCTCCCTACAAGACAGCCTGTAAATCCCAATTTCAGCGTGGTAGGACCAATCATTCTGGACTTTGACCTCTGTTGATCTTTGACCAGACCTTAAACAATAGGGTTATTTACTCTTACGGGGAACCTACATACACATGAGTGACATGATCGCATTGATAGCAGCAACTACCACATAAGTAACATGATCACTATCAATAGCAGAGCAAGGTTCATGATTTTCAGGAGCCATCAATGTGATCATCAACATCACCAATCCATCCAGCAACTCTATGGATTTTTTTCAGAATCCATTAGAGTTCGCCATCTCGAATGTACCTACCCCATCATCCCATCTGATGAGTACTCCAGCGATCACTGTGGAATGCTAAGATATAACAATGTTTTCAAAAATGAAATTAGGATATTGATTTATAACTTGCTCTCTGTTGGAAGAATAACCAGAAAGCCAAATGTTCAAGTGATTCCTTGCGACCTTTGACCTGACCACCAACAAAAATGACTGATCACTTAATCCTTAAGAAGAATCACAGTTTGATCATCTACAGCTGTAGGTGGGGTAGAGTCATCGGTGGTTCACAAGCTGAGATTTTAAAGTTTTCCACCAAAATTGTTTCATCTCTAAGCCAGCCAGATTTTCCCCATCACACCTTATCTTTATTGGAGCAATGTTGCGTGGAAAGGTCCCGGTGTTATCTTTTGACACAGCAATCTTTTGATCAGCATATCGTGATGACTGAGGTGAAATGAGGAAATAAGATTTTAAGCTCTGATCGGAGAATTTTACCTTATTAAGACAAGGATTCGCTGGTGGCAGCTGCAGTAGAAGGCTTTTGTCAGAATGAATTCCTCAAACTGTGTGGGTCTCCACATGAGAAAAGCCAATAGACAATTAGAGTACATACAGAAAAGGGCTCCACATCATCCTCCTTGGCCAAGTTGCTGAAACACTCTCTTACTTGGGATGTCAAACCCTATCTTATAGGAGAGCCAGACGGGGCATGATTGGGAGATATAAATGGGTTCAAGAGGATTTGTAGTAACCATTTGACTTTGAGACAGAATCCACAACAGAGACTCAAATGTGTATATTTTTCCACTCTTTTGGTCGTTCATAGTCAGCCATTGCTGGTCGTTCAAAACTTTTACATTTTTTGGTTGGGGCACAACTGGTAGACCGTCAGCCTTCTACCCGGGATACCGAGGCACAAATATTGTACTCTTTTTCCGTAATTTGGCATCTAAGGTTAGGGGGTGAGGTTACGAAGATGCAGTTTACTATTTTGTCAAGTTTTGCAGAAATGGTACCAGAACCACACCTTTTAGTAGCTGACTATGACCATGGGGGGGGGCCAAATTAACTCATCAAGTTCACTTTTGGCCTTTTAATCACATGTTAAGAGAAATTATGATTATTGATACACATTTTTGCTTGATGCTGTGTTTTTAATTTTTGTGTTTCTCCTCAAAATGACAGAATATCACAGATTTTCCCATCACGTTCCCTAGGGAGAGCTTCTCCTGGCACCTATCATTACGCAATTGGTAACCTTCTCCAGCCTGTTCAGAGTCAATCACGGCAACCAAACATCAGGAATTCAATTCCTTATTGCAGCAATAGGATTGTTACAGTTCCCTTTGGTCTCAAAGGACGATCCATGCTTTGCCTTGCCACACGATATCGCATCGTTTCCGGGAATCGAGAATTCTACGACTGCTGTTACCAGGCACCTTGCTACAATGAAGCAGGATCAATAACATCTCTTCTTCCGTTTGGCTGTCAACCCATTCCTTTTTGTTTTTGCTCCCAACGGAGTGTTGGCCGAGTATCGTTCAAGGTTCAAGGAGAAAAGTTTGGGGCGTGGTCTCCATAAAAAGGTGTTTTGGGTTGAAAATCTAAGTACTGCTTTTCTGTCAATGATGCTTCCTGGTGAAGTTTTGTAGCCCCGTTCAATTCATCATGAAAAGAATTTAATGCTCATTCAAAACTGCGAAAACATGAATGTTTTGAAAATTGCATCGGGCCTATTCAAAAAGTTCAGTTTTTAAAATAATTTTCCCATAATTTTCCAAGAAGGGTCCCAACAATCACATCATGATATTTCCACTCATTTGTGGGTGTATCTCACCAAATCCAGATATTTTGTTTTTGTTATTCTACTACACTCACATAAAAATTGGGCAGAAAAGTCTGATTGAAATTCCTTTCCAACTTAGATCAACATTATTTTGGTTTTCGGCTCAATATGCATTCCATGGAGGCCCTACCTTCCCTGTTTATCATGTAGGCTACGTTTCCAACATCGTCTAAAACTAGCTTCATTCAGTTAGACAAAATTGTATTTTTCAACGGGAATTTTGCAATTTTTTTATATGAAGTAGAATAGAATACCAAGAACGAAATATCAGGATGTGGTGTCGATACACCCACAAATGATTGGAAATATATAATCGTAATTTTTCTGGCTTGCTGCTTGACTGCTAACACAAGGTGCCCCCATGAAAGGAGTTTCGCACTTTGCCTGATACAACACACAGTACCCTATGCATTGAGGTTTCTCAGGGGCACTTTGTGTCCAGCAGTCATGAGCGGCCAAATTCACAATTTTTCAGTGTTCTCCACTACGGGTTTTGCGGCGGCGCCCGCCCGGACAAAAATTGAAATGGTCACAATCGCCCGGACAGAAAGCTACCCGCCCGGACAAAAACTGGACGCGCCCGGAACCAAAAACAACAACCATGCACCTGTACAAATGTCACTCATAGCGATATTCATGATAAAAAAAAGTTTCGTTTCTGCTGCGGTCATCATCCCTGCATGTTTGTCTTTCTCCAAAACCTACACTCATTAACATAACTTGGATCCATTCCAAATTGTTTCGAAGCTAACAGTCATACACAAAAAGCCAGAAAATATTCCCCCCTCCACGTGCGAAGCGCTACACTCACTTCTCTCCTCGTTCCTCACGATGATAACACCCTAGTGCAACTACACATGATTCATATAGCCAACAACGGTATTCATATAGACCAACAACGTACTGCATGTACTACATCTCTGCTATGAATTTTTAGACAGTCGCTTCACATGAGCTCGATTCTCTCCTCCGCATACGTACAATGGACCTTTTGTATGGACATAATAGTTAGGAGGGCCGAATCTCGGAACAAACGGGATCGGCGATCGCCGATTGTTGTAAAATTAAGCTGTTATTTGCGTAGGCCTACATACACTCCTTCAATCATGGACTTATTTTACTGAATAATCGGAGCAAGAATTGTAATTAACACCTTTAGCAATGGTTTTTATAACATTTACAACACTTTTGAGTGTATTTGCTTCGGTTTTGCAAATTGTTACGTCGCAGCTGCAGTTTTTACTTGGCTTTTGTAGGCTACTTGTACATGCAGTGAATGATGTGTTCCTGTTGGGAGTTGGAATTATCGGAAAGGGAGGGGCTTACGTGCCGAAAAAATGAAGCACACTACAAAACATTGTTTGTTTCAGCAATCAGCATAACACAATATTTAGCGATCGTGTCGGTCACTTTTTGAGCAGTACTTGTTCCAGTTTAGGTCGCTCTAAGGCTTTTTGCCATCATCTGTTGTGCTGAATCGACCTTTTTGATCGGCAATTTACCCATACCGATTCCGATCATGCTATAATCGGACAATTCTGTATACCGAAACTGCTGATCGTTGAACACTACAATGCTGTCTAAATGTTTCCAATTTTTAAGAGAAAAAAATCACTTGAAAGGGAAGGTATTCAGAAAAAAAAAAAAACGTCCGATTTATCTGAGACTTGAAATGTCCCCCGGTCCCTTCACTCGCGGCAGGCTCTGATTTATAATGGAGAATGGAGAACACAAGGAAGAGTTAATGCACCAGAAAGTCCAGGCCCGCCCTGAATCGGTCATTGCCAGTAATTGGGTTGGGACCTTTGGTAAAATCACTAGAATCGAATGCCAAGAGTTCGAGTCGCGTACCATATGAATCAACCTTCAATACTCAGCAGGTTTGAACTGATCGCGCCGATCTGGTAGCCTGCTATTGGATGCTCTAGGACTGTAATCGAAAATAATTTTTCTTATAGATACAGGGCTTGTATACTGTAAATCCAAAAAGTTCACAATGCGCTTTATTTGTCGCACGTGCGTACGTAGAACTATGAAAAGGTTGGGTGTCTCCACTTCAGACGGATTGCCGAACGGAGGGTGGGGGGGGGAGGGTGGGTGGGGGGGTTCGGGTTAGGGTGGGAAGGTTCAGGTTGGCAGAGTGGGGGTTCTAGTGGGATCCGGAGCAGGGGCCGATGTTTCACATCACTTCTAATACTCCCTCAGCTTTGTATCTTCCACTTCACCGAATAGAACATTGGCTATTGGCTACCATCTCCTCGGAATATGTGGAAGGAAGCTACACAGTTCCGACTGGCCAGCCTGGCTGACGTTTTTGTTCAACTATTTTTTGCCGCAATTTTGAAGATTTTTTTTTTCACTCTGCTATCATTGGAAAATTGAAAACACTGCCGTAAATGGAGATTCTGGAGATACTGCAAAGCAAATATGGCACCAAATATTACACCATTTGGCATCTACCCACTTTTCGAGGTCTGAAATTTTCCAAGGGGAGGGGACATGCCTCGATTTTTAGATTTTTTCCAGGTTGTCCGATACATCGTACAACCAGTGTTGCATTTTTGTGTCAAATTGTCCAAGATGAAATAATGGTTTGCCGCAAGTTACCGCAGGTTCATGATTGAGCGCTCTCTGTGTCTGTCTGCCGCTTTAATGTGGCCATGGCTTACCACATTTTTCTGGAGGCTCTCAACGTGATGGGACCACACCCTAACCACAAACACCTGATCAATGCCCCATGACTTTCACAAATTTACAGAACATTAATTCGCTCTCCTTGTCATATCTTAGCCATGGGTTATGGCAGGCTTTTGATACCACAACTCTTGAAATTGCGTTGCTGCTTCTCTTCATACTTGGCTTGGCTTTCCTTCCTGCTTCTTTTCTCTGCTTCTTAATTGAGGAGCATGCAGTAATGCCACATTGTGCAAAAGATTGATGACCCCCTACAATTTTTCAAGGGGATCTTGAATCTATGGGGGAAGGGGGATTCTAGGGGGGTTCTCAGAAAAAAGACCAATTAGTTCTTTTGCATACCATGCATAATAGACCACCACCGAACATTGCCACATTGCCAGTCTTAAACAATAGGAAGAATGTGTTCGCTAAGGGGTTACAGCCCCGCTCTTGGCCCATTGCAAACTATTGCTACAATATTGCTACACAAGTTCCACACTGTATTTAGTCAGTGGGTACCTGGGGAATACCCAGCCATAACCTTCCTGCTTCCATCCCATACTACATACGTTCGCCGAAGGGCAAATCCTTTAACGGCAACATTTTTCTGGCCCAAGTGAATGTTCTTTCCAGCAAAATTGTATTTGTGTGAATAACTAAAGAAAACAAAAGTGATAATTTCATTAGCTCACTATTCCCACAAGATAGACAGCAGTAGGCCTAAGCCACTGAACTTGCTATATTTGTACAGGGACCACCCTTACCTAGATGAAAAGTGTTACCTGAAGACACCTTGCAAATAACATGTTCAATTTTTTTTGGGAAATGTTTGTATCAACCCATCTACATGCCTGTTTCATTATTTGATGATGTTTTAAGTTTCAGATTGCGATTTTAACGTTTTATCACAGTGAATTTGGTCCCATTCCACATGGTTTTCATAAAATTTGTAGCATCCACCTTTCTTTCAAAATCATGTGTCAATCTACGTTATCGTGTGCATGGGCCTGAAAAATAGTGTTTTTCTTTCTCTTCTCTCATGTCCTGCAACTAGTGTTTACATGTCTGCCACAATGTATGGGAAGCATACTCGGCCTGAGTCCGAGACGTGACTGGTTGAAGGGTCAAATTTACTATTCCTGTTGTAATCCCGTAATCATGACTCGTTTTCATACATGAGTGGAGGCCCCGTGATCGTGATCAGAGTTTTATGTGTGAATATTTGGTGGAAAATACGGCAAAATAAATTGGAATATTTGCCCTGATATTTTTTTTTACAAACGATGAGAACGAAAATTTTCCTTGTAGGGGCTACATTGTACCTAAAAAAAAGTGGTATCCAGCGGACAACCATCATGTCAAAAACTGGTGGTCCGTTCAGAATTTTAGTCGTCTCGGATAATCGGACGACCGAAAATTCGAGCCCAGGGAGGGGTTCCCCCTCCCCCAGGACCCTCGCCCCAGGACCCCTCCCCCAGTACACGATCACCACCCCGGCACAAAATTTGGGACCTTTGGAGACCACTGATTTACTCAGATTGTGTGGTTATCGCCATCCATCCATTTTAGTTTGTTCTTGGTATTCTACCTCACATTAAAATTGCCAAATTTATTGATATCTGATTTTTCTAACTCAAATGAGGACGCTGTTTTTTCCAATCTCCAAAACACAACCTACTATGATAACAGTGAAGCTAGGCCTCCATCAGCCTTTTCGCAAAATAGCCTTCGGCAATGCCTTGTGGTCTGGATCAGTGGACAAAGTAGGCAATCTATGGAAGGCCAAATAGGATTTCAGTGGATAAAATTGATTTACATTTCGGGACAACATACTGAATTTTGAGAGAATATGCATGGAAAATAAGTAGATACTTGAAATTCACAAGTTTTACCCACCCACAACAATACATTGCTAACTAAAAACTGCCCCCTGAAGTATCCCGATCCCGCAATGGCATCAAAAACTTCCCAAGCAGTGCACCGCAACTGCTATGGTGTGCGAAAAGGTCTATGCATAAATTTACTTGCGTTATATTTCTTTGCCTTCACGGCCTACCATACTTGAAATAACCAGTCAAAAAAATTCATTAGAGCAACAGCAGCTGGAAAATCAGAGGGCAGTTTTGTGTTAGCATGAATTGGAAAAACTTGTAAATTTCAATTATCTTTCTTATTGTCCGAGCATATTCTCTCAAAATTCAGTATGTTGTTCCCGATACTTTTTTACATCTTTATCATGACAAATCTGACTGAAATGTGTTATTTTTCGCCACAAAAAATCATTTTACCTGCTGAAATTCCTATTTGGCCTTCCATAGATTGCCTACTTTGTCCCCCTGGACTAGACCACAATGCATTGCGCGAGGCTATTTGCGAAAAGGCTCATGTATACTATTATTTCAATTAGGAAGTTCGAGGAAGATGACTAGCTCATGTAAAATTGCTTGTTTGAGGTTTGGTGTCATGCAACACTAAATGAAGTGCAACACTCAACCGTTCAAAAGTGCTTGTTTGAGGCAGCAACGGTGCATTCTTTCTGGAGTTCGAATCAAACAGGTGTCAAAAGTACGAGTACCGTTACGCGAGATATTTACTAGGCTAGGCCTAACGTTAGGCTACGTGCTTGGCATGGGGCCGAAAATGTTCTTCAAAAAAAGTTAGGCATACAAAATTCATATGATTTAGGAAGAGTGCGAACGCCTCATACAGACCCAAGATGTGTGTTCCACTTAATTGAAGGAATAGCAAAGCAGCCGTGCTTGCCCGATTCCTCCCCTACATCATTTTCTGGCGAGATCTTACGTAGGACAAAACTCCTTCCCGTTTCTGTTCCAAGTTGATTCAGAATTAAATGATCTCTACGTCTAGGCATATGGCATGCATGGCAGCCGAGCCGCGCATATCACATATGATGACATATCGAAGTGGCCAGCATTGCATTGCGCATTGCCACTCTTTCTTTGATAAATATATCTGGGGGGGGGGGGGGGGGGGGGGGACGTGTGATATGGGACACAGTGAAACAATGAGGTATGATATGAGGTATGATATGGGACACAGTGAGACAAGGAGGTATGATATGGGGCGCAGTGAGACAATGAGGTCTGATATGGAGGTGTGATATGGGACACAGTGAGACAATGAGGTATTATATGGAGGTATGATATGGGGCGCAGTGAGACAATGAGGTCTGATATGGAGGTGTGATATGGGACACGTGAGACAATGAGGTATGATATGGAAGTGTGATATGGGACACGTGAGACAATGAGGTATGATATGGAGGTGTGATATGGTACACAGTGAGACAATGAGGTATGATATGGGACACAGTGAAACAATGAGGTATGATATGGGACACAGTGAAACAATGAGGTATGATATGAGGTATGATATGGAGGTGTGTATGGGACACAGTGAGGACAATGAGGTATGATATGGGACACAGTGAGACAATGAGGTATTATATGGAGGTATGATATGGAGGTGTGTATGGGACACAGTGAAACAATGAGGTATGATATGGAAGTGTGATATGGGACACGTGAGACAATGAGGTATGATATGGGACACAGTGAGACATGAGGTATGATATGAGGTATGATATGGGACACAGTGAGACATGAGGTATGATATGGGACACAGTGAAACAATGAGGTATGATATGGGGCGCAGTGAGACAATGAGGTATGATATGGGACACAGTGAACAATGAGGTATGATATGGACGTGTGATATGGGACACAGTGAAACAATGAGGTATGATATGGGGCGCAGTGAGACAATGAGTATGATATGGAGGTATGACATGGGACACAGTGAGAAAATGAGGTATGATATGGACGTGTGATATGGGACACAGTGAAACAATGAGGTATGATATGGAGGTATGATATGGAGGTATGATATGGAGGTGTGTATGGGACACAGTGAGACAAGGAGGTATGATATGGGGCGCAGTGAGACAATGAGGTATGATATGGACGTGTGATATGGGACACGTGAGACAATGAGGTATGATATGGGGCGCAGTGAGACAATGAGGTCTGATATGGAGGTGTGTATGGGACACAGTGAAACAATGAGGTATGATATGGGGCGCAGTGAGACAATGAGGTCTGATATGGAGGTGTGATATGGGACACAGTGAGACAATGAGGTATGATATGGACGTGTGATATGGGACACGTGAGACAATGAGGTATGATATGGAGGTGTGATAGGGGACACAGTGAGACAATGAGTATGATATGGAGGTATGATATGGGACACAGTGAAACAATGAGGTATGATATGGGACACAGTGAGGACAATGAGGTATGATATGGAGGCGATATAATATGGGGCACAATGAAACAATGAGGTATGATATGGGACACAGTGAGACAATGAGGTCTGATATGGAGGTGTGATATGGGACACGTGAGACAATGAGGTTATGATATGGACGTGTGATATGGGACACAGTGAAACAATGAGTATGATATGGAGGTATGATATGGGACACAGTGAAGACAATGAGGTATGATATGGAGGTGTGATATGGGGACACAGTGAGACAATGATGTATGATATGGAACGTGTGATATGGGACACAGTGAAACAATGAGGTATGATATGGAGGTATGATATGGGACACAGTGAAACAATGAGGTATGATATGGAGGTGTGAATGGGACACAGTGAAACAATGAGGTTATGATATGGAGGGATGATATGGACACAGTGAAACAATGAGGTATGATTGGAGGTGTGATATGGTACACAGTGAGACAATGAGGTATGATTGGAGGTGTGATATGGGACACAGTGAGACAATGAGGTATGGATATGGAGGTATGATATGGGGCGCAGTGAGACAATGAGGTATGATATGGAGGATGTGATATGGGACACAGTGAGGACAATGAGGTATGATATGGAGGTGTGTGATATGGGACACAGTGAAACAATGAGGTATGATATGGACGTGTGATATGGGACACCGTGAGACAAGAGGTATGATATGGAGGTATGACATGGGACACAGTGAGACAATGAGGTATGATATGGAGGTGTGTGATATGGGACCAGTGAGACAATGAGGTATGATATGGACGTGTGATATGGGACACAGTGAGACATGAGGTATGATATGGAGGTATGATATGGACGTGTGATATGGGACACGTGAGACAATGAGGTATGATATGGAGGTGTGAATGGGACACAGTTGAAACAATGAGGTATGATATGGAGGTATGATGTGGGACACAGTGAAACAATGAGGTATGATTGGAGGTGTGATATGGGACACCGTGAGACAATGAAGGTATGATATGGAGGTGTGATATGGACACAGTGAGACAATGAGGTATGATATGAGGTATGATATGGGGCCGCAGTGAGACAATGAGGTATGATATGGAGGTGTGTGATATGGGACACAGTGAGACAATGAGGTATGATATGGAGGTGTGATATGGGACACAGTGAAACAATGAGGTATGATATGGAAGTGTGATATGGGACACAGTGAGACAAGAGGTATGATATGGAGGATGTGATATGGGACACAGTGAGACAATGAGGTTATGATATGGAGGTATGATATGGGACACAGTGAGACAATGAGTATGATAGGAGGGATGATATGGGACACAGTGAAACAATGAGGTATGATATGAGGTGTGATATGGGACACAGTGAGACAATGAGGTATGACATGGGACACAGTGAGACAATGAGGTTATGATATGGAGGTATGACATGGGACACAGTGAGGACAATGAGGTATGATATGAGGTATGATATGGGGCGCAGTGAGACATGAGGTATGATATGAGGTATGATATGGGGCGCAGTGAGACAATGAGGTATTATATGGAGGTATGATATGGGGTTAACAGTGAGACACCTCTGACCGTGTTACTGAGCCCTACTATAACTCACTAAAATCACAAAGAATGTGCCTGGACTTTAGGGTGATAGATGATTTGTACCATTTTGTTGTTCTCTTGTTCAATACATTTTATGATCATAGTACAGTGCCATAACAACTTCCCCATGACCCCCCTTCAAGTACGATTCTGAAAACTCATGCTTGAGATAGCATAGGTATAATTCAGTGGAAGCTGTATTATGTCTATGGATAAGGCTACCACTGCAGTGTTAATTTCCAAAAGCCTCTTTATTTATATATTATAATGTATATATAATATATATATATATAATATATATATATATAATATATATATATATATATAATATATATATATATAGATATATATATATATATATATATATATATATATATAAGAATGAGGTGCAGTGGCGTAATTCCTACATCTCGACGTGCGAGCCAGCCCTACCCCCAAACTGAGGATGCACGCTGAATTATACTGAATTTTATCGCATATGAATAAAGAACGAATCAAGAACGCACTATGCATAGTGATTTCTTGCTATTTCTTTGAGTAATATCCAAATTCTGTAACAAAAGGAGACGTTCGATATCACCTAAAATCTGAATCTTTATTTAAGCAGACAAGTACCAGAAAAAATTTAAACTACCAGACAACCAAACGTCCGGATCGTACTGCCAAACTGAGTTTCAAGGAACACGTCCCCTCCTTTGGTCATCAACTACATGCAAATAATTACTCGTGCCTCCACTACTCTCCTGGAATGGTGAGGGTTTCTATCTGCTTATGCTGCATGAACAATCACGATACATGTTGAATATCATATGTATTATTAAAAGCTGGTTCACTCCAGAATTAAAAACGATATTGACAAAAGCCAATGTCCAATATACCAAGCCATATATTGAGTGTGTCAGGGCCGGCTTTACCTCTGTGGGGGCCATGGGCACAGCGCTTAATGTGGGGGGTCCCTCCGCACTAGCAAAAATACAGAATATATTTGATTGAGAGCGGCGAAATTCCTTACGCAAGTTAGGGATAACAAAGGTTGTGGGCGGTCTTGCCCGCCCGACCCAAATACCTTTGCCCCACCCACCACCTCCGACCATGTACTCCTAGCAAACAAAAGTATTTCCTTCTCCCGTGGAAACCTACCTTATACCATGCTTGCTTTCTGTTTAGAGAAGTCCGCACAACGTCACTGAGGTCAAGTTCTCGTAAGATGTCATACTCGATGTTCATAATGGCTAAGCTATTATTATATTTTTATGAATTTCACTTTACTAAAAGACCGCTCACCGCCTGCAGTTTGACCCATTAGGACCAAGTACATGCGAAGTGCGATTTCAACATTTGGGAAAGTGGCATAAACACCCTTGTCGATGATCAGTCTATTAACGATCCGTGGCGTGACTGCAGTCCATTTGACTCACCCTCTGTGATATTGTATCAACAAAGAGTTTTGAAACCTCCCTGAATTGTACCAGCTCGTTCCCCATCGTATCATCTAAATTCATCCTTGTACTTGTGAACTGAAGCAGTGGCGGATCGCTGGATTTGATCGTCTGTTGATGAGCCCAACTGCCCTAGGAAACCGAAATCAATGCAGATCTCTGCATACGCTGCCAATCGCTGCTTTAGTGAGCTAACAAATTGGTCAACCACTGGAAGGAAGTTTTCCATACGGAAATTCTCTGATGGGAAAAGGACAGCCTCTTCTCCATGACCGTAACCTAGAGGAGTGAGTCGAACATTCCTCTGCCGCCTTCGAGTTTGTGGGTAGTGTGGCGTGCCTGACAAATTAGCAAACGTTGCCTCGTATGTGCTCCTCAACGAACTTTTGTAGAGAAGCCATAGCTGCAACTGTTGCGTTGAGGTCTAGTTGCGTATCCTGCAAGATTTTACTTGCATTCGTCCTGTTCAGAATCTCTTGCCAGAAAACTGTGTAGATGCCAGTCTCTAGCAGACACATTTACTAAAGAGCCCATTGCTTCGTACCTCGCTCTGAGTGTCTGATCTACATCTTCAGCAATTTCCTGCTTGAACTGAGACAACCCAGAACAGAGTGCTTTAACTATCTGCTTACATAACGCGTTGTATTTATGCGTGGCTTTTTCTTTTCACAATGTATTACTAATGAGATAACAATCAACACCTAAATGTGCTGTGGTGAAATATGCAGACGACACTGCTATTGTGTGCAATATATCTAAGCGTACGTATCAAGAGGATCAAGCAAGTTATATGAGGATGTGTCAGGTATTATCGATCTATGCGATGGAAGAATCTAGTATAAGCAAAAAGAAAAAAGGAAATGGTGTTGAGAATATGAATATTAGCACGAGTGTCTCGTCTATCGAAGCAGGACCTAAAAATCTCAATTAAAGATTTGAGGTCGAAACGAAGGCAAAGACTGTTTATCTTGGTGTGTGTATTGATGATAAATTATGTTTTACAGGTCATATCAGCAGAATTCTGAGGGTGTGTACTCATCGTCTCTACTTTATCATCATAGTGACCAGATGTTTCGGTGAGGTACGCAAAGGAGTAAAGGAGTATTTATTCGGAAATCTTACACACCTTATTTACGCCATCTCAGTGTGGTACCATTTCTTTTTAGTGAAAGACCGGAAGAGAAGGAAAATTATAGTTTTTTAAACTATTGTTCTAGAATTTTTAACATAGACTATATTTTTCTAGTTGATACTGTAAATAATGCTGCACAAAATGATTTTATTAGATGTGCCAATAGCATACATAACAATGAAAAACATCTTTTGCATATGGAGCTGGACTCCATGCTGCAGGAATCTACGAGGTATAATCTGAGAAATAAGTCGATAACGCCAAAATACAGGGTAAATGTATAGAGGAACAGTTTCACTATCGTGCTGCCCTCTATATACAGAATGGTACACTGGATAATTACTTGTTACATTTTATTTTGTTATAATTATCTTAATGCTTTTTACTAACATATTAACATTACTTTTCTTTGCTCGTGTATGTTAATATTTTGATGTCCTCTTTATAAATATAGATATTTATAATGGAAGAAATAAATGAAATGAAATGGAACGATGACTGGGCGGTCACTTGTTTTCAGATGTCAATCAGTTTCTCGAAACGTTGTGTGGAGGCCGTGAAGAAAACATATATTTCTTCCAGAAAAGAAAAGAACGCCACTGTCGCTGGACAGCACTCTGCTGCATCCTCTTCCAACTATATTCAGGGAATGTGTCCTGTGCAAGGTACCCATGCTGCCAGATGGTTGACATCAGCGACTTTGGCCGAAGGACCACCTGTAGGAAACTCAGGCTGAGGCAAGGTTTTATGACTGGCCGCGGACAGTTCTGTACATTTAATACCATTAAATGCAAGGAAGCCCATCAGGCCATCGAACTGTCCTGCGCTTTATTTTTTTATGATTGGAAGGAATTATTATTGGAAGGAATGCTACAAACCTTTCTACAGGTGTATTGTTCTCCATATACGGCGTTCGGTAAGGGACGGAACCGAAATGAAGGATACAAGATTTCGGTAAATCGTTCACAGTGAGACTTTATTGGACCGCAGACGGGTGGCAGAGAAGGGTTGGCGGTACGGTGGTTTGCTAGCTTCGAGCAGTCTAAATTGGGCTGAAATTCTTAACCTACTTCTTAAAATACGGGATGAGAACCAAATTTTTGTGGGGGGGCCCGTTTTGTGGGGGCCTGGGCACGGGCCCCGTTCGGCCCATGTTAACATCCGGCACGGAGTGTGTATCATGGAAGAGTTAGTTCCAGTGGTACAACCGATGAATAAACTTTGCCTTTACGCTGAATCGGCTCTGAGGATGTTTAAGTGCCGAGAGTCACTGATGTGTGGTTAACATGAATTTCGGGTATCAGTGTTCTAGAGGCTGCATGTTTCACCCTTTTACAGGGGACATAGCTGGGGGATAACGTGTGATAGCCGTGTTTTAGTACGTCATTAATTGACTTATTGGTTTCTTGCAACAAGACGAGGGTCGCCCCCCCTTGGTCGTCACAAACAAATTGACCCCGAAGGTCCACAAGTCATTAGTTAAATAAGGTGAAAGTGTCCAATGAGGCCATAGGTCACCAGATAGTTCACCTAGACGAACAAACTTTCGTTACCACATTGAAATGTTCGTTGCCAAGATACAGAAGGATTGCCTCTAACACAACATCATCACCAATGTCCATCCACACACATCTAATATGAACTTGAGAGATACTTGCCTTCATTAGTTATCGTGCTGACAAGGTTTGTGACTTTGCCTTGTCGTGACCTGAATGACCTTGAACTGGCACTAAAAGATGGGTTTATCTCCGGACACCACCTGGAGCACCACCACGTGCTTAATTTGAAATTGATACTATTTGCGTATGTGCTGCCACGGGGTGTACACCACAGACCACAAACAACACAAACATAAGCACAAACATGACTGCATAGTCAAGATTCCTCTGTCTTCGCCAAAGAATAAAAACGGGCACTGGTAATGTGAAACTGTTTTTCTGGAACGCCATAGAATGCAATGGCTCGGCTCCAAGCGTTTTGCTAGCACCCCAACAGGAGACCTTGTATGTGCGAGTAACCTGTACGGTGGTAGGAGGCGCAAGCGTTGACCAAGTGGATAACCACCGCCAATAAGATTAATATCGCGCCCCTGTGACCGAATAATTAATTTACCTCACGTCTACATGATGGTGCTGAAAAGTTGAGTTTCAAGTAACACGTCTCTCTCTTGGTCATTAACCATATGCAAATAATACCTTGTGCCAATAATCCCTACTTTCCCGAAATGATACGGGTTCCTATCTCCTGATGATGGTAATGGAGCATTCACTTCCACTCGTGGTTATTATTTTGTAATATTCAAAAGTTTGGTTCACCCCAGGATTGAAAACAGTAATGACTGTCATGTCCAAGCCAAAGCCATTATATTGAAGTGGCGCCAGTAAAAAGTACATTTTAGACAGTTGTCCGGAAGTCCACAACCAACTTATTAGTCCTGAGCCAAAGTTTTTACAACCATGCAATTATATGCATAAAATACATCCCTAATGTAATTGGGAACAGAAGTAAAAAAGATATCATTTTGGTCTGTAATGCTATCGAATATCATTTGGTGGTTTTAGGGGCACTAGGGCCAAGGGATTTCCAGTTTGTTTGTTTTGTTTGTTTTGTCTATTTGTGCTCTATATGTCCAAAACACAAGTGATAATACAGACAAATAAATACGTGACGACAGAACAAAAGACATCACAGAGCAACACCCATTAGGCCAAAAAGATGGCCCATTTCAAATGGGGTCTTGAACACCAAAGTACACCGAGAGTGAGAAATTTACAGTTGCCAACTTAATCTGGCCAAAAATGTTGGACAGATTGCAGGGAAATGGGCGCGACACAATGAAGCAAGAGTGGATCACACACTAAGGAGGGGGGGGGGAAGGTTATGCCTGAGTTGGGAGAGGGGGGATGAGGTGATCGACATGCAGGCCGCTCCCCTTCTCCTTTTCCCGTCGCAAGATTTTTTATTTGAGAATTCTTGAATATTCCCCATGTAAGCATACCCGATCAGGCTCTCCAACCAATATGGGACACATAAATTTTTTTTCATCGGTGGTGGGGATGGGGCCTTTGTGAAGTAGGGGCTAGATTTCATTGGAAGCTTCCCCCTCAGTCTAGCTCGAGTGCACCCATTTCTATTAGCAACAGTGGTGGAAGTCGTATCGTAAAGGTTGCTGGGTAAACAAATGGAACGTTTCGTTAAGTGGAGGGAGTGTGGCTATGTATACACCTGAGAACTTGGAGGACAACTGCAGGCTGAATTATATGGAGGCTGATATTAGCTGGAGAAAACTGAAGTGCGCCAGTCCAAACCAGAAGTTCATACAACTTTCCGTTACGGAGTTACAGTCCATCAAAGTTTGTGCATGTGTATTGCGCAAGATCGAAAAAATCCCATCATTGCAATAATGAATGATGTCATACTTGCACAACGGTGCAAACAATCTTTGTTCTTTACTGAAATTTACACATTATTTTCACTTTGAAAAAAATTAATCTATGGGAGAGGAGTGCTGTAGTGGGTGGTAGGTGTGATGGTTACTTTGGTGGCAGAAAGACAACAGAACTTCTGCGAAATGTTACTTATTCACAAAATGAAACAAGAAATAAAGACAATACTTCCTGGTTGTCAAGTGTGAGTCATGCGTTATGGCGCAATTGGTATTCTCCCCAATTTCTCTGCATAACTTGGACCAATCATTATAGGCCAATAATTCCACATTGGAACATCGTATGAAATGGGGGTTGGACCCAGTTTTCCATCTCCACAATATAAACATCTGTTGTATTCAAGACTGCAGTGTCATTTAATGAATAAATCAACTTTGCAAGAGACTTGTACGTAGTGTGCAGCTCAAGTAAATTGTGTGCAGCTAAATTAAATTTGTTCTCGACTAGTGATAAAAGAAAACACAGTAGCAGGGTATAGCCCCCCCCCCCCCCCCCCGTTACTTTATTTATGTAAACTGTTTCATCGCAAAATGAACATATAGTACATATTATATGGATTGAATAAAAACTCCAAATAAATACCAAGGGAAACAAAGAATTGTGCATATATAAACAAATGCGATGGGAAGTACCACTACAAAAAGCCATAGTAGGCTTACGAGGTAGTGTACTCCCCATAAATAAAGGAATAATTACGTAATAACTAGCATGAGTATTTACAGAAGAAGAAAAAAAAAATTAAAATAACAAATAATTAATTAATTGCTGTCATGTGAGGTAACTCATTATATATTTAATATAAGTAGGCGCTGATGTAATCTTTTTTTAATTTTCATCTTAACGGACGGCAAAGAAGGAGAAGCCTTCAGATATTCTGGTAGATAATTCCACATTAGTCGCACGGTTACGTAAGCTAAAGGCTCCAAAAATTACTGCGAAAGTTGAGTTGATATGCTGAATAATACGCCTGGTTCTATATGAATGAATATGGTTATTGCTAAGAACAAATCGTTAAATACATGAGGTTGCAGTGTATTCCAAGCTTTGTAAATGAAACAAGCGACATGTAAATTATAAATCAGTTAACTTGAATAAATTAAATCTTCTAATAGCTGGGATGGTATGCTCACGTGGTTCTGCATTGGCAATTTGACGCACTGCTCGTTTCTGAATTACGCTTAACTGTACAAGATTAGACACACACGTTCCACTCCATATGGTAGAAAATAGGTTAACGACGGTAATATTAGAGTCCTGGTAAATGTCCGAGAGGATATTTCTTGGAAGAAGGTGCTTAAGCTTGCATAATATGCCACAGTTAATGGAAATTTTCCTGGATATCGTCAATGTAAACTCCTAAAAATTTAGTTGATGTGACCCGGCTTAGGGTGGAGCCGTCACTTTATATTCTTATCCCATTTATTAGTTCTGCCATTGTTAAATATCATATAATTGTTCTTGTTTACATTGAGAAGATAAACTTGTTTTCCGAAATCCAATCACAAAATTTGGTATCTCATTTGAGGCAGTAATATGCAAGGAATCTATATTCTTATCTTTGAAGAAAATGTTTGTATCGTCTGCAAAAAAGATTATATCAGCTGTATCGGATTAGTAACAGATGTCATTCATATAAATGATGAAGAGAAGTGGACCGAGAGTTGAGCCCTGTGGGACGCCACATTGAATATCACTAATCATAGAACAGAATTACCGTATTCATAATTCTATATTGTTTCCTATTCGAAATATAAATGCTAACCAATCAAAAGCCACACCTCGGAACCATAAAAATGCAATTGTCTTCTTAGGATTTGATCAATAGTGTCAAACGCTTTGGAAAGGTCACGAAAAATGCCGTGAAGAGGTGCCTTCAAGACACTAAAACGCATGCAGATTGTCCGACGCATCTGCCAGTGCTAATTCTGTGGAGTGATTTCGACGGAAACCATACTGTCCACTGGAAAGGATATTAAATGAATCAAGGAACTTATAGATTCTATTAAACATAAGTCTTTCAATTATTTTAGCAAAATATGATAGTGACGAAATAGGACGATAATTTTCAAAAATATAGACTCACCACTTTTAAATACAGGAATAACCTTTGCAATTTTCAATTGATCTAGTAAGACGACTGTCTTAAACGACAAATTACAAATGTGAGGTAAGGGTATACACAGATATAAACAAAACTTGTTTTATACTGCCGGGCTTAAAATTATCATAACCACCTGCCTTACTGGGATTGAGGCATGCAGACGCAACTGTATAAATTTCATCCGTTGCTACAGGTGATATGAAAAAAGTACTGTCAATTTCTTTGCAGTTGGACAAATAATGATCTGCACTGTGATTCGAGTGGATATTCTTTGCTAAAGAAGGACCAACATTGGACGAAAACAATCTTAAAGACATTTGCAATTTCAGTATCGTCAGATATAAGCACGTCTGCTTTCTTAAACGATTTCGGGTAAAGTTGAATTCCTTTGTTGTTATGGCAAAATTCATGATATACCATGTTTTCTGTAACATCATTACGGCACTCGTGAATTTGTTTTTGTAATAGGCCTTCGCTTGGAAAACGGAATTAATAGTTTTCCGTTGGTTACAAATTTTTTATGCATATGATTATCATGTGAGGGAGATTTAAAATAGATACCCAGAAGTTTTTGCTTTCTTGGATTGAAGTCAGGATGCCTCAGTTATCCACGGGTGTCTCTTCTTGCGTTTTTTGCTTTTGCTGATGCTTTTAAATGGGAAACAAGTATTCTAAACTGAATTAAATTTGTTGTAAGAATATAGAATATGACTGGTTAACGTCCGTAGCCTCTAACACATCATCCCATGACATTGACCTCATCACATTATCGAAAAAACTCTTTATTCGTGCACAGTAATCTCTAAATGTTATCAGGTGTTGATATAAGATTTGCAGTTAAGTAGTTTAAGAAATATACGGAAGTGATCACTAAGGTCAGTTACCAAAATACCGGAGTACATTCTAGAACGAAAATTCGTAAAAATGTTATCGACTAATGTTGCTGAGGTGCTACATACAGTTGTCGGCTTGTCAATAGTTGGTTTAAAACCATAGGAAGCAAATGTGTTCAAAAGTTGGTTGCTGAATTTAGTCTATTGTTCTTGTCACATGTGTCAATAAAAAAAATCCCTCATAATGAATGAATTGCGACTTTTTGCTGGTATTTTATTGTCTAAATTATCCAGGCAACTATAAAAGTCTTCAAGGAACCATTCGGCTGCCTGTAGATGATTCCAATTACTCGTTTCGCTTATCAAATCGTCCCGTTTGTATTTCAATAAATTATGCTTCTATGCAGTCATTAAAAATTGACAAATCTTCACATTTTTGGAAATTAATATTTTGTTCACAAAAAAAACATACCCACCCCACCGCTGCTTGTTATCACGGGTCTTGTTATCACGGTGCATTTCTGTGAGTGCCATAATCATTATAGCATTAAAGAGGCAATGCTGTCATTAATCCCACAGTCTCATGGACTGTAATATTTATGCATTGGCAGCGTGTGCTCCAAACTTTCCGTCCTCTCACTTTCTGAGATCTGGACAATTTTGATACTTGTTTGGTCTAGTGGTGGCCACATATACGAACAGACCTTCCCTTTACGCTAATTCCTCCAAAATGTTTCAGTGCCGAGGAGCGAATCTCGAACTGCAACTCTCCGCTTTTTTCCAAATCGATTCACCGCATTTACAGAGACATAACTGGCGACAGCATGTGATAGGAGTGTTTCAGGATACGTCAGTAAATTATGAACTTATTGGTTTGTTGCGAGGAGACGAGGCTGCTGGTCGTCAGAAAATTGACACCACTACCCCGAGGTCAAAAGGTCGATCGAGGTCAAATTAGCAGTCACCAGATTGTAGTTGTCCACCTAGAGTCCCTTGACGAACAAAACGATTCCCATTACGATATTGCTATGGAATGTTTCGTTGCCTTCGGGACCTTCAGTGATCTTGACCTGACACGGAGAACAATAAGGGCTCAATCTCCACCATATGTGGCAACTCACAACCTATATGGACTTAATAGTACTTGCTTCAATAAGATATCGTGCTGACAAGCCTTTTTAACTTTGACCTTCCGTGTCCTTGGCATACTCTTGAAACTGGCGACTAGAAACACTATGGTTCAACGCTCACCCATGAGCAACCCACGTGCTTGATACACTTGATACCACGTTGGCGTTTCGACCCTGAAACATTTCTGGAGTATTAGAGCCTAAAAAGAATTGTCTGTTCGTCTGTTGGGCACAGTGTGGCTACCACTAGACCGACAGGTACACAGTTGACATGCGATGGCAGTCTATTAAACGAGTTCACCTAAACTTCCACTGAAGTGTCCCCCCCTCGTACGTATTCAGCTACTGTTTGGTTATTTTGTTATCACATATCCAGTTTCAATGACATACAAATACTGAACTACTTACTATAAGTCCCTTTAAGTTATTTATTCATTCCAGCTTCCCAGTTGGGATAGCCGCACACTCATTCTCATATGGTAGACTTGTGACATAACTGTTTCATTTGTTTTCACCCACAAACCTTCTCTGGTACAGCTTCCTGGTTCTAAGTGAGAGGGTGGCAATGTTGCATAACGGCGAAGGGGGAAGCAATGAATGAGGCCTATCCCCCACTTCAATACATCCCCGTCTCCACACCGACAATTAATTTGCCTGATTTTTGTTGAGACCGTCGGGTAATGCTTACAGTGAAATATCAAGGAATTTCTCAGAAGAGGGAAAATGAGAGGGGGAGGGAGGTTTGCGTGTCGGGCACCTTGCTCACTCCCTCTCACCTCAGCCAATCCAGCTGGTGCAACCCCCCCCCCGCCACCTGTAGTGTGTGTGATCCTCTACGCTTTATGGATAATTTGTTTTTTTCTGCCGGTTGCAAGATGTGCAAAGATTATGCAAGATTATAGGTTGGCAGCTGTAGATTCCCTCACTTATTTCTCTCGAAGGTCTTGGTTTGCTTTGGTGTTTCATGGATTTCTGAAACTCCTGCTAATTCTATTGAAACCACTAACTGATATTCGCTAGCAATTACAAACGGAAAATGATATCTTTTTTACGTCTGGGTCAATGACATTTACACATTACATAATATGTGGTTTTGGAAGTTAATTATTCTGGCTACTGCTACTGCCTGCCTCCGAATAATTATTGCAGATTTTAGGTGATCTTCTTGAACTTGTCCTTTTGTTACATATTTGAATTCAAAGATATTACTCATGAAATGGCAATGAATCACCCGCCATACTTGTGTTCTTGTTACATCTGGCCAATACAATATTACACACACAACACCCATGGGTACCTTCGATTTTCGTGCTGGAAAGGAGGACTTCGAAATAAATGTCTGAATATTAAACTAAGCTTCAAACCGTCCCACAGATGCTTTTCGGTCGATAACGCACCACTCTAAAGGTATATTTTGGTTGGAATAAAAGGCCACGTCCCGTCAATGCGTCTGTACAGTGAAGAATGCTGACGACCGTCCTATTAATGTCCTCATGTTCAGAGTTCTTATCCCTTAGGGTCGTCCACTAATTCAGTTATGACGCCGCTCGTGGGATCCAGTCGTGAGATCGGGTTTTGTCTCTGCTAATTGCAAGCCTTATATTCTCGATGCAGACACACTTATATAATTCTTCAAATCCGACTCATTGAGGTGCTGGATCAGTTTTCATGAGAGAGTAGAGGCCTACTACCCGCCAAGCTGAGCACATTTGACGGCTGTCTTGCCCAGAACACGTTGACAAAAAGAAGAACTCTATAAAACGAACGCAACAAAATTGAAATCCACTGAAATCCAATTTCATCCTTTTTTATTATTTGTATACTTGAATCGAAGATCACTTCGTTCACTGTTCAATCGGTTATAAACCGAAAACCGGCTTGGAGAGTACCAATTTTCATATGACTCAACGTGCTCTTATGTTCATGTTCTGTTTTATGTTCATTTTCATTTTATTGTATTGCTATTTTAGGGATATGAACCAAGCGCAACTACCTGTCGACAGTTGGGGCGAGGGGTGGGGGGGGGGTGGTTCCCAAGGCAACTAGTTGAGTCAATATTTTTGTGTGTGCAAAAACGTCACGTAGGCCCGGTGTTACACCCCGACCCCCCGCCCACAGTGATTGCGCCCTCCCTTCAGTGAGTGGTTCCGTGTTCTTGCATTTACCAAGTTAGGAAGAACTTTAATATCATGTACATTGTTGTAGTCGAGGCGCTGCAATCCACGGCCGAGGCCGCACACCTCGAGCCGAGTGCCGGGTCCACACCTCCGAGGCCGAGACGAGGCCGGAGCAATATTATTACAAAGCATGAAAATTAAATACTAGTGTTAAATACAAATAATTTGTTTTGTCTTCCCCTCTGGCTATCAGCTAGTCAGTATTAAATTAGTATTGGAACAAAGATTTGAAGTGTCCAAATGAAGAGTGAACAACACAAGTGGCTACTTTGATATAATGCAACAATTTGTTCTTGAAGTCAGTACTCAGAATTAAAAAAAAAATAGAATCATTTGTGGAAATGTTAATGCTTGTGAGAATTGCTTTGTCCACAGCCCCCTGCTTGACATGCCCAGATTCTTTAAAACCACACGGAACAGTGGACGAAACCAATTTTGTAACAACAATTTATTAATATTAACTACAGCCGGTCCCAGTTCGGCAAACACAACTCCAAGGCGCCTTGGACTAATGATTACCAAGTGAATACAAAACCAAAAAAACATATTTTCAAGTTCTTCGATGTGTAATGACAACATCAAATCACAGTCCCTAAATTCCTAGTTTTACTACCCCCACCCTCCTGCAAAAACCTCCCACTCAAAAATACAACTATCAACCCTGCCTAATTTTTCTATTCTGAAAGCCCCCTTTCCAAAACCTGACATCTCAATACTAGTTTTTTGTCAGTTCGACAACAGAAGCCGCGACAGTCCGGGCCTCTGAACTCGACCTCCAGCTCGGTTTGAGACGTCACCGTCCTTTTCTTTCCCGACGCCGCCCAGGAATTCTCCTCACCCCCCAAGAAGAAGATATGGTACGCCCTGCACGACCCAGGCGATGTTCCCCGCGGGCTCGGGTAACCACCAACCGCCACCATGTAGGACCTCACCACCCTCAAAAGAGAGTCCCACCAGAATCGGTGTTTGGACCCGGTGCCCAAAATGTAGAACGTCAAACAACCAAACGCAGAATCGTCGACGTTAAACCCAAAACGTCAACCAGAACGTAGAATCGTTCGACGTTAAACCAAGAACGTCAACCAGAACGTAGACCAGAAGCTAATGGTGACCAGCACCAACGATTCTAATATATATTCCAACAGTTCATATATATCCTACGGGGAGGGGGTCTAAACCTCCATGAGTTTAAATGACCCACTGGGTAACGTGTCAGGTGTTTACCGATCCCCCGATAAACACCTCTCACTATTCCACCACTTGTACCACATTCTCCATAAAAGCGGGAAGGGGAGGGGGGGGGAATACTAATTACAACTCTCATATCCGGCATACGCGAGTGGTTTAGCACAGTTGGTAGAGCGTCCGCTTCCCACCCGTTAGGCCGGGGTTCGAATCCCGGTCGGTCATACCAAAGACTTTTAAAATGGGACCTGGTGCCTTCTCGCTTGGCGCTCCGCATGAGGGATAGGAACGGCAAAAATGTGGTAGGCAATCTGTGAATTATTTGCCGTCGGCGTGTGAGTACCGCCTCCTTCACATAAGTTCCGCAAAGCAAAGCATCGCCTTGTTCCGTGTACCTGGTGAAGGTTTCTTCGCCCGCGACAATTCGTGCGATATATCCGGTCCACACCATTGCCGGGCCTCGTATAGGTATGTCGCTTTGTCCGGCAAGTGATGAGTAAAAAAAAAAAAAAAAAAAAAATGGCTTACACGCTAACACACATTGACACATACTACCACCTCCGCACTAATTCACATTAACGAGAACCACTGTATACGGAAGTGAAGAAATTGACTTAACTCACAAATTTCATTGGCTCCTGGTGGCACACAACAGACACATGAGACGCGACCGAGCATCTCTCATTGCACTGTCCGTTTGGCACCGCAAACAGGTCAGGCCGATAGGGAATCCCCCCATTCACATGGACGTAAGTGAGTGCTGTAAAAGCCACACGTTGCTCTCCAGCGTTACGCTGCCCCTAGCGAGCTTCTTCCTACTCTCTTTCAGGCCCTAAAGCCAGTCAGCCATGGACCGACGTCCCTGTGATGCTATGCATAATTTCGCTCACGAGCAAAGTGACGCTTTGCTTATATATTACACCTGAGGGAATTTTGGCGAGCATGCCGCAAACACCGCTTCATAGCCTACTATGCATGCGATCGTGTTGCGGCGGCGCAGACAATGGCGTACTAATTAGGCCGCAATAAACAAAGATTTACGTACTCGCGCTAACTCGCACTATAGTGAATCGACCTTCAAGACGAACCTTTTATACTTACGGAGGATGCTACTTTAATATTTCCTAGACTACCACACTAGACGAAGGAAAACACGAAAAGGGGTGTTACTTTACAACGACTTGTGACAGCTATAAGGTTATACTTCTCATAAAAATTTACCATCACCCTTCAATAGATGTTGTATAGCCGCCACTTTGGCAATGTCCAGCATACACAGGTTGTTTGCCTCTTCCTTGCACAGGTATCTAGCCTGATAGCAGCGAGGACAGTGTGCACTGCATTTAAGAACATCAATAATATCCAACATCTGAGAGAGCTTGGCCCGGTGTTTGGTGCAGAATTATCCCCCTCCCCATGAACTAAGCACTCATTTCCACTGGCGCACTACCAGCTGGGACCGTGAGATAGCACATTCCTAGCAAAGGCTATAGAGCAGGGTACATGATTCTGGCCGCACCATCTGCTTCAAAAGGTTGTAGCGAATTTTAATAAGGAAGATCATCTGCCCATCCAATCAATTCTGTGATACGAACACATTATTTTATTTTCAAACTATGAAAAACATTTTTAAACCGTCTTGGCTATAGGCAGTAAGCAATACAATCACTCAATCCCCCCAATCCCCCAAACATACAGTGACACTTCACCTAACGAAAAACCAACAGAAGCCAAGGGCTTAGTGCTACCTTGACTGCTTGAAGTTTGTTGACCCCAGAGAATTATGGCATGACCACAAAACACTAGGGTTCATGTAGGCATACTCATTATGCGAACCAACATACCAGTATGAGGGTCGAGGTATGCGTGTAACAAGCTAGGCGTCACACACACGTCACACACCCACCCCACTGTCATGACTAGCATAGATTCCTTTGACTAAAGTCATCCATAAACTAAAAAGAATAAAAAATAATTTGGTCGTGATTTTTTATGGTAAGACGACCGACTACGTGTCAGTTGATAATTTGACGGATAATACAAATTAGGTTTAAAATAATATATTTTAAATACAAATCGCATTCAAGGCATGCGACGCAGTAACTTTTAGGCCTAGACGAGTGCAAGGTCCCGCAAAATTATAACTTGATATTAAATAATAAAATACATTCCACAATCGCAGTACAACCAAATTCTTTGTATTTTAATGCTCTAGGCTATGTACAGTTCTATGCACCAACCGCGAGACTAGAATTTAAACTCGCATCTCCTACTACGATATAAGAGCGGGCGATCCGGGGTGTTCACACTTGGACTGCGCCAGGCAGGATTCACGGGACCTTTGTCACAAAAGCGATAAATATCGTAGTGGGGCCCGTGCCAGGCAGGCCTCAGCAAGCTGTTTAGGCCAATAGCCTGTTAGCCTGGCGCCGCCGGCACTCTTAGAACTGCTCTCTGCCCGGACTTGCATGGTGCACGGCGGGCCGAGTGCAGCGCAGTTACCTTTATCGGCCGTCTTTTGGCGGATACAGAGTATGCTACGGTAGTTCAAGTTTTGCGGTAATTCAAACAAATCTTGAAACTTCATTTGTGACATTTTGTATTCATTTCAATAGCATTTTGTCCGGCCTCGACCACCTGGCCTCAGACCAAACACTAGTCCTGAAGCTCCGAGGTCCGAGGCCGAGGCCGCAGCCATCGAGGCCGTATTCTGGGATCTATGTTCAGCCCTCTTGACAAATGAAGGCTCAATCAGTGAGGTGTACATTGGCTCTCTCAACCCTTTGATTTACCGACTGTCATAACTGTTGTTCAATCGCGGAAGATCCGATGAACGATCAGCAGTTCTAACATACATCGTGTCTCTCCAACTAAACTTCAGGCACGTTCGACTACCGAACAGTGGTAGTGTCACGCCAATGGGAGCCCTGCTCGCCTCCCCGATCCTGTGGAGAACAATGGCTAATTGAAACAAGTTGAGATGATTGACTGTGGTTACCAACAACCCAACCTGATAAAACCTATCCTCTATCCCTCCCTCTTGTGAACGGTCCCGGAACTTTTGTAACGCCCACTATATGACCGCGCAACACTGGATAATCTGACCTTGTGTTGGGTTATTATGTTGTTATATTCATTGTTTGATAAGAAATGTCGTGTTTCGCAACGTGAACCCATTTCAATCATGCTTCTTTAGAATGCTCTGGTTTGATTTTTTCATTTGATTTGATTCCTACTGTTTCAGGAAACAAGTATAGCTCATCAAGAAAGCCTGGCCCGGCTCGATCGTGATGAGCCGGGATGACTCGCTTCTCTCCGCCTTGTGCTCAGGTGATATTCAAGGCCTGTTGGGTGTTACCAATCTAACCTGCTTCCGTGACTAGCCATTCAATCTCCCCGGCTTCAACGATCGTTGACACTCTTTCGTTTAAATCGGAAACCACTCTGTCATCTCCCGCCGGCGATTACACTTCGGTGCGACAATTGGGGATATATTGCCCTGGGACATCCTTAATATCACCTTTGTACATGCACGCATCTATTAGACGACCCTGAACAAAAGACTGTAACAGAGTGAACAACGGGTAATTGATGTCCCATGCCTTAATGGTACCTACACATTTAATATACCCTCATAGCAAGTCGAGTGGAAAAACGTCATGGGGGGAGAGCCACAAATACCAGCAATTACGTGAAATAGCAATCTTGGAAAGACCCTCAACAACTCACAGTCGAGTAATATAATGATGAGAGTTTTCCAGGAAAATTGGGTGCTTTAGCTTATAACTTACCCAATTCTGTATTCGTTCGGGGAAAGTTAGGCCAAGATAATCACATGGTTTGTTCGCGCGGAAACATGTGCTCTTGAGTATTCGACTAGCCTAAACTAATCTTTTTTTGTAATGCCCCTTCTTTTCGGAGAACTGTACGTCATTCGCCCTGAATACCCCGCAACTGGGGAGTCGACAACTTTGGAATAGTTCGGTCGCGGATTTAAAGCATGGAAAACCATTGAAGAACCCAGTGGGAGGCGGTATTCTCTGTATGATCGTTAAATTATCTTGGAAGTTTGATCTGGGGTATCTTGGTATTATTGTTAGCTATCGTCCGTAGTCGACTTGAATTAACGGGGATCGGCGATATGTAACTAGTCGGGGGTTAAGGTGCAATAGTTCGATCACGATTCCTGAACGTTTCGTAAGGATATGTAGTTCATAATATGACAACGATGCAGTGATATTGTTGATCATGTATGCCGAATATGGATTCAGACGGTGTAATGACCATTGGCCTGGGATGCGTTTCATGTTCTGATTGGAATTTCCAAGGTGAAGTAATTTGTTTGATCCACACGTTACACGATCTCATTACAAACGTTTTGGGTTAGACTTTGTTCTATAGGGAATTTTTTCGTGCGGAATGAGACAAACTTAATGTGTTCACATCACGCAGGAATTAAACACCAGGGGTATAAATCCCCCAAGTGCATTAGTTTAGTTGCGTTGAATAGTTAATGAGGGTCTATGAATTTCAACTATTCAACTGAAAAGATATGTCTACGTACGTTTTGCCAGTCGTGAAAACACGGACCCCAACTGTGAGTGATGAAGAGCTGTTGGTATTATATAATTTTTCTAGATATTTTCGCCAAATAACCGGAAAGTTCGTAGTACTACAATCCCGTTAATCTTCGTGATAAACAGGCCTAACCATGGATATAAACGGATGCGGCCAGTACTTCAAAACCGGAAATGGCGAAGGTGTTTTGGATCGTGCAACACGGACGCTACGAGTTACGGAAGTTGAAGGAGAGGAGATGAAGCGGACCTACAGCACCCGTGAAAAATATCTGTACTGGCTGGGAGCACTCTGCCTACCTACTACGCGGCGCCATGTGTTTAGCGACATGGACGGAGCGAACCGTAGACTCAGAGTGGACGAGTCCCCTGGCTATATCACCTGGGGTCGTTCTACCAGCGGAACACAGGCGGGTGTACATCGGACCCAGAGGAACTCACGAGATTGGTCATGGCCATAGTCGGGGGGTGCGAACAGGGCTTCCACAAACCTTGATGGACGATACCGCCATCTTAAACGGCACCATCACCGGAAGGTGGATTTGGAATTCTTTCTTATTTCAGCCACTGTCGTGAGACCATCGGTGAGTATACACGTACACTTGGGTCTGAGAGTGTATCTCGTTCTCGGTATAACGATTAGTGTGAGCTCCCGAAACTAAATTGTCACTACCTGTCTCTACCAAGAACAAGCGACAAATCCGAAACGTCGTGATGCTGCGGATGGACAAAAGGCCCTGTGGCGAATACAATGCATGTTCGCCACAATCCACATTATTGTTTTTCACATTTAATTGACCTTCTGTCATAACCTTGGAAATGGCTTGGAAATGCTTCCACATTTGGCCATTTTGCATCAGTGCCCAGCAAAAGTACCCAATAACTTATTCCTAGGATTGTATTAGCACATAGACCCACACAGAACCCAACAAGTGAAAAACAACTCTCTGTTCTGGCTCAACAGCCAACAATCTAGAGCGAGAGGTGTTGATCGAAAAGAGCACCAAATTATGTCCCCCTGGACAATAGGTTTTATTGTCATAGGCCTGCAGACCTGGACCTTCTGACAGAGAAGGTATCAATTGCCTTGCAGAGGGATGGAGAAGTAATGTAAACAAACCTCTCGCACACTGTACAGAGAGTAGCTTCAAGGGAAGTAGTTGGAAAATTGGGGTAATTCCTTGGATTTAATTAAAATCTAATCACATATGCAAAACATAAATGTAATTTGTTGTCATCTTAGCCAGTGGAAGGCTTCATCCACCCCACCACCAAGTTTCGTATGATAGGCATTGTCGGTTCGGAAGTTACGAATGAAGACTGATTGGGGTAATAATCGATTTAATAAAATTTCATCACACTATTCAAACAGAAATGTAACTCTGCCTAGCCATTGGCATGCTACATCCACACCAAGTTTCAACCTGATCGCATTACGTTCAGAGTTACGATGAACGGGACGAACGAATAGACGAACGAACGAACTAACGGCGAACGACGAACGTACGAAAACATGAGACTTTTAGAGGCTGCTATCCCCTGCAGCTAAACAAAAAGAATATGCAGCCCGACAACTGTGACGGCAAATGGTGGCGCACTGCAAGATCTCGTGTGGCCAGATTGAAGCATGCGGTAATCGGGAATATCGCCCGACTCAAGACTACTCTCTTGCCGTCCCACATGTTGTTATGGTATACTTAGTAAAATACTAAGAATGATAGGACACATAAATTTACCCCAATCCTACTACTCTACTATCCATACTACTACACTACTACTACTACTACTACTATACTAACTACTACTACTACTACTACTACTACTACTACTTCGACCACTAACCACGACCACTACCACTGCTACTACTACTACTACTGCTACTAAGCTGTCCTGCTGCTGCTTGCTTGCTGATGATGATGATCACTTGCCCACACCTCGTCAAGCAATCAATGTTCTTGTAAACAAAAGGCAATATCTCAGAAGGGGGATGGATAAACATTCTGTCTGGCGGTCACAGCCAGAATTCTTCTTCTTCTAGTAAAAATGTGCCTGATTTCGGTTCGGTTATGCCTCGTGTTTCTCTTTCAGGATACGACGACACTAACTCCACAGACCCAGGCATTTAGGGTGTTGCATAGGTTCCGCTCTCCTCGGAATTCCACTGACGGCGCTACGTCTCGGAAGTATGTCGTGTCTTGAGTACCAGGACGAACTGTTTAATAAGTTTTCAGCAGGTCTTCGTGAAGGTCATCTCAATGCGTCCTTACATCAAGGCGGCGACTTGGCTTCTAGTGGTCTGTATCCTCTATGGCGTTTCTCATGCTATCACCTGCCCCCCCCCCCTGCATGTTCGCGTACTCTGAGGGGTGGTCTTTCTCGGACGCTCACTACTATTGCTTCATCATCACTCTCACGACCATAGGCCTTCGGGACATGGTAGCAGGAACTCTCTCGGGGGTTTTTCGTTACAGATGCGTTGGACAAGGTGGATCTTCAATTTCCTGACGACGATCTATTTTCTTGTCTGGTCTCTCCGCGCTTGCGGTCCTCTTTAACTCCGTTCCAGCGGAGGTATAAAGAGTTGTCAGTCTCAAGGCAAGGGACGCACTTCCATCGGAAACTGTCGCATCTCTTCAACATCTCATGGGAGAACCCATCGCCCTTGAGGCATTGACAGTCGAAGGACCAGACGTCGACGCTGGTAAGAAGTACATACAGAGGAAAAGACGGTAGTTCTGCCGGAGATGTGGCCAAGAAGCTGCAGCGGAAAGTAAACAACGTTCAGCAACCAGAAGTAGCTGTTTCAGTATGAGAACCTAACGCGAATGAATCAGACCAGTGGCGTAGCCAGGGGGGGGGGGGTGCCTGGGGTGCCAGCCCCCTGAAATCGGTCGCCCGCCCCCCATTGCACCACCCCCCCCCCACTGGATATCGGGAAGACCTTCTTGACCAGGGTTACCTCTGTTTCACTCATCACACCACCAACAATTCACCAAATTTTGTCATTGTGACCTAATTTTAAACCAAATGTCAGTGGAAATTAGCCAAATTTTCTCGCACTTCACAGCGAGATTCACTTTTCTTTTCTCGGTCTCAACGACCACACAACAGTAGTATAATACCTTCACTTTCACAATGCTTTTCATACCGAACCTTGACCATGGTTCACCTCAGACAAGTGCCAAAGGGCGTATAATTTTCGTGCCTGCAAAAACTGCATTTTCCTAGACTCAGTAATCGGTAAACAAGATTTTGCTTTGATCCCAAACATAAGGATCTTTACTCATTATGGAACACACATGCAAGTATGAGTTTCATCATCCAAGTGGGGTCCATTATCATACTTGTTTACAAGCTGAAATTGACGCCAGGTAAACTGTTCAAAGTATTTCCATTTTCACCAAATGACCCCGGTCTACAAACCAATACCCAGTCACATTACAAATATAGGGTTTCCTGTACTCCCGATAAGAAGCGACGCACCAATTTCATCAGACCAACCACTTGGAGGCTATCGTGTCACAATACTGGCCTCTTTTGACCTCAGATGAGCACCAAAGCACTATGGATCATGTACTCTCATTTATTGGGGAGAGTATAGAACACAGACCGCTTTCCAAATCCAAGTGGGTGCAACAGGCGCGAAAAGTCCCGAAGGGGTGGGGGATTTCCCCGGCTTCTCCCCTCCCTACTCCCCCTTTTCAGTAGATCTGTCATTTTTTTAGGTGTCAGCCCCCCCCCCCCCCCCCTTTTGTGAATTAGTCCCGTGAATATCGGTCGACTTGATCATACCTTTACTTTTCACCTGTTTAGATTATTCAATTCCAGGATTCTTGCAATACGACGACCATGTTGACCTGTGCTGATATCAAGACTCCATAGGACGTCTTATTTCCATGAATGCACAAATTATCTTAATCTTCTTGATAGTTTCTGAATCTTTGTCGACCGACATCACATTAAATGTTCCAAAATGAGCGTCAGATTGCACTATAGAGAGCATCTATAATCCTACAGTTCCCAGGGACCTGACGCGGACCTCCCGCCGAGAGGACTCCCGCGCTACGACCCAATGATGGCACGGGACCCATGCCGACAGACTTCGCACTGGTGGTATGGTAACACAAAGTAGCCACACCCTACTCATAAGGCGACCTTACATGCATGACACGTTTTATTTGATAATCCCAGACGGCTGTTTATGGGGCACAGATTTTCTATGAGTCGTCTCGGTATTTTCTCGAGAATTTTGTGCAATCGACGAAATCAGATAAAATGTTCCCAAATGACCTCAGATTGCACTAGAGAGCTCTTAGAATCCGACAGCTTCTAGGGCCGCTACGTGCCAATGAGATAGGGATTGGGATTGGTCAGTTCTGTCTACTCGATTCTCATTTCAACAGCGCGAACATCCGTCCCACCCCCCTTGGGAGGAAAATCTGTATCACGCCTGGTCACATCGTGTGCCCATAATGGTGCCACAATCACTTTTACTACCATGGGGAGTTGAAGACAACAGTACATGGCTTGTTGGGGGTCGTGTTTATCGTATTATACATACACAAAAAAAAATCGAAATATTCATAACATCATAATTTCTCTCCTGCATACATCACAGGATCCTGTGTCAAATCGGGTAAAGATTCAGCTGATCGGTCGTTCGGGGCAAGCTTTCTGGCTAATAATTTTTTTCCCTCAAAATTACAAAGTTTACGCACAACCAAAAGCAATATAGTTCTTGTACTTAAGAACTAAGAAAGTCTACACATCAATTTAGCTTTGATTTGGGCCAATCTGATGCCTATTCTTGTGTGCAAGTGGTAGACGTAGTAGTGCTTCAGGGACCTTCAAATTCATCCAAAACAATTGTTCTTTTACGGATCATGCATGAGTATTGACTCAGTTTGGTAGTAGACTCATGGCGAATCCGAATAAGTGCGGGAGTATGTATGAGAAGGGTCAAAATCCATACGCGCAGTGGAACAGCTTTGTCCATCAAACGGCAGAAATAAGTATAGTTAGATCACTACTTGACAAAAAAAATGGTAGACTTTAGTACATAATGTTAAAGTGAGTTCAATACAGGAGTTAGTCCGAATGGGCAAAGTGGAGATCTCTCAGACCAAAAGTTTCGGATACGCTCCGCGCCCAACCCTGGTTGCGCTCCCGCCACTTAGATGGTTGGACATATTGAAATCACAAATGCCTTGCCCCCCACTCCCAGAATCGGCACCCCCATAGCCCTACTGAAAAAATCTTCTGGCTACGACACTGAACAGACAGATACTTGTGAAACGAGCATTGCTGAAACGGATTGCTACGATCCAGTATTTCTACATCAAAACCACCAAGATGCACTTTCCCCGCGGAGATCGGATTAGCTCAGTAGGAGAGTTTAGGATCGTGTAATCACAGGCAGATTACGGCAGCCAAGGTGATGTGAGTCTCTCGGGAATGTTGAGGGGCAACCATTGACGGTTGCCAGGGATGTATAGCTCGAGATGTGCACCATGGTGCGGGCTGAACAAGTTACCATTGACCAGGGGGTAATGGGCTCAGCGCTTTGAGACGTAGTAACGGTATGAGGCGTTAGATAAGGACGGTACATTATTATTTGATAACCCTCCCGGTTTATATCGGCAGCGTCAGCAGACTTCGCCGGTTGTGGGAGGGACACCACGGCCGTAATAAGTACCAGCACCATAAACAGGGCATACAGGGTATAAGCGGCGGTAAATGGATGCAAACCCCCCCCCCCCCCTCCCGGATGAAAAAAAAATACCATGAAAATCCTGGCATGATACGAACGATTTCTATGTCAGGAAAATATATTTTAGCGCGGTGAAAAAAAACCCGACGTGTCACAAGAAATGTGTAGATTCTACTTTCGAGGCCCGGAAAATATGCCACATTTCTCGCCGTATTTAGTTGTGTTTTGTTGCATTAAACCGCATATAATTTAAGCAACCTTTTGAGATACGGGATTATTTCTACCCCTTACAAAATTAGAAGTGTCCTGCAGTACGCCACTGGATGTGGGCTGTATAGGCCTACGTGGAGTTTTGCCTTTCTATAATTCTGTCAGACTTTCTGTGGGCATCATTTATCAAGATATTCCTAGATTTAGTAATCACATTTCTAGCTGATGCGAGTCTGATATAGCCTATACAAGTTGTCATGATCTTATCAGTTCCAGAGAGTTGGATGGGACATTGTGTAGTCAGTTTGCCATTTCACCTATATTTATTATTGATGGTGCCATAGCGACGGTCGCTATGGTAACAATTGTGGTGTACCTCTGGGTGCTGGGTGTGGGGCTAGCCATGAGTGGTGCCTAGAAATGTATCCCGGTAGGTATATTGCGTGTGTTTTCTCCTCAAGATTAGACCACAAATATCAGAATGGTTAAAGTTAAAGAAAAAAACTATTTTGGGGCACCTTTTCACTAATTTTCAAGATATTTGTTGATCCAATCGGCTCAGTGAATGATTTTCAGTTTTGTTGCAAGGTAAAAGGCACCAAATTACAACTGTCCTGACTATCCATGCATGCTAACAGCCAAAAATTATAGAAAATGTGGATTTTATGGTCGGAAGGAAATTTATCTATTAATTTTTTCAATCTATTCAGAGACTGGAAAAGACTTGAAATGATTCAAAATTATAGGACCACACTGTACAAAGATAAAAACAAAGAGTACTCCTAGCATTTATGTTGAACATTTTCTTGTAATTCCTATGGATATAATTTTTTGAGGAAAACTGCTATTCCAGGCATATTTTAATGATTTTTACTATCTGCAACTTGCAAAATATTCGAAGATAAAAAAGCGGTAGTTTCACATTTTCAGGGATGCCTATGAGATGAGGGATCCTGCAACTCGGGGATTGGCCTCAAGTCCTGTTAATTTGCGACCATCGAGCGCCTTGAGATTCTTAATCTCATACGGCTTATCAAGATTGGCCCTCTGGCGTACAATTATGTCTGCATATAGACGATGGCGACGATTTTCACATTCATACTGAATCCGCTCCTACGGAATCCTAGCCAGGAGCCCCGGTCATACTAATCTTGGGTCAAGACGTAGCTAGCACTCTTCAACTTCGTTGCAATAAACCAAATAGTTGTGCCTTCTCGCTATATATCAGTGGTAAATGGCAATAGCTACGTCTTGGAGAACTGTTCAATTGTACGTCATTGTCGGTACAATCTAAGAAGCCAATCACACAACGTTTCAAGTAGTGTTTATTCATTAGCCGACTTCGTAGTAGACTGTGGGTTTGCTAATTCGGCTTCTACGAAGAACCTTATTAGACGAACATACTAAAGTTCCATATTTCTCTTCCAACCCCAATTTGTTGTATATCTGGAATTGTGAAAATAAGAATTGAAGATGGGAAACGGAAACATTGATTTCTGTCCGAGAAGTCCTACGCAATTTATAATGCATTTTGATTATCTTATTCAGCAAGAATAGGCAACATGAATAATAACGTGTAGGAAATAGGCCTAGCGTGAGTTTGAGAGAAACGGTCGAGAATGCGAAGTTTCCCAAGCTGTTTAATGTTGCAGCGAAATTTCTCAGCCGAGTGGGAATGGTAAGAGAAATCCTTTTCGCCGCTGATTACTAATGAACACGGTTTCGTTGTTGAATATTTTTTGGAGCAAAGAAGGCCTAAAGAGAATGCTAATTTCGATAACTTCCTTAGCCCTTTCTAACGTTAGGCCTACGGTCCCAGGTTGCATGGCATTGGCGATGAGACTAGTCGGTAGGGGGGTTCTTATGCATGATCGATGCTCGTCATCAGCCTAATGCAATGCATTAGACACCTGCTCAAGAAAGTCTACAAGACAGTCCGTGGCGAAAAACATATCTAGTACGCTACCTGTTCACGGGCCATTAGATGTATGAGAGAAGCGCAACATGAGTCCAGTAAGTCTTGAACAGACTACGGTCACACTGGAACAACAACGATAACTATAAATGGAGTGATCATGCACCCTATAGCGATTAAAAGCCCACGATAACGGCGGCGCGGGCGACCGGGAGATGTTTAAAGGCCCTGGAGTGCACCGTAAAAATCATACGATAGTCAATAATTTATTGTCCTAGTTATCGGATAGTTTCTGCTCACAGTTCGGATCGCGTTCATCGTTATCGTTCACGGTAACCGGGTCTATGGGGTTTGTGTGTGTGCGATAATTTTATTGTTATTGTTATCGTTACAGGGTGACCGCGTTCTTTTCGATCAAATATATGTGCTATATATAGGGAGATAGGACAATGTATATAATATGAGACTTTGCTCCTTATTAAGAGCAGGTTCGGTAGGTGCTTAATATAAGGACGTGTAATGCATTGTATATATCGGTATGCTGTGATTGTTTGACCACTAGCAACACCCACGTTTATATTTTTTCCTTACAAAGTCTTTCTTTTTAAATTCATACATCATGAAATCGTTCTGTTAGTATCTATTTTACTAATGCAATGTTAAGGACAAAACTTTCAGTAAGAAACTCTACGGAAAAGGCTCCTTTATGGTACTGACAGTGCCAATAATGGATAATGCCCACGTAGACAAAAGATTCAGTGCCCTATCGCCACCTCCAACACATGAAAACTCACCAGGGGACTGTTCGAAAACCACAATAGGACTGGACCTGGTCTTAGTCCATGACTCTTGCGAGCCGCAAACAGATTAGCCTCGCGAATGAGGCCTCCATAGCGTCCACCTTAGAATTCAAGAACTCGGCAAGAACAATATATACCAATATATATTGCATAATTTCTGCGATATTTTTGAAGTTCGTTGGATTTCGACGCCCGAAACTCGGTGGAGTGGTTGTATCTATAGTCCCGATGAATTTTACAGTAGGGGACGAGGGCACCGAAGGTCATTTAATGTTTTAATCCGCATTCCCTAGTCCAGGTGCATAATTATACATATTTTAAAGTTGGGTGAATCCTCATGA
>JAODTK010000155.1:0-15402 GCA_026419785.1 Sclerodactyla briareus | reverse complement strand
TCTGGGGCAAATTTTAATCGAAAAAGCTGAAAGTCTGCAAAAAATTAACGCATTATTTTCACTTTGCTTTTTCCTCTCCCCAGATTTTCCACGACTTTTTCATCTCATGAAAATTCGGCAGGTGGGGGCGTCTTCCCCCAAGGCTCCTGAAATTATTCGAGTGACCAAAATGAGGCGAAGCTACAATCGCATAATTTAGCCTACAACGGCCTGGAAAAAACGACATTGCGCGCAAAACACAATAACAATATGCACTTTTTGGCTATTCGTTGTAAATATAAAATTCGAGAATTTGGCATGAAACATGGTAATCCTTCGAATCCCGCCTGGAATTAGTGGACTTAAGACACTTTCCAACTCGATTTTTTGTTTTGGTTAGACAAATGGATCAGTTTAGAGTGATACAAAAATCGAGCATGTGCCTATTATTTTTTATACTGTCCCGGAAAAGTGGGGGGGGGGCCAAACGTATGAAATCCCCCATCCCCCCCACTTTTGAAAGTGGGGACTGTCCCCCCCCCCGTCCCCCATGTTGACGCCCATGCTACAAATCTGCCGCCGGGAAATTTTTCTTTCATCATCAGAGAGAGGTTTTGTTTTCGCCTCACAACATTGAAAGCGCGTTGCCGCTCCAACGTGGGGGAAAATCACCACAAGTCGTCGCAATCAATTATAGCCTATACAAATCGCCCTCGGTCCGTAACTAATAGTTTGCCGTGCCTAGATACGCCGGTAGCGTTGAGGAGCTAAGAAACCCAACTACAACCCTCCGCATCGTGGTTGCTTCTTCTCTGTGGTCAGATGGGCTTGGTGTTTAACCGAACAACTCAACGGCTCAGGCCGGCCAAACAAAAAACAAAACCCTCTCGAGATTCTTATAGGCGCACCCGGCGCGCCGCCGGTTGCGCCTTCCCCCCCCCCCCCCCCACCCGATCCTCGCCTAATCACTCGTTGGAAAAAGATCAGTTATTCATTTGTAAATGATTAGACCTAGAAAAGGACGGCATGAGAAAATGATGGTAACCTAGGGAACCTCCTTCTATTAGAGGATCTAATTTGACATGGCGTTTCAACTGGATGGTGTATGTCCATTGCATGTAGTGCATGATGAGCCTCTGCCTATGAAGACCGGCGAACTACGAAGAATTGGTAAGTCGAATTAGGTATTGTTCGATCTGTTTCTTATATGTCCCACAGCAGGTCACGTGTCCTTCCATGACGTCGCCAACTCAGAAAAATGCATTTCCTGGTCGAAGCCCTACTGAAAGTGTCGTTCGAAACGCAATTTTTGTATGGGTGGGGTGGAGGTGTTTTCTTCAGCTTTCAGATAAAAGCCCTTGCTAATCAACCAATAAAGAAAATACAAAAAACTCCCGTGCTCGCGCGCGAGGTATTTTGCCCTTCATTAGTGTCCCTTATATAACACCTGGATACGATTGTACACATATTCAATGTAGGTGTATTTCTTTTTGGTGTACTTAATATTTCCGCATGGGAAAGTAGTTTCCTTCTCCTCCCGTATTTTCATTGAGCCCCTTAGTGGAGCTATATCATAGGCATACACGATGTCAGTCGGTATTTCGTATTATTTATCACGTGATTCGCGTCTTTTATGTATCGAATTTCAAGATCTGGAGCAACATAGAGTGATTTTTCGCGAGCCTCGTGTGCAAGACTGTTTCTTTTCTAACTTTGTCCTGCTGCGTGAAATGTGCCGCTCATTACCTAGACATGAGACGTTGTGACGTATTTTTTTTCGGTTTTTTTCCGTCCGGCAAAGTGACGTTCTTCTTTTCTCTTTGTCTTGTCACTCTGCGTAGCTGCCGTCAAAACAAAAGAGCCGATTCCCGACGAGCAATGGTGTCACCTGTGTAAAATGGTTCATTGGCGATTTCTTAGGTTCAAGTATTACAATTAACACATCTCTAATGCTTCGGTGGCAGTGGCCGATTTCCGCTCGTCTTGGAAATGCGGTGTGAGATTGCTCTTATAACCGAAAAACAGACCGCTGAGACCAGGGTTTTGGCTTCTTCAATTCAGTGTCCACTTCTGTGGGTATGCGGGCAATCCCAAGATTGTACGACACAGGAATTTTGAAGGCGCTTCGCGCGTATGACGTGTTTCTGTGTTCAGTGTAGCATAAGGCCTCTCATCATCCAAAGTATAACAGAGACCTCTTTGAAATGTTCTCTCGTGGGTGGGATCCCGGCTCAATGTAGTCAATATGCTATCACACATACTGTTTCACTGTTTTTTTATTATTTTTATTATCCCTAACTATAATATCGGAAAACATTCATTCGGCCGTTAGTTGTTCTTTCCTTTGTCTCGCATGGCGGTGAGGGGACAATATACCCCGTGACAAATTTTTCGCGCTGCGCAATAAAATAATTGGTTCGACCTGATAGTAAATGAACAGAACGCAACATGCGTATGATCCTCGCCAATAACCCATCTCTGTAACAAGAGGAGCCTTTCAAGATCACATAAAATCTGAAAATTATTCTAAGCATGCAAGTAGCTGAATAATTAACTTAACACACACCTGAACACGTCCGGATTGTGCTTTCAAGCTGAGTTTCAGTAACACGTATCCCCATCCCCTCTGGTCATTCACACTACAATGGCAAATGATTCGCGTGCCTTATCCTACTTTCCCCGAAATGTAAGGGTTTCTTCCTGCTTTGCTGCTAATTACCTCACAATACCTGTTGGGTGGTACATGTATTGATCAAAAGCTTGGTTCACTCCAGGATCGAAAACGATATGACAAAGTTACTGGTTGTCATGTCTCAATACCAAGCATATTTATGGGTACATGAAAGTTGGAGGCCAGTGGTAGCCAAACGACGAGCAGACTTCCTTTCACGCTATCTCTGAGAGATCAGTGCAGAGAGTCAATATGTCGAACATTAATCAATCAGTGTTTTTAAATTCTGTTTCATCATCACCCTTTTTAAAGAGGCATAACTGGAGCGGTGATAATTTTTAGATTTTAGTATGTCGGTGTACTTGACTTATGTTAAGTTGCAATACGACGAGTCTGGTCGTTACGAAGGATTGCCCACCCAGAAGGTCATAAGGTCATTAGGGTCAATGAAGGTCAAAGGTCAAAGGAGTCTAAATTAGGTCCCCGATGTAGTTTGTAGACGAACAAAATTCTCCTTCAAGCAAATCCCCTAAATGTTTCGTTGCGAAACTATAAAATTTGAAATTTATCAGTGTATTGAGGCGGCTTACCCTCTTCACAGAATCGCTGGAAATAGCGTGTAATGCAGTGTTTTAGTAAGTCAGTGCAATGACTACTCATTGGTTCGTTGCAACAAGACGAGTCTGGTCGCACAAAGAACAAAAAATCCCTAAAGTCACAAGGTCATTAGGTCAAAGGGTCCAATGAGGTCCAAAGTAGGTCATCAAGTTTAGTTCATCGGACGAACAAGACTTCCCATTACAACAATGCGCTGAAATTCGTAAGCCAGATGTTAGGAGGACCTTCATCTGACACCAAAAACAATAGGGTCATTCTCACGCATAGTTGCAAACCTGTACCTAATATGACTTGATATACATGCCTCCATTGGATATCGTGCTGACGAGGTTTTTCTGAAAACTTTGCTCTCTTGTGACCTTGTGACCACATGATGACCTCGAAAACAGTCACTGAAAGCGCTAGGGTTCATCCTCTCCACATGGCACCCCCGTGTCTAATTTGAACTTGATACCTCTTTGCGTTCGTTGGACATTGTGCTGACAAGAGTGTCCCACACCCACACACACTACATACGACATACAACCCCGCACACACACATCACATATACGCACGCCATTACTGCTAGATCCTTTTGTGCCTTCAGCAAGCAATCAAAAACATCATTGAATTTGCCATAATGCTGAATTCAGGGGGTCCTTCATTCAACAAATGCTACGCCTAAACCAACGGTTCCGCTGCTGCATAGGTAGTACTTGTTGACACACAACGTAATGCCAGACACTAACCTTATCGCGGGAAAAGTATTTATAAACATGAAAAAAGGAGATTCGATAGCGAATAACAAAAAGTGAATGAAATATGGTATAGACGCGAATTGGAGTGGGCATGGTCCATATTTTTGGACTGCCAATCCCCCCCTCCCCCCCCTCTTTCCTCCCTGCCGGGGCCGCGGAATTGTTTTTCCTACACTCTTGGGATCTGATCTGGACTAATAATTATGCACCCTATTGAAACCCTCATCATGTTAAGTCATCACTCAACGGCCGTATTTGCTATCACGTTTAGGGGGAAAAACCCGCTACCGGGCGCCCTGGCACTAAACGCGGCTACGCCACTGTTTACTGCAGTCACTGACTGTAGGCCGTACATGTTATGTAATACTGTCCATTGATGTGCCTCACATAGTTATATTGGAGTCCAACATACAGAATTTGTGTTCAAGCAAGCATCAATACGTGCTGTTTTTTTTTTTTCTTAAATAAACTAGGCGCACAGGCGAGTTAACCGCCGACGTGTGTATCCCCGCAAATTGGGCCTTTGTGGACCTGTTTTGAAAGAAACCCAATACACTTGGTCGCATTTGCCCCCTGTGATTTGTCTGTGCCCCACCCTGTTGATCAGGACCAACTGTAGTCCACATCTCCAAGTCTCCGTTGAAAATACAACGAAGTTAGAAAAATCGACATCAGCGAAAAAACAAAAATTGAACTCTGGAGCCATGAAATCACCATCAATATTTTACCTCATCGTATTTTTCCCTATTCAGTAGTGCTCAAGTTCGAACTCGTTGGAATGTTCTGGTGCGGGGACATGTTTAACTAATTTAGAATCAATCGGATAAAGCATTTAAGAGTTATTGTGCTGACGCCCAAAGTTTCCAGTGGCGGCGAAGGCGGCGGCGGAGACGGCGGCTACACCCCCTAAACCATAATATCCAAGAACACTTGTGTGCGGGATATAATTACTCCACTAATTGTTTCGCGAGGTAACGCATTTCGATGGACAAATTCGGTAGTGGAAGAATCGTCGCACTCACTAGACTCAAAAGCTGAGTGGATGGATTCAAATGGAATAGGGCCACGTAACTTATCGTTCTCTAGTTTCCTCTATATTCCAATGTCAAATTTAATTTATCAAACCTCATTGACACTCATCTAGCATTATTATTTCCACCGAAAAAATCAAAATTTGATGGATGTTTTATCCGAGTTTAAAGGCCAAAAGCATAGGTCTCTCTCTGAAGTGAAAAAGAACTTCTATTGAAATGCCTGTTCAACCTCTAAGATGAAATTGGAAACATGACGCAAAAAACTCCCAGAGATCTCAATGGTTTCAGATCCCTGTACCACAAATTAACACTAGAATTGTCCACTTTATTCATTAATAATAATCGGTGGTTCGTGTCCAAGATCGATGTAAACACCGTACTGGAAATAAGAATATTTTTGTTTCTCTCAAGAGGAAAACGGAATTTTGAAAATCAACTCCCACTGTGCTTTATCTAAACTGAAGAGGGTCATCATTTCTCAAATACATTCGGGAGAGTAGTGGACCTTTTTTTGAGTCAATTGACTGTAAATAAACGTGATGAATAGGAAATACAATCGCTGACCTCTACCATTTCCCCTGTTGATGTCTCTCATGACCAAAGGACATTCTCCATTAGCGGGGATCGCCTCAATCAATCCTAATAAGAGTAAATGCACACCGTATATTAATATATTTTTTTCGTTAACTTTGGAAAGAGAGAAAACGATCCCCTTGACTAATTAAGTTTTCTCCAATGCAACCACACCTTATGAAACCATGATTTCTCGATATTGTCTTCTCATGTACCTTAATAAAATTATTATTCCACAGCACTTGGTCCTTACAGTTGACTTTGTACTCTGTAAATGTAAACTAGGACCATGCCCCAAGACTCTAAAATGAAGGAGTTGTCAATATCCCGTCCCTATATTATAATTGCAATTCAAAAGCCTCCATACTGTCTCCATACACTGCTCCATACTGTCTAGGTATTATTATATAATACTTTCCAAACACTGACTTTTTTCGATATAACGTCCTCACCCTAACACTTAAGCCCCTTATAATAAAGTTCTTAATATGAGTGGCATTCAGACCTCCGCTGAATTGGTTAACTAACGTGCTGCTCTTAATCCTATCAGAAGTTTCCAGACCACTAAGACTTGAACACACTCGATTCCATTGCTTTTAAAAAGTCAGGTGGGTCTTGAAGACTTGGAAAAGGTCACCAATTGGGACATACAAAAGACTTCATGAAAACAATCCTTCCAATGGGTGTTAAATCCCGCCCTGACAAAAGATTCACATCTCTTAATCCGGTAGAGCTTGGGACGAAATTTAATTTAAATATATCAATCGCGATCTTTACAAATTAAATATGCCAAGCTTAACCTGATTATTTGCCCACTCAAACGAGTAATTATCCAAAAAAAACTTTTTGGTTTACAGATTGAAAGAGAGAGGACCTCATGGATAATTTGGATTTATCGAAGTTGATCTTCAGCCCTGAGGCCAATTCACAATCCTTCAAGTCTTAATCATTCTTTTAATATGACTGATGTGAACTCTAAAAGAACACCGTGTCATCTGATACTGTAAGATTTTTAATTTCATCATCTAAAACTGAAATTCCTTTAATAGCTTTATTATCATAATCTTTCTGGCCATAGTTCACCAAAATGATAAAAATATAAGGACTTAAAAGGGCAGCCTTGTCTGACTTCCCCTAATTATATCGAAAGCGGACGTTTCAAAAAAACCATTTTACAAAACGCCAGAGACGAATTATAATAAGCTAGGACCCACGCCGAAAGCCGTTTCCGAAGCCAACAATGTAATTGTGGAAGATGAAATTCCAATTTAATCTATCAAACGCTTTTTTAAAATCTATGAAAACCACAAAAAAAAAAACCGGGAATAAACTCGGTTTACAAAAATCTATGGTTTCCAAAAAACAACGATATTCTGCCGATAAAGCGGGCCCTTTTATGTAGCCAGTTTGGCTAGGGCCCAATTATTTCATCAATAACTTTCTTTAATCTCGTTGCTAATGCTTTGGAACATATTTTTTAGTTTAATTTCAAAATAGATTGGCCGATCATTTTTAACTAATGTCGAATCATTCTCTGATTTCTGTATAAGAGAATTAGGCCGGAGTGGTCTCAGTAGACACGCCCCCCTTTCAAAACAAAAAATTAGGAGAGTTGGTCAATAAAGTACTTAGAGTTGGCCAAAAATGCCTATAGACTCTACCGCCGTTCCGTCCGTCCATGGACTTTTGCTATTGCCATGGACTTCAGAGCAACTACACTCATCTTTTGTGAGGGGGCCCTCACACAACGGCATCTTCCTCCCTTAGATGCCTCTCATTCTATGAAGTTTTGAAAGAAGGGTAAGTGCTCACATATATCCTCAGTCATATAATAAATCTCTTAAAATATAAACAGCTCGCGAGCATTAATGTAATTAATATCCGCCATTCCCCCTGTTTATTTCAATTAATTTACGAATAAATTATTAACTTATGATACGTATGACGTCCTTTCTAGATTCAAAATAACTGGTATTTTTCTCACCGTGTCCCACCCACTCTGCCTTGGAGCGTATGATTTGCCCTTTAACTATACATCATAGATTTGTTCCAATTTTGTCTTTCCATCGCAAGATTCTCAAAAGTTTGTATCGAAGGGTATCGTGATAATGCCTTTCACAAGACATTATATTGTTTTCCATACATCCCTTTCTCTCCTATCTATCCCTTTCTACTTCCTACGTTCTCTGGATTTATTTTTACCATAATCAAAGACCTGCTCTAATTTATACTTAACAATTCCCAAGTTACCTGAGGATTTTGATCATGACAGTCACCAAAGCTAGATCAATACCGTCAGCAATCGCATGTTCATCACACTTCGTCTGTAAGAAAGAACAATTCAATTTCCAAAAACCTGGGCAACTAGCTTCCTTATATAACATCGAATGTAATCACAATCGAATGGTTCAGACTGCAGACTAGGGGTAGATAACATGAGTTACTATGGCCCGGCAGGTTATCGCGTAAATGGAAAATCATCCAATCTGACAGCAAAGACCATTCGTAATATTTGATCTCCCTGATAAAGTTCTTGTTATGGGGGTTTCTATCTCTCCAAATATCTTCACTCATAGAGTGGTCGTCATTCTAAAACATTTTATGCCTAGAGCATTAAATGTGTTCGCAAATTGCCCCCCTTGTTTGTCTAAATGTAAATTAAAAACAGATTAAAATCGCCTTACCCATTATATTGCAATCCGTAGGTATAATTGCAAATTTCCTGTAATAAATCCTGGAAAAACAATGGATCACCACCTGTGAATTTGGACGCATAAATAGTCACAAATAGGAACTTTCTGTTATGGATTGAAACTCTGCTAATAATTCTGTCCTCCCTGAAGTGTGAAAATCGAACTATTTCTAACGTTAAATGCTGTTTAAAATTTAAGATGGCAAACGCCTCTGCTTTAGAAGGAGCCATTGACAATAATATTTGTCCCTTCCATCATGCCGCCAATGAGGCCCTCATTTCTCAAATGCAATGGGGCTCTTGTAGAACATTACTCCTTTTTCTTCCTTTTTCCACTTTTAGAACATCACCCACTTTTCGTCTTTTAAAATACCGTTATTTGGATACCTCGCACATTATATGTGCATCTTTTCAATTCGTCATCAGATGAAAAACTCATATGAAAAGACATTGCATATACAAAGCCACTGATTTGCATAATACTTGCTTCTACACATTGCAAAAAAGAATATATATTGGAATTGAATGGTGCAATGAAAAAAAAATTTTTCTTTTTTTGCAATTTGCAAGTTGCTTCTTGCGTGTGATTTCACCCACGCCCCATTAAGGTCCGCCAAAGAGGCATTGCTTATCCTGTGTACCTGGTGGGGGAGTCGCAGCTTGAGGCTGACGATAAGGTGCGGAATTCAGGTCGGCACCCTTGCTGGGTTCCTTGAATAGATCGATCTCTGTTCTGTCAAGTATATTCCATAAAAAAAGGCACGAATAGTTGTTTAAAACCCCTTCATATTGAGATAGGACAACATGATAGGGAGAACCCTGAACATTATGTTGACTGCCCCCGAATTAACTGACGCAATTACGAGAAACATGCCGCCCAATTTAACGCACATGACACCATCATTATCGACATGTTTCACTAACGCTGCGGGCAACTATTTCCCCGCCGCCGAGCAACTTTGGTCGTCGATGCGATAACTGTTAAAAAACCTTCTCAGACTGATCGAAACTTGGTACACTTGGTCGCCCGTGAAACATATTAACATATCGGATGGGTTTCGAAGGTTGGCATTACTGCATGTCCTCCTGCTCTCTATTTTTCCGGTTTTTACGAACTACCGCCGCCCCGCAACCCTCAGGCGTTATGCGCAATAACTCCAACGCTTTGTCCGATTGATATTTGAAACTTGCTACACATGTCGCGCCCCAGTAAAACCCAGATACGAGTTGTTCGAATTAGGCATTACTGACTGTACTGCTGTCTGCTGCCCTCTATTTGCAAGTTTCACCACTCGAGAATACAGCGTCACATTCCTATTCACACAAACTTGGTGGGTGGGAACAAAAGTTGGTGAAAAAACAAAACATCACTATGATTTCAAGGTCAAATTTGTGAGTTTTTTTGTTGTTGCGATTTTCCTATAACTTTGTCAGATGTGAACGGAATTTGGTGGACCTTTGTAGTTGTTCGTAGTTTGGTGTAACTTTTGAAGTCCTAAACAACATCTTCATTTCAAGGTCTATTATGGTCAATGTGTTGGTTTATTAATTTGTCGTATTAAACTCAAACTTTGAGATTGATCCTGAACATCAGGTAGGTCATTTCAGAGTCATCGGAAGTGCTTTCCCTACAGGACTCCACTAGGTGATACTTGCTGGGATCTACACGTTGGCGGTTCACTAATTGCACGCTTGTGCAGGTCAGTTGTCCTGCAGTTAGTTGGTGGATTGGATGGCAATATTTCATTCACCCAGCATTTTTATTCGTGTGAAGTCTTAGTACATTACACGCAGCAACACACGCACACCTTCCCGCGACGCGTTGTTTTGGTGAGCACTGAAGCCCTGGTAGGAAGCGACGGCGGTCATTCACATGTCATCACGACGATATAATCTAACGCGGCTTGAATCTATATTGATTGAGGTACCACCTCGTCAATCTCTATATCAGTACATAATAATCCTCGATATGCCTGTGCGGTTTTCCCTTCGTGCGTCACACGTCGCCCATTTCCACCAGTGCTACGAGACGATATCGCTTGTAGGTCATCGTATCCAATTCTCGCACAGAGGTAGTTTCAAATGTTCCGGGATTTTCGAATAAAAAACCACCAATATGAATGTTTTCAATCGTGCATCGACATTCCCATGACCTTTTTTATCATCTGCCTGGTTACACGCCATACTCCCTCTTCTCCTGTGGACGCCATAATTACACCAAGCCCAGTCGTTTTCACATCGGATCGTTGAAACCATGGATCTAGTCAATCGTGAGCCCACTAATTCTTGCCAAGTCCGTAACCTGAGGCTCTATCTCATCACGGCTTCTGATCTCATGAGGGCTAAGACTTGACTAAAATCTATCCCTGTCTGACACCAGTGTAGGCATTGAAAATGATTTGCCCAACACCAACACTATCAAAGAATCGGTGTTCTCGTCCTGCTACTCCACAGAGTTACCTGGCTGACTGTCACTGACCAACTTTAGCGATGTCAATACGATTAAAAAATGGCTTTTTTCGCTTCTCAATATAAATCACAATATCAAGACTGTCAAAGTTGTTATGTGGGAACCTTAGTTCAATAGTTATATATCAGACAGAAAGAAGTTTATTTACTCCGAACAATTAGTTACGCATGGGAGTGACAGTACGGTGTTCTTAAGGCTCTATACTTGGACACTCTTATTCATATAAATGTTAATAACACCACCACAACACACGAACACTATAGAAAAAATATTCACTATGCCTCTTCTTTGATTCGGGTGAAACAGTTATGGACTTGCGTTCAGGCTAGAAAGATGCTCGATTCCTAAATCGGTGAGGAAAACCTGTTCATATCGTTAGCTGACTCGCTGGAATAAACTGGTAGATGTTTCATTACAATGAATGACGAATCCACTAACCCACCCGGATGCATGGAGGTCCGTGCGAGTCTGATTTTTTACATCTTATCGAATTTATTATGGGGGATATTCTTTTAGTTTCCATAATCATAATTGTAGGATGCGAGTTCTGATATATTCTGATCTGATCGATATGAGTTTCTATCTTGTGTTCTTCATGTAACGCAGTATATCTACTAGGGTGCGGAGAGTTGTTTTATCTCTCTTTTCAATAACTCGCATTTCATTCAAGCGAAATCACATCGTATGATACTATGCAAAACTACATCGCCTAGTTCATATATTCTATTGAAATGGCCACATATATCTAAATCTCAGTCCTGGCATTATGCCATTGCTCTCCTTTCATTTTTTTAATTTAAAACTTCAAGGGTAAACTCAGATAGCTAGAAACTATCTTCCGGAGCCTTGACGAATAATTACAATAAAACAGATAACATATAACAATAAGACGTATACAGAAACTTCATAAAAGTTCAGCAAACCCTGGAGTCATAAATGCTGCACACTGAAAAACTTCAAATATATATCTGAATAAAAAAACCCTAAAATTCATTGAAATACAAGGACAAATTCAGACATAAACATATTACCCCAATAACCTTTTAGTAAAATTGCTCGATAAGACGTTTGAAAGATTTACGGAATGGCAGTTCTATATTCAATGGGCAGTTCGTTTCAATTTTTGGCTGCTACATAAGAACAGTTATGCATATGGTATTGAGTGCTTTTCCACCTTCAGAAATAATCATTACTTGCTGGTGGACCTGAGGGAACGGTGATTCACATCCTTGGTGAACGGACTATCGGCATATAATGAGGCGCAAGATCTGAAGAGCCTTAGTATACCATAGTATTTCTCGTACTATGTACTTACACTGTATACGGCTTCTCAGTGAGACCAACTTAAAGCATCGAACAAATCTCCAGATCTGTCCCCTCGAAATTTCATTCGTTATGATTCTGGCCGCAGATTCTTGAAGGCGACCTATTCTTGACATATTCTATCACTACTTTGGCCTCCAATACTAAGGTACCTTGCTATCGATTAAACGTTGTTATGCGCCTTACCAGAGTCAGTCTGCTGGATAACATTCTTACAGACTGAGTCAACCTGATTGTTCACGACAGACAATTGTCAATATTAACACCCAGTATCTTTTCACTTTGTACGTTTTCAATATCTAAAATTTGGCGGTTATATTTGGACTGCTGTTTGGCATGGAACCTAGTCTCTGTCTTGAACCAACCAGCACGCACTTCGTTTTCTTATCTTTTCTTGCTATTTTACACCATGTTAGAATTATGTTTACGCCATTTACCTGACATGAGGCCATGGTCTTCATTTATTTTCCTATCCAGATCAGCTATCGATTTGCCTTTCACATATAGAGTCGTATCGTCCGCGTACTTATCAGCTGAACAGTGATTGATAACTTGATCCGTCATTCAAATATAATACTAATAGTAGTGGACCGAGGATTGCCCTGTGGGACCCCACAAGTCACTGATATAGGGGGCGATATTACTCCATCAACACAGGTGACCTGTCGATTCGATAAATACGACCTGAACCACGCAACGGATTGATCTGACAGATCGTACACTGACAGCTTATCATGTAATATGAAATGATTCACTAAATCGACAGCTTTTCTTAAGTCTAAAAATTACAGAACCAACTAAGTACCCATTATCAATAGCTTATTCAGTCACAATAATCTTCATATGGGGTTTGTTTTCGCATGAATGACCCTCACTGAAACCTGATTATGACTCACGTATCAGTACATATGCCTTTAGGACCTTCGTTAAAGAGTTGAGCACGGGTAATATTGAAGAGGGGGCGGTAGTTGGGAACTTCAAGAGAGAATCAATCTTAAAATGGTAATCTTTCGCTTTCTTCTTTCTCCTCTTCTCCCCACTAAGTGGGGAAGTTAACCTTTTTATACTAATACTAACTAGACGATTGAGTATTTGCGTTATTGCATTTGCTCTTCGCTGACTCTGCATGTTAGTGTCCCGTTTTGAACTGAAACTTTCTTAGAAGCTGCCACACTGCTTTCGAATCACCTTTGCTGTGCTAACCAATAGCATCGTTAAAGTACCCCCCGCTTGCCACTCAAGCTAACAGCTTTATTCCTCCAATCTCGTGATAATCTCTCGTGTAACATGATTAATTGTTTATTTATTCAACGAATATTGTTTGGATATTTGTACCAAATGGCGGGCCTACACATCCTTGTAGTTCTGAACGCGTTACATAACTTGTTGTTTGGAAGGTTGGTATGCTTTCTCTAATGTCGATATTCAATGAAAGTTAGAATTGTCACATTCCAAACTTCATAGTAACCACTACCACTACAACTTTTCATTCTTGCCGATTTTTCTGCTCCGAATCTACCAAAGACAAAAACTAATATGGGATGGCTTTCGGTAGTGTGTTCTTGTGCTTTTGATGTCTTCCTTCACATCCAGTATCACTTGAAAGGATCTCAGCTGTTACGTATTTTTTTTTTAATCCGGCAATTTTCTGCCGGCAATTTTCTTCGGTAATTTATGTGTGAACGAAGACGAGTGAGTAGGCGAACTTACAATGTGTACGGATGCAGCTATGATGCCGCCGATCACGGCAAATTGATTCTTTGGAATATCTTTCTAATAAAACTTTCAACGCTTTATATTCTGGGATTGCTAGATGTTCATGACCCTCTCACATTATTAAACAGTTTCAAGTTTCCTCCGAAATACCAACCTCTTCCGCAAATTATGTTTTTTTTAACATTCATACCGTCAACCTTTCTCATGGTCAGTTCAGTGCGTACCCCACGAGAACCCCCAGACCCAAGTGATAATAATTTTTTCGGAACCAAGACTACTTTTGCAGTTTCCGTTGCGGTTTTGTCAGCTGTTTATTTAGTAAATATTGCAGCGCATGTGCGGGGCTCTAAGTGGTACTTAATTTGCCAATAGGGAGGGTGAGGCAATTTATAGGGCGCACACTTTCCTTGGGTTCCGACCTCACCCTCCTTCCCCCCCCCCCCCAAGACAAACTCTCAGTACGCGCTGTGCGTCAGTTACTGTTAGGTTATGCACGACCGGAGACGAACCCGAACTGAAAGGCGTTCCCAAACGAGGGGCGCCCTAGTAGTCCCCGTGGACTGGCCTCGCATAGACATTTCTTACCATTGTCAAGCTCGTTCGTTGTCTGTTCTTATATTTCATAGATGATCACGGGTTCAGAAAGCCAAATTAAGGCTCATCTAGGAACTCAGGCCGTATTGATCGTGGATGAGACACCCTGGCGATAACTTCTCTTCTTGCTAGTCTAGTGCTCAAATGATATCGAGGGGGGCGTAACCAATCCCAACCATCTCTCGGGACCGCCATTCACGTCCCATCGAAAGGACGATCGTGAACTCCAGGACCCAAACCCACTTTCTTGGAACTTGGAGAAGCGGAAGATTCAAAGTTCAAAGTGCCTGATCACAGCCGACAGACGATACTTATTGCAAATATCCCGTGACGAACCCCAGTTAACCCCCGCAATTCCACTGCATTACAGCGGAAAATGAAGTAAAAACCAACACCTTGCCCATTGCAACTGCGATACAGGCCACCCAGAAAACAGTCCGGTGAAATGCTGGATTCGGAACCCGGAATAGTTGCTTGTAAGTATCACTGGAACCACTCGTCCTTCTACGATCTTTACAACAGATGACACGCACACTTTCCAAGAGTCACGTTGGAGGGACACACGTATGGTTCACATTACAACGATTGGAGGAGGAACATGAGTCGTCATGGACCCAAGGCAGCCCGTTGTTATGAAGTGCCTGCGGACAAGCGGCCGAGACCTACGTAAGTTTAATCCAATGTAATGTTTTTTTTTAGGGCCCCGACAAGCCCACCACCCCATCTCCCCTCACGCCAATACGTTAACGGATGAAGCTTACCGAACTGGTGTAGTGCCTGTTCATATATTACGGCATTTGTTAAAACCAGGCCTATCGAACATGACCTGATTCAAGAAGTAACGCCTAAATCGAAGGAAGATTTGGACGAAATATGAAGAGATAGAGAGGAGGCCTTCCCCTGGAGTAAGAGTGAATCATTGTGTGAGTAAGTAACCACGAGTCAAGAGCATTCAAAACATCATGAGGGTCCACCCTATTTTTGGGAACGTTCGC
>JAODTK010000154.1:0-21546 GCA_026419785.1 Sclerodactyla briareus | reverse complement strand
CGAGAAAGTACCAAAACTGTATTCGCACAATCGAAAAAATAAACCCAAAAGGTCAGTGTTATATTAAAAGTTCGTCCATAACATGGGACACGAACCCAGAACGTCGCCCTTAAGCAAGTGTCTCAGCCGATGAGCAATCGATCGGGCGGACGATAAAACCGCAGTGTAGTAGTCACAACTGTATTCGACACAACTCGAAATAAGACACAAGACGGTTAGCTATTATTAAAAACGCTTCGTCAAACGTGGTGAGGAACCCATGACCGGTTCTCAATAGCGCGGTGGCTCTGCCGCTAAGCAAGCGGACCTGTCACGTTACAACCCACAGAGTAGTACTAGACTATATTGCACACGAAATAAACCAAGGACGGTTAGAATATGATTATTGAAAAGGGTCGTCAAACGTGGGGCTGGATGGAAACACATGGACGTACCTAAATAGCGCCGTGCTCTGCCGACTAAGATAACCGTTCTGTGACGTTACCAACCCACAGGTAGTACCTGCTGTATTTGTTTTTTAGCCACATTCGAATAAACAAAGACGGTTAGCTATTATAAATACGGGTTTCGTCCAAACGTGGGGCTCGAAACCCTGACCGTCGCGCTTAGATAGGGCGGTGCGCTGACGACTAAGCGAACCGTCTGTTGACGTTACAACCCAAAGGTAGTACCTAGACTGTATTCGCACAATCGAAAATAAGCGAAGAGGTAGCGATTATTAAAAAGGTTTGTCAAACGGTGGGGAGTCGACCCCATGAACGTAGCCTTAATTGAAAGTTGCTCTGCCGACTGGAGCCAACCGACGGTGGACGTGTAACCCCAGAGAACCCATGACCGTCGTCTTTCCATTGAAAGTTCTCTCCGACGAGCTATACCGACCAGTCACTTTCAACCGCAGGATAGTACTAAAACTGTATTCGCACAATAGCAAAGTTATTACCAAGACGGTTAATCTTATTATTATTGAAAACGTTTGGTCAACGTGGGGTTCGAACCCAGGACCGTCGCCTTGCTAGCAAGGATCGGCCGACTGCGCTTACCGAAGTGACGTTATAACCACAGATAGTAGCTAAAATGTATTCGCACAATCGAATATACGAAGACGGTCCAGCTATTATGAAAAAGGTCGCGTCAAAAACGTGGGACACGAACCCATGAACGTCGCTTGATAGCACAGTTGATCTACCGACTGCAGCTTACCCGACCGGTGACGAGATAACCGCGATAGTGACCAAAAACTGTATTCGCCAATCGAAATAAACCAAGACGGTCAGCTGCTATTATTAAAAAGGTGGTCTTCAAGTGGGACAAGAAACCCATGACCGTCGCCTTAATCGCAAGTTTCTCTGCCGAATGAAGCTAATCGACTAGTGACGTTATAACCCGCATGTAGTATCAAAACTGTATTCGCACAATCGAAATAAACCAAGTCGGTTAGCTATTATAAAAAGGTTCCCTCAATCGTGGTGCTGGAACCAATGACCGTCTCCCAATAGCGCGGCTTGCGCTAAGGCAAACCGACTGTATGTTGACACGTTACAACACCCACAGAGATAGTACCTAGAATTTATTATCACAAAGGAAATAAACCAAGACGGTTAGATATTATTCTGAAAAGGTTCCCTCAATCGTGGTGCTGGAACCCATGACCGTCTCCTCAATAGGGCGGTGCTCTGCCGACTAAGCAAACCGGACCTGTGACGTTACACCCCACAGATAGTACCTAGAATTTATTATCACAAAGGAAATAAACCAAGCCGGTGCTATATTATGAAAAAGGTTTCGTCAAACGTCGGTGCTGGAAAAAAGACCGTTTTTTTTTTCGCCTCAATAGCGCGGTGCTCTGCGACTAAGTAACCGTTTCTGTCACGTCACAAACCCACAGGTAGTACTAGACTGTATTGCACAATCGAAATAACCAAGACGGTTAGCTATTATAAAAAGGTTTCGTCAAACGTGGTGCTGGAACCCATGACCGTCGCCTCAATAGCGCGGTGCTCTGACGGACTAAGTAACCGTCTGTGACGTTCACACAACCCCAGGTAGTACTAGACTGTATTAGCACAATCGAAATAAACCAAGACGGTTAGTATTTTAAAAAGGTTCGTCACACGTGGGGCTGGAACCCACGACCGTCGCCTAAATAGCGCAGTGCTCTGCAGACTAAGGCTGAACCGTCCTGAGACGTTACAACCACAGGTAGTACAATAGACGAATTCGCACAATCGAAATAAGGCGAAGACGGTGAGATAATTTTTTTTTTTTTTCGGGGCTCTCTCTCATTTATTGCTCTCAATAACTCATATACAGATATAAGACATACAGAGCAATAATTATTAATATTTACACAATATAAAAGGCAAAGTTGGCTAAAAGTATAAGTATTAAAGTATGAAACTACAACACTCCACATGTGATACATTACAGCTTTAAACATGGCCGTCGAGTTACTAATTGCTACATACGAAGAGTCAATCCGCCAACCCCCCCAAAAAAAAGTCTATCAAACTGGTACTTTTTGCGAAAGGCGATTAATGATCGGCAAAAAACGAAGTCGAATCCTTAACTATCATGGACATATATTGCTACTCAGAGTGGAACTGTCCTTCCAAAAAGATGAACACCCACTGGATTTCCAAATGAAATTTGGAAAACAGAAAAGATACCAAATTCTGTCGAAAACAGTATGCGAAAAGTGCTTTTGGTGTTAGTTGGGAAAGCCATATAAAAACATATTCAAATCAAGCACAATATTAGAACCCGTCAGCATATTGAAAAACTCTCTAATCCAACATAACAGGCGTATATTAGGACAATCCCATAAAAGTGCTTAATCGTTTCAACGTCCTTACACTTTGAAAAACGACAGATTACCATCCCCCCATATTCCACTTAGCAATTCTAAAGACAGTGTATATATTTCTGATGGGTGAGGACGCCACTGAAAATCAAAAAGTTTGTTGTCTAAAATACTATTGAAGACTGCCCTCCACAAGTCAACCACGGAAAGGAAGGGTTCCTCTCAGCCACCGTAATAAGAGTGCATTGGACGTAGATATTAACGATGACTTCTTAGTTGACTTACAAGGATCAATAAATTAAGAACAATTCTGAATAAAGCTTTCTAATAATAATCACGCATGAAGTAAAGACAGGAGACAGTCTTGTAGCATTCGGTCGCGAATTAGAACAAATATGGGGAACTAAACCACGAAGCTGGGAAGCAATAAAATACCTCGTAGGGAGTAACAGGTAAAGACCCAGGAGAGCGGGTTTCTCACTTAAACCGGCAACAAAGACTTAAGTAAAAAAGCATCCATCTTAGTCCGGAACCGAGTTAGGCTATTATTAAAAAGGTTTCGTCACACGTGTGGGCTCGCACCCATGAACGTCGCCTAATTGCAAGTTGCTCTGCCGACTTAGCCAAGCAACGGAGACGTTGTAACCCACAGAGAAACCATGACCGTCGTCGTCATGGCAAGTTTCTCTGCCGATGCGCTACCGACAGTCACTTAGAACCCGGCAGATGTAGCTAGCGGTATTCGCACAATCAGAAATAAAACCAAGACGCGGTCAGCTATTAATATTAAAAAGGTGTAGTCAAAGTGGGGGACCCGAACCCATGAACGTCGCTGATAGCCGGGCTCTGCGACTGGGCTAATCGACTTGACGTCTAACCCTGGGCAGATAGTACCTAAACTCGTTCGCACAATCGAAATTAACCAACGACGGTCTAGCTAGTATAAAAAAAAAAAAAAGGTTAGTCAACGTGGGGCTGGAACCCACGACCGCCGCCCCAATAGCACGGTGCCCTGCCGACTAGCAACCGAAAGATATAGCTATAATCGCACAATCGGAATAATCCAGGACCCATGACAGTCGCCTCAATAGCACGGTGCTCTGCACGACTAAGGCATACACCGAACCCCGTTGGAAGTTGTAACCAACAGATAGGAGTCTGGAACGGTATTCGACAATCTAAATAAACAAAGACGGTTTGCTATTATTATTAAAAAGGTTCCGTTCAAACGTGGGACAGGAACCATGAACGTCGCCTTGATAGCAGGCTCTGCGACTAAGCTAACCGCCCGGTGACGTGCAACCCACAGGTAGTAGCTAAACTGATCGCACAATAGGAAAATAATCCCAGGACGGTTAGCTATTATTATTAAAAAGGTTTCTTCAAACGTTGGTGCACCGAAAAATCAGGACCGCCGCCATAATAGCCCGGTGCTCTGCCGACTGAGCCCACCGACCGGTGACGTTGTAAACCACAGATAGTAGCTAAGCGGTATTCGCACAATCGAAATAAACCAAGACGGTCAGCTATAGTAAAATGGTGTAGTTCAAAACGTGGACAACTGAAACCCATGGACGTCCCTTGATAGCACAGTGATCTACCGACTGCGCTTACGACGTGACGATATAACCGCAGATAGTACAAAACTGTTTAGCACATCGGAATAAACCAAGACGTTAGGTAATATTAAAAAGGTTCCCTCAAACGTGGTGCTGGAGGAAACCACGACCGCCGCTCAATAAGCGCGGTGCTTGCGACTAAGCAAACGACCCCTGTGACGCTATAACCGCAGATCGTACCTAAACTGTATTCGCACTATCGAAACTAAACCAAGACAGTTAGGTAATATTAAAAGGTTTCCCTTCAAAACGTGGTGCTCGAACCCATGACCGTCGATCAATAGCGCGGCATGCTCTGCGACTAAGCAAAACCACCTGTGACGTACAACCCACAGATAGACCTAGACAATTTTCGCACAATCGAAATAACCAAGACGTAGCTTTATTTTTTTTTTCCTTATTTAGGCTCTCTCTCTCTCACTCTTATCTGTCACAAAAGCAGACATTACAAACAGATTGGATTTTAAATTATGGTTATACAAGGTAAAAACAGATATGAACTTTCAATATACGGTATGCGGAGGTAAAGATACTTGATATATAATATATACATGGAATAGTGAGGATCTGAAGTCTACAGAGTCGAATTGCCTCCCCGAGGTGAATTTCACAAAAGAATTTCCTGTCAATCAAAACTTTACCAATTCACTCGATGAAAAAAACGCTCGAAGTCAGCGTTAACACGAAGCCTAATATCCTAAACAATTAGCCGTCATAATATTATGCCATGTTGAACTTGCCACTCAAAAATGTGCAAGCATCTTGATTTCCAAATTATGAATTTACAAATGCAGAAGAAATACCAAAGCATGTTGAAGGGACATTATTACGAGCGAGTTCACAGGACACGCCGAAGAAGTACAAATTAAGTCAAACACAGTGGTATATCAGTCAAGCTTAGTGAAAACCTTCTTGATCCAACAACTAACAGGAAAATTCTTAGGACAGTCCCAAAAAAGATGACTTTCCGTCTAGAAGGCAGTGTACATTCTCACAAAGGACACACCCCATCCCGACATTTTTCCCATTGGCAATCCTAACCCAGGTAAAGAATTCGGTGAAGTTTTAGCCGCCATGGAAATCAATAACTTGTTATCTAATTCACGTTACATACTGCCTCCAATTTCATTCCAAGAAGAAGAATGGATTTTTACGCACCACCGAACAGAATACCATCCGGTTGGAGAGTTTGGCCGATCTCGTCAGGAGACTTACACACGAAATGAACAAAAATCAGAATCAATAGAAAAACCGTTTAAGGATAAAAATATTGCAAGCTGCCGATAAGGAAATAGAACAAGCTTGTAGCGTTCGGTCGACGAAGTTGGACCAATTAGCGGGGAGGGGAAACCCTGCGAGTGGGAAGCAATGAAAATACTAGCAGGAACCACAAATAACAAGGGAGGTTTCAGACAAAGGAACTTAATTCAAGGGCTTGGCCAGTATAGAATCTAATTTGTTACGAAAGAAGTGATCGAGTCCAAGCCCACCCTCGGACCTTAAAAGGTGATGAACTCCCGAGAAACAAGGTCAGCTTTGTCATCTCCCCAAATAAAGAGAAGACAACCATATCTAAATCCTTAAGTGCCCCTCGGGGAAACGGAAAAAAAAAAAATAGGAGCAAGTAAGTAAAACAACAAAAAAAGGATAAAATAAAGGTATTGATCACAGTGACCTTTCCAAGGAGCGTGGAGGTGTCCGTTCTTCCAAGACTTAATGGACTTAGAGGCTTTAGAAATTTTTTCCCAGTTAGAATTACCAGCATCACTCTACCAAAAACTACGCCAGTAAATACGTTAGCTTATAAAAACGTTTCGACAAACGTGGGGCTGGAACACATGACCGTCGCCTTATTCGCAAAGTTGGCTCTGTCTGAAACCGACTGAGCTAACCGACGGTGACTTAACACGCAGATAGTAGCTAACTGTAGTCGCACAACGAAATAAACCAAGACGATCAGATCTATTTATTATCAAAAAAAAAGGTCCGTCAAACGTGTGGGTGTCGACCCCATGACGTCGCCTTCACCTTCCAAGTTGCTCTGCCGACTGAGCTAACCAGACCCGGTGACGTTATAAACACGCAGATAGTAGCAACTGTATTCGCACAATCGAATAAACCAAGACGATCCGCTATTATTATCAAAGGTCTCGTCAAAACGTGGGGGCGAACCCATGAACGTCGCCTTAAACTGCAAGTTGCCTCTGGCCGCTGAGCAACCGACCGGACGTGGTAACCCACCGAGAACCCATGACTCCGTCGTCTTTCATTTCAAGTTCTTCTGCCGACTGAGCTAACCGACCAGTCCTTTATAACCCGCCGATCTTATCTAACTTTTTCGCACATAGAATAACCCAAGACGGTAGCTATTATTATTGACAAACTTTGGGTCAAACGTGGGGTTCGACCCCATGACCGTCGCCTTGCTAGCACAGTGATCGCCGACTGTGCGCTACCGACTTGACGTTATAACCCACAGATAGTAGCTAACGGTAATTTCTCCCAATCGAAATCTACGAAACGTCATCTATTATTAAAAAAAGGTCTCAGTCCAACGGGGACACGAACCCATGAACGTCACCTTGATAGCACGTATCTACCGACTGCGCTTAACCGACCCGTGACGATATAACCCGCATATAGTACCAACTGTTTCGTACAATCGAAATAAACAAGACGGTCAGCTGTTATTTATTAAAAAGGTTTCGTTAAACGTGGTGCACGAACCCGTGACCGTCGCCTTAATTGCTAGTTTCTCTGCCGACTGATCTAATCGACCTGTGACCTCTAACCCGCATGTAGGTCTCCAAAACTGTATTCCGCACAATCGAAATAACAAGACGGTAGTCTATTTTAACAAGGTTCCCTCAATCGTGGGGCTGGAACCCATGACCGTCTCGTCAACGCGCGGTGCTCTGCCGACTAAGCAAACCGACCTGTGACGTTACAACCCACATATAGTACCTAGAATTTAGTTCTCACAAAGGCAAATAAACCAAGACGGTTAGCTATTATTAAAAAGGTTTCGTCAAACGTGGGGCTCGGAACCCATGACCTTCCGCCTAAATAGCGCGGTGCTCTGTCCGACTAAGCGAACCGTCCTGGACGTACAACCCCCAGGTGGTACCTAGACTGTATACGCACAATGAAATAAGAGAAGACGGTTAGCTATTATTAAAAGGTTCCCTCAAACGTGGGGTCGAACCATGAACGTCGTCCTTAATTTCAAGCTGCTCTGCCGCTGACCAACGACCGGAGACGTTGTAACCCACAGAGACCCCATTACCGTCGTCCTCATTGCAAGTTTCTCTGCCGACTGAGAGCTAACCGACCATCACTTTATATTTTTTTTCCTCCTTTATTGCTCCTCTATCTCTTCTCTTACAAATACAACCTTTGATTACAGACGGTGAGCAAAAGAATATTTACAAACTAAAAAAGAAATCTGGTAATATAAAAGACAAGAAAAACTCTTGTAAGAAATAATTGCAATTAGTGCTCACACTTCCCCTCTTACAATTACCTTAGGTTCCATTGGCCTCCAATTTTACGTACGAATTCCTTCGATCCACATTAATCAAATTTTCTTAGAGGGGAACGCGAAGTCCAGCATTTATACGCAGTCGATATCTTTTAACAATCACCGACATAATGTTACGAGCCGTGTGAATTGGCTCTCAATACATGGAGGCATTTGTTTTCCATATAATAAATTTGGCAAGTACAGAGGAAAACATAATGTCGCTTAAAAAAATTGTCAGCGAGAGAGTTCACTGGAAAACCAAATAAATACATGTTTAAAATCGAGGACCGTGTATTATTACCAGCTTGTGATAACTTCTTGATCCAATAGATAACAGAATAGATCTTTGACTTCCCGAAGATATGCATATCATTTCCATACCTTCCATTTTGGCGAAGGGACAAACACCATCCCCATATTTTCCACTGAGTAATCCTAGACCCAGTATACAAATCCTGAGAGTGTAGACGCCATGAAACGCATAACTTTTATCTAACATAATTAAAATACCGCCCTCCCCATTTCAGTCCACGGAAGAGCAGGTTTTTTTTAAGAGTGACATGGGGTGGCAATAATGTCCGTGCGAAGGTTTTAATTAACATCGCTCTAGTAGATTACAAGTATCCAGAAAAATCAGGTCAGTAATTTAATACGAGATAACCACGCAAGCAAGACTCAAAGACACGGAGCAGGCGGGGGCGTTCGGCGGTCTTGAATTAGACCAATCTGTGGGAAAGGACTTACGAAGTTTGGGAGCAATAATACACTACGGGAAACAAATACAGAGGGGGGTTCTCGGAAAGTAGCGGAAGAATAGGTTTTCCATAAGGCAAATCCATTTTATTACAAAAGTGGTCAGACCCTAGTCCACTCAACTTACCAAGAGTACTGACCTCCCTAGAAAAAAGGTCAGGCCTGTCATCGCCCAATGAACGAAAATAACTTTCTCCAAACTTTACGTACCGTTCAGGAAAGGGAATATCGGAGCAACGTAGTCATTGTGTGTAGATAACGTATTGATCACGTGACTTTTTCCAAGAAGCGGAGATGTCAGTTTTTTTTCCAAGACATGATGACTTAGAAACTTTGAAACATTTGTTTTTCCCCCAATTAGAACATAAGCATCACCCTCGGCACCAAAAATAATACCAGTACTCTTTATAGACGACCGACTCCAGGAATATTGGGAAGGGAGGGCGGTCAAAAGGCGGGCCAATCATTACCCATAAGATTTTCAACATTAATTTAGCACCAATTTGCTCCCAAAAAATATCAAAATACGGAGGAAATGGGAATATCATTGGTACAAGAAGCAATCACGTAGCAATCATCAGCATACTGACGAAACCTAACGCGGTCTCTCCCTTCCGCCAGGATGGTAAAGCCCTGGATATCCAGAACACAGTTAATATAATTGGCAACAGATTCTATGTATCACACATAAAGGATGATATAAGGGCACACCCTGTCGAAAACGCACTCATATTTTTGACAGGTTCCACAGAGGTGCCTAAACGACAGTATATGACTATGAATCTTTTTATACAATATTGTAATCCATCTAATGAAATTGTCATTGTCCCCTAAATTGAATTTACGGAGTACACGTAAAATAAAACCCCAATTACATATCGAACTCTTTTGGTTGAGCGAGAGAACGAAAGCATCAGATTGGCTTGGTAACAGAATATATCCAATAATATCCTAATGAGCATCATATACTGTGAATAGATCTACAGGAACAGCTCAAGTCTGGAATTCCCCAATTATAGACGGGAGGAACAGTCGATAAGAATCTTCGTTGCAGAATTTTAGCAAGCAGCTTGTAAAGTGTTGAGTAAGCTGATGGGGCGCCATTGAGGGGTTCTCGATACCCCACTTTTAGGGAGAAGGTCATAAACCAGTGCGTTGGGACATAGACAACGTACCTCCTTCAAAAACTGTGTTAAAAATGCAACTAATCTTCATCAAGAATATCAGATAACGTTGAATAAAATTCATGGAATACCGTCTAAAAAACCGTGGACTTATCATGGCTGCGGCGCAAAGCCATACGGACTCCATGCAAAGTAATGGGACTGTCCAAATTTGATTTGTCACTCTCACTAATCTCCTTACTTAAACGCCAATGATAGTATCCCTCTTGTTGAATATCTGAATGGACATGATCAGATGATTTGGCTATAAATCGTTGAAAACATTCATAAGTGACGGTTGGGTGCATAGTAAAGGGCTCATGCCAATTAAATTAGTGATGGAAGTACTAACCCTTCCGTTCGCACGAGACCTGCTTGGCGGCAAAAAGAAGAGGACGGTTTTTCTCCCCCTCTTCAAGCCACTTACCCTAGAGCGAATGTAAATCCCCCTCAGTTACTCTTAACAACCTGTCCTCTGTCAATATAACAGAATCAGACTCAGACACGGGACTGAATTCGGCTGCTCCGGTCTCTCTCTTTTTCTCTACATACGAACACTGTTTCTGATGGCTACTCCTAACTCTTAATTTTATGTTTAACATTATCCCACATGAGTAATAGAAGGGACCATATTTCAAAGTAGTCCACAACTTGTAATAATAGCGAAGTTCGTTACCAAACGGATTGTCATAGCACAAAGAGTTTGAACTCCAGTACCCTTTCCCTCGAGTGGGACTAGACTGGGGGATGTGGAAGTGTACGAAGACGGGATTATGGTCACTAAAGGGAAATGCGCAGGTAGCAGCTTTAGATGCGATTAACAGACTTGAAGGGAGATAAATCCATCAATTCTAGAACTCTTGTTAAACTAGACCAGATAACCCTGGGGTGGACGGATAAAAGACCCTATAGCTATGCGGTTTAATTATACAATTGTACACAAATCCTTTATTCTCTTCATCAACGACGCCACAATGCAGAGCGTTAGAACAGATAAGTCTATCTATCTCAGAAATCACAAAAGTAAAGTCACCACCACCGTCCCAAAATCTCCGGGTCACACCACGGTTAAAAAAGAAGGTATTATTCAAGAAAGACTTCTTCAGCCCAAAAGGGGGTTGGGACATGAACGGTGCAAAGGCGAATAACAGTATCATTCCCGTAGACTATATTCGCACAATCGAAGAATCCAAGACGGTTGCTATTTATTATTGAAAAGGTTTCGTCAAACGTGGGGCTGGAAACCATGACCGTCGCCTCAATAGCGCGTGCGCTGACGACTACCTGACCGGTCGGTGACTTACAAACCCACAGATTATACCCTATACTATTTTCGCACATGAAATAAACAAAACGGTTGCTATTATTTTAAATCGTTTCGACATAACGTGGGGCTCGCACCCATGGACGTCGCCGTTAATTGCGCGGGTGCTCTGTGCCGACTAAGAAACCGACCTGTGACGTTACCACCCACAGATAGTACCAGACTATTTTCGCACATCGAAATAAACCAAGACGGTTAGCTATTATTAAAAAGGTTTCGTCAACGTGGGGCTCGACCCATTACCGTCGCCTTAATTGCCAGTTTCTCTGCCGACTGATCTAATCCGCATCCGGTGACTTTGTAACACGCAAATCGTTAATTGATGACTACTACTTCCACGTTACCACATAATCTCTCCCTGATTCGCAAAAACTTTAACGAAATAGAATTATTATAACTATTATTAGTATGTCATAATGAAGTAATCGTATCGTGTAACATAAAAAGTAGTGTAATGAAGTAATGATCATCAAATAGCTACACACCATCGAGTTATTCGAAAGTGTTCAACCAATGTCGAGGTTGTACCTGTATGTATAGTCTCTCCCAAGGCTGAAAGGCGTATATCCTTGTTTCCGAATAATGTACAAAACTTATCCAGTTTCGTTTTCTAAATCTTAAAAAACTGCATAGAGTAGGGCTATAGCTTCTTCTTCAAAAATTATATAAAATCATTCTTAAATTACTTGTACCTCGCATGTTTTAGAACATAATTCTACTTCTTCCAGACGAGCAATTTGTAGTATTCTACCATAATCTACAAGAACTCTGTCAAGTTCCTCCTTTTAAGAGACGTAAATCCCAAAAGTGTAAACATATCACCCCACTCTTGAGTGGTAAGGATAAATAGGATAATTGATTCAAATTTTTAATTAATTTTTTCCATAGGACATAAATCTCTGTCAATAAATGAACAGATGTGCAATGTTTCAACCCCCCCACCCACAAAGTGCACAGGGGCGAGTCAACCATATTACATTTATACATTTTTCGTTTGTTTAAACAAATATATGCATAATTTTGAAATCTACGTCTGCGGCTGTATTAATTTTAGGGTGTCCTGAAAACATTTTCCCACCTTTTATATCGATTTTGTAGCCTTAAATGTTTTTTCCCAAAAGATCTGCCCTTTTGGAGTAAACAGTTTTATCCCACTCTCGATAGAGGTCGTTTTGCCTTGTTACATATAAGCTATTACCAAAAATAGCTTCTCCACACCAGTAGAATTGCTAGATATTCAATTCCTCTTGTGTTTACAATTCTATCATTTGAAATATATTTCGTTTGTAGAGCCATTCCTAGCCTGGGGTATTGATCGAGGTCCAGAAGTAATCTCATTTACCTCAGCAACAGAATAGTATTATCCGGATTACCCAAGTTAAATACTCATGAATAGCCACCCTGGGAGTGGTTTTGGGTAATCTCAACCGAGGTCACCGACCAAAACAACACCCCATCAATAAAGAGCTTCATTAAAAAAAGTATCTCGCCATTTTCCTTTGTAATATAGGGTTATGAATAACGGTTGCCTAAAGCATTTCATCTCGAAGATAAGGGCGAGCATAGTTACCACTATTAATTTCATCACACCATGCCTCCAGATTTCTCTCAAAGGATGTACGGACCTTAATATTTTTCTCTGGTATTAACTGGAGAAAACCTAAAAACCAATTTTAATGTTTCCATACTTATTGAAGAAGTACAATTAAAATAGCTTCTAATGTCGGATTCAATTCTCCATTCAACATTTTACTCGCTAACTTAACCCTCATTGAGTTCTTTTTCACTTCTAAGTTACAATAATTCAACCCCCCCCCCCCTTTTCAGTTGGGATACTCAGAACTGGTAACTAATCAATGTTTTTTTTTCCCTTGCCATATGAAATACCATTGCCGGTGAAGTTCATTTATTACCCAGACGGCACATCCCAATCGTTATTAGAACACTAGTCTAGAAACGATAAGAGAGTTAACCACTAGAACCTTCCCTTAATCGATAAAGTACGACCGTTCCATCTATCCAAGAGAGACACACATTTTTCAAGTTTACGTTGCCAGCTTTCTGTTTCGATTTGCCTCTTTCGCATTCCCGTTGAAAACACCCAGCACGTTAATAAATCCTCCCTTATGGAAATTGCAAATCTGTTGGTATATCATAAGTACCAGCAATTTTCAATAGGTCAGACGTATTCTAATTGCATTTTTGAACCAGAGCTAGTCATTACAGAGATATGTCTAATACAGAATGTATACTTTTAACATCAGAAACAAAAAAGGTTGTATATCTGCAGGATGAAAAATTTGGCCCTCCAAACGTCCCAATTTAATACCGAAAACTTGAGAATTAGTAGAAATGCTTTCATGCAAGGGGAGGGTGTCGATACTAAGAACATATAAAAGTGCTGACCAATGGGCATACCTGTCTAACCCCTCTGGTAACCGAAAACTGTCGGAAAGAAGCATTGTGATTATACAAGATAAATATTTGTACACAACCTTCCAATCCACTTCAAAAAGTAATGCCACAAACGCATTTTCCTCAAGACATTAAAAAGATACGCATGATTTTAACAAATAAAAAGCCTATACTGATCGATATAAGGACGACCACCACGTATTTCAAAAGGTAGTCGATAAGGAGTGTTTAATAGCTTTACATTTTTACTAATATCCCTCCCAGGAATACAACAGGTTTGATATTCAGAACCAATAGTTGATTACCGTCGAAATCCTATTTTTGCGAGGGCTTTGCTAATTATCTTATAATCTGTGTTGAGGAGAATTATAGGTCTCCAGTTTGGACGCCTGTTAAATCCCCCTCTTTCGGATTATGAAAGCACGCCTGTTTTCATAGACTGACATAGTTCACTAACAACTATTAAAAACAGCCCCGCCCAAATCTGTCCCACTGTCCTGACGGGCCATCACTTTGCCCCACTTAGAAACCCTTTTGTTAGTATACAATACACTATGGATTAAACGGCCACTGAAAATCAGTTCATTTATATCAACAACCTATGAAAACAGCCCGCCTAAATCCTGTCCCACTGCCATGACGGGTTATGGTTAACAACGCACGGACAACTGCCTTCCGATCTGAAGACACAATAGTACGAGTAGCAGGGTTGCCGAACATAATTGTCTTATCAGTTACGTGAATATCTAGTAAAACTTTGCAAGCTTAAAAAGCGTGGCAGAACAAGTACTAGATTCGGAGAAAGGTTCGACCAAATCTTCGGGAATATATACGAGGTGCTTCGCTGTAAAATTAACGAGCAAGGAAAACGAATTAGGCAGAGATCTAATGAACAAACCCACAAAATGGCTAACAAATAAAGCTTCCATTTTCAACTTAAAGTTGTGCAAATGAAGCCACCCGTAGTCTGCTCGAGAACATGAAAACCTCTCTTAACCCGGTCGGGCTTGTTCCACCAAATAAAAGGGGAATACAAATGATTCAGAGCCTTAAATACAAAATATCGGGAGGGGTACACAGGAGCAATATAATAAAACAATAGGTAGATAAAACATATTAATCAACTGACTTTCCCCAGAAGAGTAAGGGGTGTCGGACCCGAGACAACGATTAAGATCTTGCGGAGGCCTTTATCAATTTACTTATCCATAGTGAATTAACAGAAGGGTGAGGCAGTACGGACAAAGACGCAACTCGTAATTTTAACAGAGTCATTACTCCAACAATTACTAGTGGGAGACCCAAGGGACCCCATCAGAGGCCTTACGACTTATTGTGGTACTTGTGGCCCCAGTGGCATGTGAACATATTCAAAAATACGGGAATAGTTGTGACGTCCCGCACTATGGGTGGCAATACCAGTAGCATCATCAGAATACTGAAGCAGCTTAACCCTTTATTTATTAGTAGCGCCGGGGATGTGAAAAACTTCGAGTCAGGGGAGTAAATAAATGTAGTAGCAACCGGCTCAATGAAAAGAACGTAAAGTAGCGGTGACAAGGGATCTGTTGACACCACGAAAAAAACGAACAGTTCGAAAAGTTATCAATGAGAATAAGGCTAGGAATATCGTATACGAGATGGGAGATCCTAATAAATATACTGAAATGTAAACTTGTAGAAACTCTGTACAAAAATCCCAATTAACCTTGTCAAGGGCTTCTGCTGGTCAACATGAAATAAGCGCACGAACCCTTTTTAGGTTCACATAATCAATAATGTCCATGATGTAAACATAGGTGGATAATGACGCCTTGATAGAACAACCTTGGTAATCATTAATGACTCGAGGAAGCACCTTGCATAACCTGAGCTGTAAAACATTAGCAAGCAACTTGTAATCAGCGTTTAATAAACTTAACGGCCGCCAGTTCCCAGGGTTCTCAATTTCTCCAGGCTGTGGGAAGAAGGATGAGACTGCGAGACCTCTGAGAAGCGGAAAGAACCCCCACATTAAAGATACAATTTAAACATCAATCGAGAATCTTTTTTCCCAACAATATCAATAAAAAAAACGAGATAAAAATCATAGACGAGCGCCCATCACTACCGGGAGTTTTGTTCTTGGCGGTAGCATTGACAGCCTCTTAACTTATCTAGTAATAGTGATCAAAACCACTTTTTATCCTCATCGGAAAGTTGTTAGGTAATTTTACTAACTAACTCTTCTTGGAGGGAAATTGGCAGAATTCAAAACAAGAGTACAGAGAACTGTAAAAAGCATGGAACACTCCCAGAATTCCGCCCTTCGAGGTGCGGGCTTAACACCATCTCTTTATCAACAATAGCATTTATAGCTCTTTGCTGTCCGGGAAATTTCACGAGAAAGAAGAACATTCGACTAATTTTCATCATCTTCTAGTTGCGCAACTCTCGACCTAATAAAGGCACCTTTGATCTAACTTATTTACAGCACGAGTTCAATTGACCATCAGAATCAAGAACAATCACTCTGAACTCAGAAAGTTCGTCGTTTGCGTCTCCTCACGAGCCCAAACGAACACTGTGTTTATAGCTAAATTTCTAACTACGAACTTAAAAAATCACATCCCACCCAATCCACAATACTCTTATACGCAGCTTTACGTAACACCACATATTAATAATTGAAATTCTAATTCGTTTGAAAAAAAAACGGGGTTATCATGAGAGAACATTTAAATTTCCAGTAACCTGTTACCCTGAGAAGAAATAACTCAGGGAAACTGTAACAATGTTAACAAAAGGTTAAGATGAATCACTATAGACAGACTAGCAGTAGTGGCGTACTAATAACCTGCGTTTCTGGGAGATAAATACGATCAGTACGAGAACTCCTATTCAGTCGAACCCAAGTGTGACCAGAGTCGACGGATTGAAGCACGGAAGCTATCGGTCAAATTAAAACGATAGACGTAGTCCTCTTCAATTCGTTAGAGCCACCACAGGGCGAATTATTCTGGCTAGTGGAATCGATCCTACTGTTTTAACCACCATTAAAATCTCCCCCAAGAATAACAAGGCAACTACCCCGAGTGGAATTCAATGAATTCGAGAAGAATACTTTCTATCAGAGGGGATAGTAGTACCAAAACTGTATTCGCCCAATCGAAATAAACCAAGACGGGCAGCTGTTATTATTAAAAAGGTTTTCGTCAAACGTGGGACACGAACCCATGACCGTCGCCTTACTTGCAAGTTTCTCTGCCGACTTAGCTAATCGACCTGTGACGCTTTAACCCGCATGTAGTACCAAAACTTGTATTCGCACCTCGAAATAACCAGACGGTTAGCTATTATTATAAAAAAAATCCGTTTCGACAAACGTGGGGCTGGAACCATGACCGTCGCCGCAATAGCGCGGTGCTCTGCCGACTACAAACGACTGTGGCGTACAACCCTCCGATAGTACTAAACTGTAATTCGCACAATCGAATTAACCAAGACGGTCAGCTACTATTAAAAAGGTTTCTTCAAACGTTGGACACGAACCCGTGACCGTCGCCTTAATTGCCAGTTTCTCTGCCGACTGAGCTAAGCGACCGGTGACGCTATAACTCCCGCAAGTAGTAACAAAACTGTATTCGCACACTCGAAATAAACCAAGAACGATTACTATTAATAGTAAAAATTCGTTTCGACAAACTTGGGGCGGAACCCATGCGTCGCCTCATAGCGCGGTGCTTGCCGCTAAGCAACCGACCTGTGGCGGTTAAACTCCGCATATAGTAAGCAAAACTGTCTTCGCACAATCGAAATAACCAAGACGGTCAGCATTAGTAAAAAGGGGTTCGTCAACGTTGGGACACGAACCCATGACCGTCGCCTTAATGGCAAGTTTCTCTGCCGACTTAGCTACCGACCTGTTACGGCTATAACCCGCTGTAGTATCAAACGGTATTCGCAAAAATCGAAATAAACCAGACGTTAGCTATATTAAAAGTTTCCCTCAAACGTTGGTGCTGGAAACCATGACCGTCTCCTCAAGAGCGCGGTGCTCTGCCGACTAAGCAAAACCGACCTGTGACGTTACAACCCACAGATAGTTCCTAGACTTATATTCGAACAAGCGAAATAAACCAGACGGTTAGCTATTTATTGAAAAGTTTTCGCCAAACGTGGGGCTGGAACCCACGACCGTCGCCTCAATAGCGCGGTGCCTTCCGACTAAAGCTAACCCGTTGTTCTGTACGTTACCACCCACATATAGTACCTGCTATTTCTCGCACAATCGAAATAAACCAAAACGGTTAGCTATTATTTTTTTTTTTTTTTTCCTCTTTATTGCTCTCTCAATAACTTCATATCCAGGTATAATACATACAGAGCATTACTTACATAATATTTACACCATATAAAAGGCAACTTGGCACCCTCGAATCACCATCGAGGGGGTCTGCTATTAATAAAAAAAAAAAAAAAAAAAAAAAAAAAAAGTTTTCCATTCCTCAAACGTGGGCTGAACCCATAAAACCGTCGCCTCAATAGCACGTGCTCTTCCGACTGCGCTAATCGCCTTTGACGCGATAACCCGCGCATGTAGTTCCAAAACTGTATTCGCACAATCGAAATAAAACAAGACGGTTAGCTATTATTATTAAAAAGTTTCTTTCTTTCTTCAACGGTGTCACAGAACTCATCACAGCCCCCTAATACCCGTGCTCTGCCGACTGAGCCCACCGACCGGTGCGTTGTAACCCACAGATAGTAGCTAACTGTATTCGCACAATCGAAATAAACCAAAACGGTCAGCTTTTATTATTAAAAAAGTGTCGTCAACTGGGACACGACCCATGAACGTCGCCTTGATAGCACAGTAATCTACCGACTGCGCTAACCGACCGGTAACGATATCACCCGCAGATAGTACCAAAACTGTATTACGACAATCGAAATAAACAAGACGTCAGCTTTTTAATTCCTTAAAACGGTTCGTCACGTGGACACGAACCCCTTACCGTCGCCTTCATTGCAAGTTTCTTCTCTCTTCCGCACTTAGCTAACCGACCAGCACTTTATTTTATTTTTTCTCCTCATTATTGCTCTCAAAATCAAGGTATAATAATACATAACAATTAATTAGTTAATATTTACACCATATCAAATGCAAAGTCGGCTAAATATAAGTTATAAATTATAAACTACAACAATCCACACTGATACCTTACAGCTGTAAACAGGCGACGAGTTACAATTGCTTAGTCATACGAAGAGTCATCACCCAAGGCTTCTCAAACTGATTTCGAAAGGCGCTTAAGATCGGCAAAAAATACGAAGTCGTAATATCCTCAACTATCATCGACATAATATTGTTATAGAGTGGACTTGTAACCTCACAAATATGAACACAACCTAGATTTCCAATGATCAAATTTGGAAACACAGAAAAGATCCCAAATTCTGTTGAAAACATTATGCGAATGTGTACTTATTGGGAAGCCATATAAAAACATGTCGATCAGCACAATATTAGACCCCGTCGGAGTTTTACTGAAAACTCTCTTAATCCAATCAAGAACAAAACAGGCGGAATCCTAGGACAATCCCAAAAATGTGTTTAATAAGTTTCATCAACTCCGCAAGTTTGAAAATGGACAGATACCATCCCCCATATCCACTAAGCAATCTAAAACCGGTATAATATCTGATGGTGAGACGGCCACTGAAATCACAAAGTTTGTGTATCTAAACTACAATTGAAGACTGCCCTCCCAAATCAACCCACGGAAGGGAAGGTTCCTCTCAGCCACCGTAATAAGAGTGTCCGTCGGCCGGAGCGTAATTGCTATAGACTTAGTCGACTTACAGGTATCAATAAATTCAGGTCCTGGTCATGAAGCTTTCTAATAATAGTGCACGCATGAAGTAAAGAAGTAGTACAGTTTGTAGCGTTCGTCCGCGAAGTTAGACCAAATATGGGGAACTAAACCGCGAAGCTGGGAGGCAATAAAATACCTAGTAGGACGTTAATACCAAATACCCGGGAGGGTTTCTCGCTCAACACCGGCAACAAAAGACTGAGTAACAAAGATCCATCTTATTCTGCAAGCAATCAAGCCCCAGGCCACCACAGACCTACTGAGGTGTGATAACATTCCTGACCCTAAAGCCGTTCATTATCCCCCCAAATAAAGGCAAAATAATTTTATTCAAAACCTAAGTGGCCTCTCCGGAAAAGAAATATAGGGCGCACATAATAGAACCTGCTTGGGAAAAATTAACGTAATTGAACAAGTGACCTTCCAAGAAGTGTTTAAGTGTCTGTTTCTTCCACGACCTCAGTGACCTAGTGACCCTTTGACATTTTTTTTTTTGATCCAGTTGGACTGATTGCTTCCTCGTACCAAAAATTAACAACACCCGTGATCTTAATGAAAGACTTACTCCAATGAATTTTGTCTAAGGGGGGGAAAACGTCTTAAAAAGACAATTACCAATCATTAAGCCAATGGGATTTATGGACATTAATAGTAGCACCCCTGGCATTCAACCAAAACATCAAAATACGTAAAAAGCTGTGAATGTCCATTAGAACAAGATCTATACAGTAGAATCATCGGCTACTGCAAAAGCTAACACTTTTCCCGCCACCCCCTGGAAGAGTAAATCCAGAAATGTCGGGGCAAAGGTTAATGGAGTTGGCAACTGCTCCATATATAAACGTACAAAAGTGGTGCAAGCGGACACCCCTGTCGGACGCCCGCTGAAATAGGAACGGGTCGAAAGGTACCATTGTAATGATACGACCGTAAATTTGATTGTACAAACATTGAAACCCATCTGATTGGTTGTCTCCCGGAATTGAATTTGCGGAGGACTTTTAATAGAAAATTCCAGTTGACTGAATCAGAAGCTTTTCGCTGATCTAAAGCGATAAAAGCACGCGGATGCACTATTCTGGCAACAGAGTATCAATTATTCTCTTATGAGTCTCATGTTTCTGTGGATGGTTCTCCCCGGGATAGCACAAGTCTGAAACTCACTATATTGTCGGAAGTACGGTAGCTAATCTAATTTGGAGAATTTTTAGCTAGTAACTTTAATCGGTTTGAGGAACTAATAGGGCGCCAATTGGACGGATTCCAATATCCCACCGCTTTTTTCGGCAGTAAAGTTATACTACCACAGCGCTGGGATGGGTACAAACATCGTCAGCAAAAATCGTGTTATAGACATCAACTAAATCATCTACTAGAATAATCTGAAAAACGGCGAGTAAAACTCATTCGGGAGGCCATCTATGCCCGAGACTTATTCTTTGGCCCGTGAAATAGCACTGCAACACCCTCCTTATATGAAATGCTTTTGCTCAAGATTAGCTCTATCCATGATCGAAAACCTCCTTATTAAGTATCAATAAAGACATCCTGGACATTTAATCAGAAGAAACTTGTCCGAATAAAAAGATTACGTATAATCATTGAAACAGTCATGGATATGAAGTTTTATCCTAAACCTTTCCCCACTTGGGTCTATAATAGACCAAATAACCTTATGCTGCGCATTGGTTTTGTCTTTGCGCAGAAAAAAAAGATGAAGGGTTTCTCACCTCTTCAACCTTTAACTCTGGAAGCCGAATGAAGGCCCCTCTCAATTTCATCATCAACACCTGGGTATATCATTGAATCAAGCTAAAGCAACGGAGTTGCAATCTATTACAGGCCCCTCTCTTGTCTTAGCTATAACTATACTGTGCTTAATGGCAAGCTCCTTAATTCTAGTTTTGATGTTATCCCCCCACTCATCATGGACGAAAAACCAAGTTTGCAAACCAGTCACTTATAACCCCAGATAGTAACCGAAACTGTATTCGCACAATAGAAATCACCCAGACGGTTAGTCTATTATTATTGAGAAGGTTCGGTCAACTTGGGCTCGAACACATGACCGTCGCCTTGCTACACAGTGAT
>JAODTK010000153.1:0-15086 GCA_026419785.1 Sclerodactyla briareus | reverse complement strand
CGGACAGAGGCTCATAAAGGGTGGTAATTCCAAAAGAGGTTGATGGTAGTTTTCAAATTCAAGGTCAATGAAATGTTGTTTGTCTATTTTCCACCTCACAAATATGTATAAGCTAGGGGGCCAATGAAGGCCGGACATTTCCCTAGAGCTTGCGGAGATTCGGGAGACGGATAGAGAGCAACGGGACGAAGATTCCACCACTAGTACCGTGGTAACGCGCGAAGCACGAACTTTTTACACATTTTAGTGCATTCGGCAAATTTGGCATAGTTACTGCTTTCTTGGTCATAAAAATCACAAAGTGCCAGGTCTAATCACCTGGTAGTTCACCGTTACGGTAATTCTTCTCATAGTGATCCATGACACGCCTTCAAATTACCATCAGTATCGAACTGTAAATAGTGATGATGTCCTTGTCCCTGATTTGTGGTTTGATCTGTAATAATTGATTTTGTTGCTTGTTTGTATATACATATATCCATACATGTATCGCAAACATACATCCATACATACTGTACTCGCAAATTGGTTAGATTTTATTACTGAGAGGTATATAGGCTAAAGCGACCGGGACCCATACTCCCAAAATTCTCATATAATCGCCAAGATCTGATTTCGGATACCAAAAACTCCAAACTGAATACTTTAATAAGTACGCTACTGGGCGTACTGGTTAACTGCCGTGTCCATTTGCGTCCACCTTGGTCCTCAGATACCACTGCCTCAGTAATCTGATAATAATCACATAAATTCCCAAATTACCACATGTTAAGAAGCTCGTCTTCAACATGCTTTGGCAACCTTAAAAAAATCATCACTGGCATGAAACAATTTCTTACATCCAAATTGAATCTCCTGAAATGGCCACCAGCTGAAATATTTTACCATTGACTCAAGTCCATGTGTCGGGTACAGTGGAGTAAATTACTTTGCAACTGTTTCTTGAGAAAAACAAAAACCCGTTTACAATTTCATATTCAATCTCTTTCCTCTGATCCTATACTGTTGGCAGAGGGTCACCCTACTCTCTGCTTATGTTACTCGAATGTGTTTGTGCGTAACATGAGTATGTGAAATAGATGAAATGTGTCGAGGCCGATGTGATTTGGTCTAATCACAAACAATACGGTCCACCCTGTTTGTGCGCACCACGTCTAACAAATCGATGCAGTTAGCGATGGCCACATATCGTGGTCACGAACATTTTGAATGTACCTACTGGGCGACCATATATGGTTTTGGATCTTATTGTTTTTGGTAAATGGGTCCCCATATCTTAGTTTGACTTGATACATTTTGCTTCGTTAGGTATCGCGTGAATGCGTTTTTGAATTTGCGCTATCTCATGACCTCAAATGACTAATGAGCTCATAAACAATATGGTCTCTCTTTGTATTATGTGCATCACACATACTAATTTTACCTTGATACATTCTTTCTCGTTCGTCATTTAGATGGTATGCTGACCAGCTTTTTGAGGTTTGACCTGTTTAGTTACGACCTCGAACTGACTCCCTGAATAATATGTTTATTCTCTCATATTGGCCATCCCAAACCTAATTTGAACTTGATACATGCTTGCGTCGCTAGATATTGTTGCTGATAGCCTTGGGGCTTCCTCTGTTACGACCTTGAACGACCTCTACCTGACACCAGAGCCTGTAGAACTCTAGCCGGATCTGACCCATTCGGACTTCAGATGCCAACTGTGTCCATGCAACACAATATTACTGCAGAGGACACATATTTGTTGTTTGTCCAATACCAACACTTCAAATAACCTTCAATCTCCATTATCTATGAAGCGTGATCAAGATTTGACGCAGCCGGATTCTGTTTCAAAATGCAGAGAGTTTCAATGGGGACACATTTCAAACGGTAGGAAATTGATTATTTACAGGTTGGTCCGTCGAGCAGGAGTGGCGAATCAGTATCATAGATCATATCGACCAGTCAACCCTGACTAACCTCCGCCACTCATGGCTGATGGCAGTTGGTGAGCCCTTACACCCAGGAAAGCACGAAGGGTCTGGTCCAGTAGTCAGACAAAGGTGCTGAGTCCCCAACGGATGCTTCCATCTCCCCCCAGACACCTGCAGGTGGCATTATCACTCCCATCTGACGTGATCCATGGTATAACTGAAATCGCTCAACCCAGCCCTTGCTCCCAGGAAACCCAATCGAAACAGGAGCGTCCCCGTTTGAGGTCCCCCTGAATACCCAAGGAGCAAAGTTGTCTTTTTTCCTTGAATGCAATGTTTGAGGAAACATGTTCCACCTTTAACACTTAGTTCTATGGGTTAACCGCTTGCGCTGAAGACGACTGTAACTCCAGGTGTTCAACCCATAGGAATGGATGGGCCCATTGCTCCAGGTCCACACAGGACTTTGTAAGGGAGAGAGAACTCGAGTATTTTGGCCATGCTTTTCAATCGTGCAGACTCGAATGACGGGTGAGAGAATTGAAACACATCGCATCCAATTGAATTCTATACGATGGTACAATTACCTGTTATTCTGTTTACACTATTATACTAATTCAATTCATCATGTTAACGATTACGGATATGGTCATGTTCCTTAGGGTTGTTTTTTCCTCTACTGGGGTGATTTTTTTTTTCAAGATAAATGGGACGGCTTCGGCGTTTATTCCTTCGGTCATTTGAATATTTGGTAGGTGGTGCTTTGCTTAATGTCTATTGAAGTAAAGCCAGTCAGGCGTACGCAAGGTGTGGTAGTTTTTGTATTTCTTTGTGTTGTTTCCTTTCACTGATCTGTTTTTCTTCATCTGATTATGTATATCCACAGCCCTACCCCCAGTGACGGAAGGTTTCCTTTAATAAAATTTTCCCTCATCTATGAGCGGTATGCTTCCTGTTGTTAATATTTGCTTGCTGGCACATAAGAACTGCTGTCGAACAACTATGCTTTGGATGCGACGAGACGGTACAGTTTGGTTGATGATACTCAAACCCGGCCACTCCAGCAAATTTGCTTTGCTGTCAATTGGACTCGGATTTATTTTTATATAGGGAAACGATTTCCAATTTCGCCCTGCTAGCTATGTCATCTTTTTTCATCGAGATGGCCCGACTTCGTATCACACTTCGAGAACAGCAGAGGGCACTAAATTTCTTGGTACTCCACTGGAAATCGGGATTGAACGTTCAGATGGGATTTTTGTTTACAAACAGTACGAAATAATTATTCACAGGTGGTTCGCGACCAGAGTGCGCACGGAAATGTACACCATATATATGCTCCGACTGACCATGTGGGAAAGGAAAATGTGTTCTTAACAGAGAATTATCTGTGGAACAAATCTCAATGTACCCTCCCCTATCTAGGCCGGCGAGTTTTCAACATGTTATTGTATTCTAACAACCCAAGCCTATCCGTTATTGCGAATACATGATTCTGATTGGCTAATCCCCATCACGTGGCTGACTCTTATTTTTGCAATAATAGTCAGTGTTTTTGCAATAACAGTAAGCTGGTCAGAGTAACACACTAATCGAATACTTGCTCGCTTTGCTGGGTCATAAGTAAAAGCAGTACTTTTTAAACGCAATTGTAAGGTTGCGTGAGCCTTTGGAGTATATGTTTCTAGTCATCTAGCCCGGCAACACAACGCTAACGGCCCTATCTGGGCGGACGCCGGTGTGTAAAATGGCATTACGCGCAGTTTTCCATTTTCTTCAGACGCGCTACCTCAAAATGTCCCGAAAGAGTACCACAGACCCGTCGTTGATTCAAAACAATTTACGCACGGAAATGGTCATCCGCGTGTCAGTCCGTGTCCCATGGGAATTCTGCGTCAATTTGTCCCCGGTATAGTAGCTCATACCGTATATGGTCAGACACTTTAACAAACGCACTCGAGGGTGATCGCGTGTCAGTCCGGAGTGTGGGACATTTTCAAATTGCTACATTATATTGAGCGCGTTGCCTCTCCATAAATATACTAGCTCCATGATATGTTCCACCATTAAATACGAGAAAATAGGCTCAAGAATATCCTGAATATGATATTACCTGATTGAATACGCCAGAAAAGAGCTTAACGACTAATGAAATGGATAGGAAAGTGCTGTTCTAAGAGAAATTTTTTTTTTTTTTTTCAAGATCACAAAGTTCTTTCTTGGTTTATGGAAAGAGTAGTGAGACGAAGTTTATTCGACAGGTAGTGGACAAACAGGGTCAAAATCATTACTGATCAGAATAAATTTTTTAGTTTTACGGTTCATTTTATTGCTAATTGGACACAGAAAGCCGACAGATCACACCTGCTCTAATCTTGTAAATTGCAATACAATGTAATTGCTATATACTTCTTATCGACTACCTTGAAGGAAATGATTTGAGTGCTTGGATCCTTAAATCGATCAATACCTCTGATAAGGCTTTTGATTGTTTTAATCATGCGTATTTTTTTTATTGCCTGAAAACATGGGTTTTGGTTTCTTTAACTTTTTTGTAGGTGGACTGAGGTTCTCCAGGTTACCAAGGGTGAGACAGGGACGCCCATTATCAACACTTTTCCACGTGCTTAGTATCGAACCGTTTGCATGAGTCATTTCTAATAATTTTCAAGTTTCTGGTATTAAAATTGGGGACTTGAAGCAAAAAAAAAAAAAAAAAAAATCAACATGCGACGATACAAACCTTCATTGTGTCCTGATGTCGAAAAGTGTAATTCAGTATTAGACAATATCCATCTGTGTGACTAGCATCTCATCTGGTCTTCAAATGGGCAATTTGAACCTTCGAACTATTTAAAATTGCGGTAAATATATAAACTAACAGATTTAAAATTTTCCAACGAGTGAGGATTCTCAACGTGCTGGTATATCAATCGGGAATGCGAAGGAGGCAGATCGACGGGAAAACTGGCAAGGAGAGTTGAAAATGTGTGTCTCTCTTGCATAGATGGAATGGTCCTAATTTATAAATAGGGAGAGGTCCTCGTTGTTAACTTTTTGAATTGTTTCCCGACCAGGTTTTTTTTTTATCTATGAAGAATCTTGACTGTGCCGTCCCGGGTAATTAATGAACTTTACAAGGCAATTAGGTATTTCAAGGTTCCGATCATCGGACCTCTGGGTTATGGGGCCAGCACGCTTCCGCTGCCCACTCTGCTCGACAGACTGTTTCCTGAATGATGATTTCGTACCTTTTGGGAAAATCCCTTATCGACCTTGATTCGATTTCCAGCTTCAGAAAACACATTTGCCTATCTTTTTCTTCCCTGCCCACGAAAAAATGTATAGCTAGCAAGCAAGTTTCGATCCCTCGGACTCTGGGTTATAGGCCCCGCATGCTTCGCTGCGCCACTCTGCTCGCAGACTGTGCCGCAAATATCTTTCCGGTACAGTTTGGGAACATCCCTCCCCTGATGTTTGACCGTTGAATCCGACTTCAGCTGCAGAAGAGCAAATTTGCCATTTCCTCTTCTCACTGCACCTGAAGCAGAAATTGGGGGGTCAACTCTTATTTTTCCTTTTTAAATTTTATTGCTCTCTCTCTCTTACTCTCATCGGTGACAAACGCAATACAATACAAACAATTGTGATTAAATTATGATCTATACAGTAACACAGTTTAAATGAACTTCAATATACGGGTATTGGAAGGAAATATACTTGCATAAAATAGATACATGGAATGGGAGGATCTGGAAACACAACGAGTCAGAATTGCTTCCCTCAGAAATTATACAACAGAATTTCCTGCAATCCAAACTTACAAATTCCACTCGATGAAAAACGCTCGAAGTTATCATTAAAGCACGAAGTCCTAATATCCTTAACAATTAGAGTCATAATATTACTGATTACTGCCAGTATGAATTTTGCCCCTCAATGTGCAGCATCTTGATTTCAATTATGAATTTACAAATGGAGAAATACCAAAGCCTGTTGGAAGACATTATTAGAAAGCGAGTTCACAGGCACGCCGTATAAGTACATATTTAAGTCAAGCACAGTGTTATTATCAGTCCAGCTTAGTGAAAACATTCTTGATCCAACAAGTAACATGATAAATCTTAGGACAGTCCAAAAAAGATGGGACCTTCCGTCTCGATGGCGTTAAATCTCACAAAGGGACAGAACCAATCACCATTTTCCATGGCAATCCTAATCCAGTGTACAGCATTCGGTGAAGTTAGCCGCCATTGGAAATCAATACTTGTTATCTAACATACTGTTACAAACTGCCCTCAATTTCACTTCCCAAGGAAGAAAAGGGCGTTCTTACGCACACCAACTCTGGATCTCCATTCAAAGTCGTTATCTCAACGAAAAAAATGCAGAGTTAGCAGAGCAAGGTTTCGATACTCGGACAGCTGGGTATGGACCCAGCACGCTTCCGCTGCGCCACTTTGCTCGAACGACGTCCCAATGATGATTTCGACCGTCGAGAAACCCCCAATCTAACCATTGAATCCAATATCAGCTGAAGACGGGAACATTGCATTCCTCTCCTCCCTGACACCCTGCTGCAGAAAATGGCTGCGTCATCGCAGGTCTCCATTCAAAGTCTTAACTCAACTGAGTAAATAAGGTATAGTCACCAGAGCAAGGTTTCGATCCTCCGACCTCTGGGTAATGGGCCCAGCACCCAATCCCCTATTTCCACTTGCAATCCGAAACCAGGTACAGGATTCGGGAGTTAGCGCCATTGGAAATCACAACCTTGTTTGAAATCCTTTTGTTTCTCATTATTGCTCTCAATAACTCAATTTACAGGTATAATACATAAAGAGCAATTAATTTATAATATTTACCCATATACAATGCAAAGTTGGCTAGAAGTTTAAGTATTAAATTATAAACTACAAACAATCCACACGTGATCAGTTACAGCTTCAAACATGGCGACGAGTTACTAAGTACATACGAAGAGTCACTCACCAAGTCTTCCAAAATGGATTTGCGAAAGGCGCTGATGATCGGCAAAAATACGAAGACGTATCGCCTTAACTATCATCGACATAATATCGCTACTAGAGTGGATTGTCCCCAAAAATATGAACACCCTCGCTTTCCAAATGATAAATTTTGAAACACAGAAAAGGTACCAAATTCTGTGGAAAACAGCTATGGAAAGTGGACTTAGTTGGGAAGCCAATAAAAACATATTCAAATTAAGCACTATATTAGACCCGTCGCCTTACTGAAAACTCTCTTAATCCCATCAATAACAGGGCAATCTTAGGACAATCCCAGAAAATGGTTTAAAGTTTTCAACGTCCTTAACTTTGAAAAAGGACAGATACCATCCCCATATTCCACTTAGCAATTCTAAAAACAGTTGTATAATATCTGATGGGTTGAGGACGCCACTGAAAATCACCAAAGTTTGTTGTCTAACAGACATAAGACTGCCCTCACAAATCAACCAGGAAAGGAAGGGTTCTTCTCAGCACCGTAATAAGAGTGTCCCTTACGGACGGAGAGTATGACGGATAGACTAGTCGCGACTTACAGGTTTTCGTATCAATAAAATGGCAGGTCAACTGAAGGAAGCTTTCTATATAGTACACGCATGAAGTGAAGAAGGAGTACAGTTGTAGCGTTCGGTCTCGAAATAGACCAAATATGGGGAACTAAACGCGAAGCTGGGAAGCAATAAATTCCTAGTAGGGGAGTAATACCGGGAGGTTCTCGCTTAACACCGGCAACAAATACTTGAGGTAACAGAGCATCCATCGTATTCTGGAAGTAATCAAGCCCCAGGCAACCATCAGACCTACTGAGGGTGATAACATCCCCTGGACACAACAACATCCGGTCTATTATCCCCCAAAATAAAGGCAAAAATAATTTTATTCAAACACCTAAGTGCCCTTCGCGGAAAAGGAATATAGGGCGCAAAAAATATGAACCGGGGAAAAAAATGAAGTATTGACACCAGTGACCTTCCCAAGAAGTGTCAAGTGTCTGTTCTTCCACCGACCTCAGTGACTAGGACCTTTGACATTCTTTGATCCCAGTTGGACTGGTTGCTTCCTCTGCTACCAAAAATTACACCAGTGATCTTAATGGAAAAGACTTACTCCAATGATACTTGAAGGGAGACGGTCAAAAAGAATTACCAATCATTAAGCCATTGGAATAGGAAAATTAATTGTAGCACCCGTGGCATTACCAAAAAATCAAAAATACGTAAAAAGTTGTGAATGTGTCTTAGAACAAGAAGCATAACAAGAGAATCATCGGCATACTGCAAAAGATTTAAAACTGTCCGGACACCCTGGAAGCGTGAATGCCATGATGTCGGGGCAAAGGTGATGTAGTTGGCAACTGGCTCCTTATATAAAGTACAAACGTGGTGAAAGCGGACACCCTTGTCGGACGCCGCGGAGCAAATAGGGAACGGGGTCAGAAAGGTGACCATTAATAATGATACAACTGTAAATTTGATGTAAAAAATTGAAACATCTGATGAAGGTGTCTCCGAAAATGAATTTGCGGAGGACTTTTAATAGAAAATGTCCAGTTGACGAATCAAAAGCTTTGCGCTGATCTAAGCGATGAAGGGAAGGCATTATTCTTGGCAACAGCGTAATCAATTATATCTATATACATACTGTTTTTTTTTTCCTCATTTATTGCTCTCAAAACTCATAACAGGTATATACATTACAGAGCAATTAATTATTAATATTTACACATTATAAAATGCAAGTTGGCTTTAGACGTATACGTATTATATTATAAACTACAACAACCCACGTGCATTACCTTACAGCTTTAACATGCGACGAGTTCTAAGTGCTACATACAAAGAGTCACCACCAAGTCTTCTCAAACTGGATTTGCGAAAGGCGCTGATGATCGGCAAAAATACGAAGTCGTATATCCTAAACTATCACGCTTAATATGCTACTGTTCAGTTGGACTGACTCAAAGCTTTTCGTGATCAAAGCTAAAGCGGAAAGCATTATTGCTTGGCAACAGAGGAATTCAATATATATATATACGTTCCAGGTCTGTGGATGGGTTATCCCAGGGATAGAAAAGTCTGTGGAAATCACTAATGATTGTCGGAAGTTACAGTAGGCCTAATCTAATTGGAGAATTGTAGTAGTAACTTGTAATCGGTTATTGAGGAGGGACTAATAGTGGGCGCCAATTGGACGGATTCTCAATATCACCGCTTTTCGGCAGTAAAGGTATATACCACAGCGCTGGGGATGGGGACAACCATTCTTCAGCCAAAAATCGTGTTCTGGACATCAAACTTAAAGCATCGGACTAGAATATCTGAAAAACGAGAGTAAAAACTCATAGGGAGCCATCTATGCCCGGAGATTATTCTTGTTGAGCCCGTAAATAGCAATGCAACACCCCTTAGATGAAATGAGTTGTCAAGATTAGCCTCTCATGATTCGCAAACCCTTAGGTAGGTGATCAATAAAGACACCTGGGAATTTATACAGAAGAAAACATTTAAGAAAAGTTACTGTAGATTCCTTGTAAACAGTAATGATATGAAAGTCATCCTTAAACTGGCACCACTTGGGTCATAATAGACATAACAACCTATGTGCGCATGGGTTTTTTCTTTGGCAGAAAAAAAAGATGAGGCTTCTCACTTATTCAACCATTTAACTCTGTGAGCGAAATAAAGGCCCTCGCAATTCATTCATCAATGACCTGGTAAATGCATTAGACTCGGAGTAAGGCAACGAGATTGCAGCTAATTACAGGCCCTCTCTTTTCCTTAGCAAAAACGGATACTATGTTAATGGCAGTTCTAATCCTAGTTTTTGATGTTATCCCACAACTCAATAATGACGAAAACCAAGTTCAAAGTAGACCACAATTTATAATAAAACCGAAAGTCATTACAAAAGAGTTATCATACAAAGGGAAGCATTTAAAGTTCCAAAGCCCTTACCCAGTGGAGCTGCTGAGGGCCAAGGACTTGGATCAAAAAAGAAGACGGGGTTTGGATAATCCGGGGGAACGCACAGGTAGTTACCTTAACAATGGTGAAAGCTCGAGGGGCAATAAATACGGTCAATCCTAGACTCTTATCTGACCGGGACCAGGTACAACCCGGATTGAGGATGTTTAGAACCTATAACTGATACAAAAGATCATACATATCACAAAATTCTTATTCATCACAACCAACAAAAGCAGAGCTAATAGACGCAGCGCTAGACCTAGCAATATCAGACGAAACACAAGTTGAATCACCCCCCACCCCCCCAACATGACTGGGGGGACTACACGATAAAAGAAGAGGTGTTATTAAAAAAAGGATTGCCTTTAGACAGTGTAAAGTTGGAGACCGTGAATATTGCATAGCCGGATAGTGGCAGTCGTGAAGAAACAACACAAAGACAGGCAACGACCAACAGGTCACGCCTGATTCACTAACACGAAGGGACAAGTGCGGCTTAAAAGCTATAGCAACGCCACCGGAGTGATTGACGGCCCCGGGGAATAATAAACTGGACCAAGCCCAATCTTTTTGAAAAATTAAAAATTCTCTCATTAACGAAAAAAATAACTTCCTGAAAATAATATATCTAACATAAAAGATGTACACCATTGTATAACACACGTAACATTCCTATTGGCCCGTAACCCGGTATGAGCGTAAACTAACAAAAGGTTAGACACAACACAATTAATGAAGATAGAAGTAAACAATATACAAGATGATTACACAATCAATGTCATTTAGGATAATGAAGTAGTAGCAGCCCATCCATCATCGTGATGTCTTAAGGAAATAATTGTCGAGATATTCCAGTTTACTCTTCCCATCCAAAATCAGATGTAAGGATGCGATGTGGCCAAGCCATCCGGGGGTTACAATAGGGGGGAGCGCAGCCTCTTCAGAGACAAGGGTATCCCGAGAATCGGAATTTTCGGGGTGGGTGGGTGGGTGAAACAGCTTCTTCAGTACCTGGTCTCCGAAAATTATCTTTGCAACTTAAATAGCAAGAGTGTGCCAACGCTCAGTTTGAAGGAAAATTTGGGACATCTTGACAGTGTCAATTGGTCCTCTGGGCGCGGGAAACCGTAGGCGGTCTTGACCGGGTCTGTTTAGACTTGACCAGTTTTCCTTGGGGGGTTAGGTTGGGACGAAATTCCTTACCTTGGTGTGGCATCGTGCCCTCATCGGTTAGATTCAGGCGCATGGAAAGAGTGGGCACTGTCTGGACGAGTCCACACGCGCGGCTGCGTGCTAGAATGCTGTGAATTATCATCTCCCCAAATCATCGGCGGGTTGGCTCATCCCCTGGGTTGGAAGGTCCTTCGCCACCGAAGACCCACGGGAGTGACCTCTCTGTATCCTGCGTCGCCGGGATAACCATAGCTCCTCAAACTGACGAAGAAATAGTCGTCATCGCCGCAATTGTCAGCATCCGCACCCTGGGAGGAGGGGAAATCTTACGCGGTGGTGGGTCAAGGCTGGGGGAACCGTGGGAGGATGGTGCCCTCCAGGGGTACTCGTGATGCATTCGGAGGGTGTATCAAGGGGTTGATCTACCGTCAAGCATGGCTCACATCCCCCGTCGGTTCACCCACCTGCCTTAGGCGGGGGAGGGGGCGGGGGATACTTCGCGAAAATGGTGGCGCGTTGGACAAAACCGGGGTGCGTACCAACACCTCCTTCTATGTTTCCAAACACCAGGCGTCGGCTTTATTTGTTGCAAACAATAGATCACAGTCATTGAAAGGACAGGTCCAGATTTGAGACATGTGTACACTTAATTTCGTGTGGGACACAACATTAGTGGTTTGTGACCAAAAGCAAGGCAGTTATTACATTTAAGTAGCTTGCAGCCTTGATTTAATGACCCACTTCGTCGCCAATTAGGCAAGTTCTTGGTTGGCCATGGTACCTAATGGGAACATTCCCCCAAAGTCGCAAAGAGGAGGGTACATCTTGGTCCAATTCAATGTGAGTAACGGCGAAAATGCCCTTAAAAACCCTCAGGGAATCCTTGAAGTTCAGAAGAAAACGCGATCGATTGGACCCTTCCAAACAGTCCCAAATTTGCCACACAAATATTGTCGTCGTACTATGCGAAATGTAAGATCGTACCTGTCAGTGGACCTGGTATCCGACGTGTTGTACAGCTCACCAGCGTTCGAAAATTTATGTAGGAACCGGCGTTTCATTTCCACAGTCGCTAAACGCAAAATCTCAGCGAAACGGGGAGCCTTGAGCTGCAAATCAGGGGTGTGGATAAGTTCGATCCCTACTTCCTACAAAAATGCAAAAACAATTTCAGATCCAGGGGTTAGCTATCGAACCCTCTTTTTTTTTTGAAAACAAAACAGACTTCTCCACGCAACACGGCGGTCGACATGTCCGCCTCTTGCATAATACTAAACATACCGTTACAAACAACTCTTGGACTCATTCAAAGTAGTATCTCAACGAAAAAATGTATAGTTCGCAGAGCAAGGTTTCGATCCTAGGACCTCTGGGTTATGGGCCCTGCACGCTTCCGCTGCGCACCTTGCTCGAAAGACTGCCTCCGGCGAATGGAGGATTTCGTAACGTTTTGGAAAATCCCCTAATCTAACCGCTGAATCCGTTCCAGCTGCAGAAGAGCAAATTTGCCATTTCCTCTTCGCCCTGCACTCTGCAGCAGAAATTGGCGGGGTCAAATCTTGGATCCATTCAAGTTGTTATCTCAACGAAAAACATGTAGGGACTAATTTGCAGAGCAAGGTTTCGATCCTAGGACCTCTGGGTTATGGGACCAGCACGCTTCCGCTGCGCCACTCTGATCGACAGACTGTTTCCCCGAATGAGGATTTGTACCGTTTGAGAATCCACTAATCTAACCATTGATGCCAATATCCGATGCAGCCGGGCAAATTTGCCATTTCCTCTTCTCACTGCACTATGTCTGCAAGAATAATGGCGGCGTCATCGCAAGGTCTCCCTTCAAAGTCGTTATCTCAACGAAAAAGTGAATAGTAAGCAGAAGCAAGGGTTTCGATCTCGGACCTCTTGGTCATGGGACCCCTGCACGCTTTCCGCTCGCCATTGCCGACAGACTGTTTCCGCGAAGATGATTTGTATCGTTTTGGAAAAATCCCTAATCACGCTGAATCCGATTACAGCTGCAGAAAAGCATATTTGCCATTCCTCTTTCACTGCACTCTGTAGCCGAAATCGGAGAGGGTCAACTCTTGGACTCCATCAAGCGTTATCTAAACGAAAAACTGTATAGTAGGCAGAAAGGGTTTTCGATCCTCGGACCTATGAGTTATGGGCCCAGCACGCTTCCGCGGCGCAACTCTGCTCGCCGAGACTATCAGCAGCTGATTGCTTTCCCTACCGTTATGAAAATCCCCTAATGTGATCGTTGAATCCGATTTTCAGCTGAAGAAGAGCATATTTGCCATTTCCTCATCTCCCTGCACCCTGCACCGAAAGGCGGCGTTAACGCAAGGTCTCCATTCAAAGTAGTTATTCAACGAAAAAAAGGTATAGATAGCCGAGCAAGTTTTCGATCCTCGGACCTCTGGGTTATGGGCCCAGCACGCTTCCGCCACGCCACTCTGGTCGACAGACTGTTGCTCCAATGGAGATTCCGTAATGTTTTGAGAAATCCTCTAATCTAACCATTGAATCCAATATCCGCTGCATGCAAAAGGGAACATTTGCCCATTTCCTCTTCTCCCTGCACTCTGCTGCAGAAACTGGCGGCGTCAAGGTAAGGTCGCCATTCAAAGTCGTTATCTCAACGAACAAATGTATAGTTAGCAGAGCAAGGTTTCGATTCTCGGACATTGGGTATGGGCCCAGCACGCTTCTGCTGCGGCCACTCTGCTCGACAGCAGACTGTCCGCGGATGATGATTCCCACCGTTATGAAAACCCCCTAAGTTGCCTTGGAATCCGATTTCAGCGGAGGAAGAGCACAGTTGCCATTTCCTCTTCTCACTGCACCCTGCATCAGAAATTGGCGGGGTCAACTCTTGGACTCCATTCAAAGTCGTTATCTCAAAGGAAAAAAAGGTTAGTGAAGCAGACAAGGTTTCGATCGCCTCGGACCTCTGGGTTATGAGCCCAGCACGCTTCCGTGCGCACTTGCCGACAGACCGTCCCGGTGTTGCTTTCCTACCGTTATGAAAACCCCCTAATTTGACCGATGAATCGATTTCAGCTGCAGAAGAGACATATTTGCCATTTCCTCTCGCCCATGCACCCGGAGCAAAAACTGGACGGCCGTCAACGCAAGGTCTCCATTCCAAAGGCGTTATCTCAAGCAGCGCAGGTTTCAGACTCGGGGTTATGGGCCCAGTTCCCAGTATACGCCTTGTGTGCGCCACTCTGCTCGACAGACAGTTCCCCGAATGATGATTTCGTACCGTTTTGGGAAAATCCCCTAAATCTAAACCGCTGAATCCGATTCCAGCTGCAGAAGAGCATATTTGCCATTTTCCCTGCCCTGAACTCGCAGCAGAACTGGAGGGTCAACTGTGGACTCCATTCAAAGCGTTATCTCAACGAAAAACTGATAGGTAGCAGAGCAAGCTCCGATCCTCGCGACCTATGGGTTATGGGACCAAGCCACGCTTCGCTGCGCCACTCTGCTCGGTGACGGACTGTCCGCGGATAATGACTTCAGACAGTTTGGAAATCCCCTCAATGTATCCATTGAATCTAATTTCAGCTACAAAAGGGAACATTGCCAGTCCTTTCCCTTGCACTCTGCAGCAGAAATGGCGGGGGTCAAACTCTTGAATCCATTCAAAGTCGTTATCTTAACGAAAAAAAGATGTATAGTCAGCAGAGCAAAAGGTTTTTTCGATCCTCGACCCTTGGGTCATGGGCCCCTGCACGGCTTTTTTTCTCTTTATTGAGAGATGGGCCCAATCGGCCCACCTATTGGAAAGCAAAAACTGTATTTACAGAATTGTGAAATCTACAAGTGAAATTGATTTGCTTTACAAATAAATATATCCAGTATGCCATTGTTAATGATGACGAATTACTTACCACATGTCCACATAACTCTTCCTGCTTCTCAAAAACTTTAACGAAAAATAGATGATATAACTATTATTATGATATGGCATGAAGGAAGTAATA